>CM071935.1:42377792-42802476 GCA_016081115.2 Rehmannia glutinosa | reverse complement strand
GTATTGCTTGAAGTCTGTTAGGAATGTCGCCTCCCATCACGCCATTTCAAATTTTCGCTGCATTTGCGTTCGTAGAACTTACAAGACACGCTTGTTTGTGGATCCAAAATAATGTCATCCACATATATTTGAACAAGCAAGATACTCTCTCCATCTTGAATTCTCAAGAGTGTTTATCCACTTTGCTTGTGAATCCATTATCCGTCAAATTGAGATAATGTATCATACCATGTCAGAAAATGCTTTCAATCCATATAGAGCTTTCTTGAGCTTATACACCTTATCTCCAAAGAGTCTTTTGCTCAAATCCTCGGAGGTTGTTCAACATAGACTTCTTTCTTCCAACAATCCATTTAAAAATGCACTTTTCACATCCATTTGATATACAATAAATTTCTTGTAAAAGTAAAGATAGGTAAAGACATCCTTATTGCTTCTAATCTTGCAACAGAGCAAATGTTTCATCAAAATCTATTCCTTCCTATTGGCAATACCCTTTGGCTACCAATCTTGCTTTTGTTTTTACCACGAACCTTCTTCATTCATCTTGCTTTCAAAACCCATTTTGGCCAATAACATTTCTCACGGGTCAGTCTTTGCACCAATTCCCATACTTTGTTTCTTTCAAACCGATTCAACTCTTCTTGCATGGCTTGAATCCAATGTGTCATCCAATGCTTGGGGACACATCTTTAGTTCTATTTGGGAAATAAAACAAGTGAACATTGCTTGTTGAGCTCGATCCTGCTCTACACCATCTCTTACATCTCTAATGACTAGCCCGTGGATGGTCTCTCACCATCTCTACATCAGTCGAGTAAGTCACTGGTTTAGTCGCCTTGGCACTCGTGTTGTCTCCGAGCAACTCTCTCATCATCATTTAGCTGCAGATTCTCCACCGCCTTGAGATTTAGCTATCTCAATCTTCACCGATTAATCGCCCCGCCCTGCCTTCAACATGGACTCTTCTCGCATAGTTGGTCGATTTAGCTTTATCAGCTAACTCCTCAATGTCTTCTCCATTTACATTAAGTTCATCAAAAACCACATGGATAGACTCTTTATGTGACCATAATCCTCTTGTTCAAAGACTCAGAGCTTTCGCCACCAGTATCCTAAGAAGATACCTTCATCACTTTTAGATCAAAAGCCTTCGATTATCCTTTCCATTGTCAGGATAAAACTTTACATCCAAATATTTTAAAATATGCAACATTTGCTTTCCCCCGGCCAAATCTCATAGGAGTCTTTGTCACCGCCTATTTATCATGCATCTATTTCGAGTATAACATGCGATTAATGGTTCAAATTTCAAAACTTTTTCGCAATCCCCCGCTTCAACTAACATGGTTCTTGGCAGCTTTCCTTTGAGAGTTCTATTCCTTCTTCGCTTACTCCATTCTCACGTGGGAGTTCTTGTCAGCAGATAATTCATGAGCAATACCATTTTCAACACAATATCGAAGTTATTATTCCATTGACAAACCTGCCCACTATCGATCTTATCTTTATAATGGTTTGACTTTTCTTCATTTTGAACTCTTTTCATCAAAGAGGTAACTTTGCAAAGTTTTCTTCTTTTACACATAAAGATTGTCCATGATATCTTGAATAATCATCCACCACTACTAGAGTGTATTTCTTCCCACTTATGCTAGCTGGCTCAACTTGACTAAATAAATCCATATGCAAAGGTGCAAAGATCCTTGTCAAGATGGACTTGACTTCTCTTCAATGATGATTTGATCTCGATTTCCCATCCGGCATGCATCACAAACACTTTCCTTCTTGTACACTCGAGTCTGGGTAGTCCTTCCACAAGATTACTCCTTGTAAGCTTATTGATTGTTTTGCAATTCAGATGACTCAACTTCTTGCCACAACCAACTTGATTCGGCTGTATTTTGCTAGCAAACAAGTTCTTGGTGTGGCAACCACCAATCTACCACATACATGTTCTTTGTCTAGATCCTTGCAACACCACTTCATTTGATTCAAAGATTCTTTGATTTGGCATACTCCCATATTGAATCCAACATTATAGCCCTTTTTCACAGCGTCAGCCGATGCTTAACAAGTTGAAGTTGAGGCCTTCAACATGGCAACATCTTATTTCTAATCCATTTTTCTCTGGATCGTGCCTTCTTATTTCCTAGAGCTTCATTTCCTCCAAATATGACTTTTGCACCTTAATCTCCTTGAATTTTGACAGATTTTTCTTGTTTCCATCACGTGTCCGGGAATGTACCACTATCCATGTACCAGGTTCCTTGGCACTCACTGCTCCTTGAACCCGCAATCAAGGAAATCGCTTTTGTACCCATACTTGCCTGGGTCCTGAGGGGTTAGTGTGGCAAGATGATCCAACCAACCTATAGCCAAATGATCCGACTTTTAAGAGGTTGCCATCTATCTCGTGTCATAATCATAATTGACTTTGCAAATTTCTCGGGGCTTTTTGTTCATACAAAATTGCCTCTTTGTCTCAGACATGCTTGTGTGTGTGTTTTAGCAATTGCCTTCTTTTGGGTAATTGTGATATTTCCGAGTATTGTGCTTGGGTGCATATATGTGCCGATGATAGCTCTTTTGCTTTGAATGACCTTTGTTGAGATCTGTGCCTTTGCCATTTTGGCATGTGTATTCCATAGTCTTTGGCCGATATTTCACATTATTCCAATCACTGACTTGGGTAGTTTCTACCATTTCCATCATTTGTGTTCCTTTGATAACTTCTGGGGATTCTCGTAGCCTGCTTTCTTCTTCACAGAGTACTTCCTCGTTGGAGTTTGCCGAGGAACTCACCGATTTCTTCTCACCGTCCTCAAAGATACTCAACTAGCTATTTTTCGTTTCCTTTATATCCAAGGCCGCTTTGTTTGTGATTGTGCTTTGAGTGAATGCGGTAACATTTGTTGTCTTGGGTTTTTGAGATGCTTCATTACTTGAAGATCCTTTTTCCAAGATCACTCGAGTTTGACTCGCACAAAGGAATTGAATCATATGCCCGCCTTTGTCTCCACACTCTTTTTTGCTCATAATAAGGTCATCCAATGATTTAGATGCCTTTAACGGCTAATCACATTTTTGAGATCATTTTCCTCTTTCTATAGCAGCTATTTCTCGCTTATTAGTTTAAAGATTCTCACCCTTCAAATTTTTGTTCTCATCACCATGTGACTTAGTACTCAACTTCTTAGTCACCGTGAGTTTTGCATTTTGCGAGTCAATTTTTTCCAATTTAATAAAGTGTGTGAGGATTTAATGTGCTCAAAGTCTTTCATCATCTTGCCTAATGAATCATAAAGATCACTGGGTGATGAAGTGTGTGTCACAATCACTATCACTGGAACCGAGATGAGACGAGTTGAGCGCCTCATCTTCGGGTCGTTCGTCAAGCCTGTTCTTCGCCATTGGATAGATTAAAGCTTCTTCTTCGTAGTCACTTGAGTAGTCACCACTACTCGAGTCCGCTTTTTTGACTTAGTCAAATTCTCAAAGCCCAACATTGCCTTTTCTTTTCTTGTCTTCTTTCTCCTCAAGACTCTTCTTCTTTCTTCATTCCAAAGATTTGTCGACTATAGTATATGGACAATAATAGAAAATGTCCTGGTTGTCCGCAATTCCAACACGTATTTTCAACTTTTTGGTCACCCTCTCATTTCGGGTTGTCGCCTCTTTGATATTCGACCTTTTGATGTGCCTATCTTCCTTGACTTGGGGAGGGAGTTGAATGTCTTCCGAGGATTCACCTTTATTTCTTTTGTAGTTCTTGTTGAAGAACTTGTTGAATCTTTTAACCATCAAACAATTCCACCGTCAATGATTTCTTTGGTCTTAACTCTCTTCCCATCCTTGACTATAAGTGCAAATTGCTTTGGGTACAACTGCCTCCTCTTGATCTTTTCTTCTCACCAAATTCATAAAGTTTTGAGGTCCGAGAATAATTCATGATCGGATGTTTTTGATTGGTCCATCGAGTGCCTTAGAGCCATGGTCTTCATTTCCCACTCACCGAGGCCCTTAGTATCTTCATGCACATTTCCTTTGTGTGTATTCCTTCCTGTAAGCAAGAGCTCATTTGTAATTTCAAATGAATCTAGATCCACCGATCCATCGTCTCACCCGCAAGTATTTTAAAGTTTTCAAATTTTTGAACAACAACATAATTTGTTTTCCTTTTAATTTGCTATGATCCTTCACAAATTAAAGTTAGTTTATCCTGCATTTTTTGTCAGTTTTGCAAGATTCGACTTTGTTGAATACGGCTTTGTCCAAAGTCTTGTAAAGTATATCCTTGGCCACATTATCTGTTGTATCTTTTTCTGTCATCATTTGTCCATTCAGCCTTCTTGGTTTTTCAACCATAGTCGGGTCTAGAGGAGCAAATTTCTTTCTCCTTCACCGCAGCTTGTTCTTCTCCTTCACCGCAATCTGTTGTTTCACCTTCATTATTTGCAGCCAGCCCATCCTCTATCACTATCCACATTTCATCATGTAAAGTTGATAGACGAGCCGCATACATATTTTCCAATCATCGATTCTTCAATGGTGAACATAGAATGCGTGTCAAATTTGCTTCCATGATAATAACTTTGCCGCTTTAAAAAAATGACTTTTGAAAGAATGTTGTTAAAAATTTTTGAAAGATTGAGATCTAGTTCAAGAACTAAAGAAGGCTCAATGAACCAACCGCTCCGATACCACTTGTAGGTCCCAAGGGGTGTGAGTAAGCGTTTAGAAGGGGGAGTTGAATAAACCTTACCAACTTTTCGATTTTAGTCCTTTAAAATATTACAGAGTTAAATACACAAAGTCCTCGAGGACAACTAAGTTAGTTAACCAAACAGAGTTAGCCACTCAACGTACTCGATTGAGCCGTTGATAGAATAACTCAACTGCTTAGTCTAAACCTTAACTTAATCGTGATGAAATTTTCAAATGGAAGACTTACACCCTTTAATTTGATTTACTTTGTTTTAAACACTGATTTTAGCACTTAGTTACTTGTCACTGATAACAAATTATCAAAGCCAGATATAAAATGATATGTAGAAATTAAATGTTGAAATGTAAATGACACAATAGTTTTTATAGAGGTTCAAGATGGGGTAATTCTTCTACTCCTCTCTTCTCCAACTCCTGGAGGAATCCACTAAGTATTGATCGTAGTACAAAGATTTATCACCCGTATGCAAATCTTGATCACACAAATTTGACTTGATCCTTTGGGACTCGCCAGAGATGCCTTGGTCACACAACCGCTTCTCGTCCCGACTCAAATTTCTTCACATGGCTACGCTTTGCTACTTCACCACTTGCTCAAGCTTCTTGGATTTGATCACGAAGCCCTCCAATAACTTGAGACTAGTTCGACCTTGAACCTTTCTACAATCCTCCTTGAATGTAGACCCCTTTGATTCTTCAAAAGTTTCTTCTTCAACAACTTTGAAGTTGTCTTTCCTTCACAACTTGGTGTCGATCGATTTCCTTCGAATTTTAGTGCTTGAGGATTTGCTTGAATAACTTGAGAATATTTTTGCAGTTACGATGAATAATTGCTTGAATATTTGTGGTTCAAAGTTGTCAAGATAACCTCTTCTCAAAGTGATTCCTCAACCTTTATAGTGAACTTTCAAAATCAGCCCAAGAGATAGCTTATTTTCAAAAGTCACTTGTGTTCATTGGCTTGTCTTGTTGCATAGCCTTGATGTTGACATTTCCCTATTAAATGTCTTGCATCTTTCCGTGTTCTTACACAAGGTGCAAAGGCTTTCCCATCGTTTATTCCTTTGCACGCTCCCGGATCGAGACTTTAAGACATGGCAAAGATGGGAAGTATTACTTGATTAAGTAATATTCTTGATTTTTGTGCAACGATTCTTTTCGCTTAACTCCTCTTTGCACCGCTTTTCCCCAAAGTGACTTGAGTCCGCTCCAATGATTGAAAGACTCCATCTCCACTTCAACTCGACTTGACTTGCTTTGTTTGACTTGATCGACTTTTCAAAATCAGATCACAAATGATACTCCTTCAAATGAGTTCTTGATATCTCTTCCTCACACACTCACCGCTTCACAATGAGTCTTCATCCTGGCTTCAATGACTTTTGTATGTCCAGCATAGCTGACTTGACCACCTTTCATACCCATATCTATTACAATACAAATTACAAGAAAATGGGGTGCCAACTTTCTAGTCTAAGTTTTACATGGCATTCATCAAAATCTAATAAATAAATTTCCCAACAAGGCTCAATCCCTTTCACCCTTTTTAGAACGAGGTCGCCGACTTAACCTTCTTTCCTTTACTTTTTGAATTGTAGTACCTTTCACTCCTTTGTTTGTATACAACATTTCGATTTCTCGCAGATCGCATCTCTTTTCTTCCAATAGATCTAGCTCACTGAGCTTGTGAGCGTTTCATTGTTTTCTTCGAAAAATTTGCAACTCTAAAAGTAGGGCTCCACTTTCGATGCAAGATAACGACTTACCCCATAAGCCAGGGAAAAGGTGTCTCCCCCGTGGTCGCTTGGCGTTGTTCTATACGACCACAATACGGCAGCAGCCGGCCAATTACCTTTAGATTCCTCCAACCTTGCTTTCGTGAGTATATTTGAGTATTTTATTCACCGCTCGACTGGCCCATTGATCGCGTGGGTGATACGGGTCGAGAAATGATTTTTAATGTGAAATCCTTCACAAAATTTCGAAACCTCCTATTATCAAATTGTTTTCCATTATCTCAGGATAATCGAGTGTGGTATCCCAAACCTGGCGTATAATGGACTTCCACACAAAGTTAATAATCCTCTCTTCATCTATCTTCGCCGGGTTCCGCCTTTACCATTTCGAAAATAATCCACCGCTACAATGGCATATCTCACGCTCCCTTTGTCGCAGGGAGCGATCCAATGAGGTCTATTCCCCACTTGGCAAACGGCCATGGACATGTAATATGGAAGTAGTTATTCAGTGGTGGTACTGACCGCAGTGCAAATCTTTGACACCTTTCGCATTTTTTGACAAGGCTCTGGCCGATCCTTTTTCGTGGACGCCAAAAGAGTACCCTTGTCGTATCAACTTATAAGCCAATGTTTGCCTCCCGCATGGTTGCCACATATGCCCTTATGTACTTCTGACAGCGATGAGTCCAAGGCCTCTGCTTTGATAGGCATCAAAGGAACGGACGAAATACCCATGCTTGTATAAGACACCATCCACTAGTATGAACCAAGCTACCGAAGTTCACAATGTTCCCCGCTCAACTCTTGTTTCGTGTTGAACATCGCTTCTAAATACTAGATGATTGAGTTATCCAGTCCGCCCGCTTTGGGCTTCGCTTGCATGTATCTTCTCGTGGTATTAAGGACGGGGTGGACAGCTGAGTGATGGTTACATTTGGCGATCGCTTTCTGTCCCCTGGCCGAGGCTAACTGCTAGGGCATCCGCCGCATGTTATCGGGCCGGGAACATGCAAGACTTCCGCTTTGAAATGCGAAAGTTTTTCTTAACCAGGTCTAGATATCGTGTAATTTTTCTGCTCGCTTCGATTTGCCATTTATTTGATGGACCACCAGCTTAATCATCGTACTAACAACTATTTCAGCGATCGACGCCGCCATTTCTAACCCCGCCAAGAGCGCCATACTCCGCTTCGCTGTTTGTCGCCGAATTGGAATCGCACTTACTGAGCAAGAAGACTTAAGTTTTGATCGATTATTACGATCCCGCCCGCCTCGCTTACGCGGTGGAGAGCTATCAACGAACAACTTCCACTCGTTGATCTTCACCACCTCTGATGGATGGAAGGTGAATTCGCCACGGTCACCGCTTGCCCTTTAATCAGCCGTATGGCTCGTGAAAAATGTCAAATCGGGCCGAGCTCGATGGCCCACTTAATCATCCGACCCGGCTGCCTGGCCTGCGTAACTTGCTTCAACGGATAATTAGTCAAGACACAATCTTGTGCTCCAAAAAGTACGGACGAGCTTTCTGGCCGAGCATGACCAATAATATGCTAGCTTTCTCCATCGGTGGATACCGAGTTCAAATATCGTAATGCTTGGCTTGTGTAATAAATTGGGTGTTGATGGAGTTGTCCAATCTAATAAGACTGAGCCGATCACAGACGAGACCGCGAGGTACAAATATAAGTCCTCTCCCCGCCGCTTTTTGTAGTACAGGATTGAGGCTTGTTGTTTGCCGACTAAAGTTATTTTGTGTTTGTTCTCCATTCAAAATTCTTATTTTTCTTTATTATTTCAAGAAAGGTTTACATTTATCTCCATGACCGTGAAACGAATCGCTTTAGGGCAAATAGTCTACTGTTAAGCTTTTGCACTCTTTTTGACAGAATCGGGGTTCAAGATCAATTATGGCTTTTATTTTATCCTGTTGGCTTCGATTCCCTTTGCTAACCATATAACCCAAATATTTACCCGAGCCTACCCCAAAGGTGCATTTTTTGGGTTTAACATCATCTACTCTCGCAAAATGGCAAACATTTTATTAAGATAGTCAGCCCTTTGGGCACGCCTGTCATCCAGGTAAACGGTAAAGTCCACAACAACATTTTGTTAAACCATTGCAGGTTTCTTCACTAAACGACATCATCTTAGTTGGCACACCCATCGAGGTAAAAAGGATGTATTCTCTCTTGTCATCCGATGCATCCGATTATTTTAGCCTCGAGAGCAATTTATTCCTACCTCGCCTCCAGGGCATGCCTTACGAGGTCGGTAAAGTCCACACAAGAAGCGCTTGTCTTCTTCACTAACACAGGTCAAGCCACCCATCGGTAGCCCTTCCCCGTCATTTTTTATTGAATCACCAGCCGAGCCTTAATGTAAGGTCTATGTTGAGACGATGGCATGCATGTTTGGGATCGATTCTCGATATCGAGTGCGCCCATGCAAAGACGCCAAGATTATTTCCCGAGAATTTGATCAATTCTTACCGTAACGGCTCTTGAGGTTGTGGCCAATACGTAATTGGCGCCCCCATGTTGTTTTTCGACATCAACCGTGGTCGACCTATTCCACCTGCCTCAAGCGGTTTTCTTTTTCTTACTTTGCCCCTCTTTTTTTTTCGTAGGCGCAACTCTTCCTCAATCAAGCGGTCTACTCTCCCGCTCCATCTCGCCACTGCTCTTTCCCCCTGTGATTTTTTAAAAGGAAAGAGTTATGTTACATTATATAACAAATGCATACATTTGTTTAAAGTTAAAACAGATGATAGTAATAAATCTTGAAATAATTTTAATTAGTCTAAGAACCAAATTGATCGGGTTATCCTGGGATGCCTATATTATTATTAGATTTTATAGATTCCATTAGATAAATCAATGATTTTGAATATACATATATATATATATATATAGTTATGCATTTTTGGCATGTTAATAGGTCACAATCCCGACACAGAGCTAATAGAGTCAATAGTCGAAGCATCGTAATAAGAGTATCACTTGTGAGTATAATCTTTTAGCTTGTTATATGACTTGTGGGATTATATAACTGATATGTTGGAATGCATTGCTTACTTGTTTGGCTATAGTGATTAGAAGTTTATTGCGCTCTAATGTGAATTGTATGATTCTCTTTGGTGATATCGTGATGAAATTGAGATATATGATCTCTATGTGATGTGATTGTCATGAAACTGAGATATGTGATCTCCACGGATGTTATTGATATGGAAATGAGGTATGCGATCTCTCTACTGATGTTATATATACGGAAATGAAATATGTGATTATAGAAAGTGCATTCATCAGAGATTAATGGATTCTGTTATGGCCGCTAATGACCTTGAATCATGTGTTATAGAATTACAGACATCCAGGAATTCTGGATTACAGAGTACCGTAGAGCCACCCCGAGTTCACTGAACTCTACATGAATTAAGAATTACAGAGTACCATGGCCATCTTCGTGATCACGATTTATTTTTGGTATTAGTCTGTCCATAAAAAAGAATATGATCAAGCATATGCATTTATGTGTTTCAATATTTGTAACAAAGAGTATGAAATGGTTGTGATGATGCTTGTGTGTGATGTTAAATAACTTGTTATCGATTATACTTGGCCGAGCTTGCAACTCACGAAATAACTTGTTTCAATATGTGTTTCTCGACGCATAACTATTTGCCATCATTTGTTAATTAAAGTGACGACTTTTATTTTTGTCATTGTAAAGTACACTATTACGGTGCCATTTATTTTCGTCACTATTGGTATTAAATGTTGTCACGAAATTGCCTATTTCATGACGATTAACTGGAACTCGTCACTGTATTTTATAGAAGGTGGAATTTGACACCAAAATTTTGGCGGAAAATATTTCGATGACGAATTGGTGATAATTGGTGACGAAATTTAGTGTCACAAATTATTTCTTTTTATGACAACATCATAATTTGTCATTTTTCACTCCAACAAAATAGTGACACTCTTATTTCGTCAACAAAGACAAATTTTATGACGATTGTTTTTGGCACGCATAAAGATTTGTCATTATTTTTTAATTTAACAATGACGAAAGTTATTTGTGTCATTTCAAAATACTCTTTTATGACACCATTTAATTTTAGTCACTATCAATATTTTATTCTCATTACTAATTTGCATATTTCATGACGACTAATTGAATTGTGTCATAGTTATTTGTAAAAAGTTAGAATTCACACCAAAATTTGGAGGAAAATATTTTAATGACAAAATGATAGTAATTGTTGATGGCATTTGATGTCACAACATATTTTGTCATTGATTACGTAAAATATTAGTGACAAATTTATTTTGTCAACAAAATTAATAATAACGATAAATATGAATTTAGCAAAAATTGAAAAACTCCTGAAAATTCCGAAAATTACAAAAATCCTCGAGGTTTGATTTTGTTTTATATGTTACCCTTCATAAGCAAAAATATTTCAAAACCCCTAGCATTTAAAAATTTATTACAATTACCCCCTTAAATTTAAGGCATAATCAAATCGAATGGCTTTTTTAAAAGTTTTGAAACATCTTTTGGTTATTTTGTAATTAGTCCATGTTAGAATTTAAGTTCAAAAAATTTATTCTTTTTTGTCATTTTCTTACAAACAATTTTAGTACGACCTATACTATGCTTTCCTTCTTTTCATTTTATTCTAATTGAAAGCTAAGAACTGAAAGAGTTAGAGTGAGGGATATTTTTTTTATTATGATGGGATAGTATGGGAGGAACACAGCCACAGGCACTCATGAAATCGAATGATCAATCGTCCGTATAATACAAGCCTCTACTAGTGTCGCACAATGTTAATCCGGGCAAATTTGTTTTTTATAATTTGAAAGAAATTGACAATTCTCACAGCGTACGGAAACAAACACATTCCGATTGACTTTTTGGTACTTAGATGCATGTTTGGTGCTTTAATGTGAATGTCATGGCCTGTGACGTAGTGTTGTATGTTATGTGCACAAAAAGAAAACAAAATATTGTTGACTTGTAACTTGTTTGGCGGAATACCTTGAAAACATTGATATATTTTGCCAATTTCCTCATATGCTAATTTAATACATTAATGTTGAGGGCAACATCTTCGAGGTATAAAAACCAAAGACATTAATATGAAAAAACTACATTAAATAACTTCGTAGTTCAAAGGAACAAATGAGATCCGATAAAACCAGACTGGAAATGAAGTTCAAAGTCATGGATGATTAACAAAAGCAAAGCCCAGATAACATGACACACTGATACAACTTCTCGAAAATTCAAATTTGCTAACAGAGAAATGAGATCTATAGTTATCTCCCTTTTGACGCTCCATTACATGCAATAAACTCACTGATTAATGTTGTTTTAATGAAGAATAAAAACCAAAGACATTGTCAATGTTTGTTTATTTCATCTCGAGAATGAGCAATACTTTTGTTGGCGCTCACATAATAAAACCACAATTCTTGCAAATAAAACAATTTAAAGACCAAGAGCTCTATAGGGATGATCCACGACAAAAGTTGCAAAGATTTCAACAAACAAGAAAACTTGTGCTTATTTAGTCCCATACTCCCATTATACCATAAAACAAAAGGAATTGAGCTACAACATGTTTTTTCCCCAAACAGACTACCATCATTCAATTCATAAAACAAAAGGAATTGAGCTACAACACAAGCTTTCTTCCCCAAACAGAGACTACCAAAGATCCAACTCAAACCTTGCCGCAACTATAAAACACAACACACCTAGGGGTGTTCATTTTTCGAATGGATCCAAATTGATTCGGTTCGACCAATTTTAGTTTCGAATTAGGATTTTTGAATTTCAATCGAATTTCCAACTCGAATCTCAATATGAATATTTGAATCGAATAACGAATTAAGGTTTTTTTCAATTCTATTCAAAATCCTAATTCGAGGTGAAATTCACTAAATTCAATCGTATTTTGATTCAATTTGCTTTCAATTCGAATTCGCATTTCAATTGAAATTTATATGTATATATTTCACACTATACATAATTATTTATTGTATATATGTAAATTATACACATGCATTTATAATGTATATAAATGAATAAAACACTACTCTTTAAATTAAAATGTAAAATTATAACTCTTTTCCATCTTGTTTTTTAGTTTTTGTTAAAATAATTACACTTAATAGTATATGAAATACATTTTACATTGCTTCAAATTTTTATCTTTAGACCATATTCAAATAATCATTTTTGTGTTAAAAATATATTTTAGGTAAAAATCGCTTTTAGTCTTACAATCTCACGTGGAGGGCATATGGTGAAATAATCTATAAGAATATTCCACCAGCTATGTCCATTGTATGAGAAGTACAAAATTTGTGTACATACACTATACAACATACACTACACATTTATACAATATAGTCTTTTGATTTTTTTCCTTTATTTTAAATTCTTATTACAATATGCATTATATATTATACATTTGTACACTATATTACATATATTTATCTTCAAATCATATTAAAATAATAAATTATATGATAGCACACATTATATCTCTTTATCTATTTTCATACATACACTTTGTCAATTTGATACCTCATATTTGAGTATAGAAGTTATTTATCAAGTAACTAGTCTTTGTATAAAATTGACACAAAATGTTTAATTAAATTTATATAAGGAGTTCATTATGAATTTATGATAGTTTATAGTTAAATTAAACAATGAAAAATAGTTAGTCGATAATTTGTAATTTTGAAAAAACAAAATCTGGAATTTTACTAGGTATAGTCCGAACATATTATGTTATGAATCCAAACTTTGTTCACTTCATCGATAAATTAGGATTTTTGGATTGATTCAAAATCGAAAATCCAATTCGCTTAAATTCGATTGAATTAATCGAATTAGATCGAATTTTGAATTGAGGTTTAAAATGTTCATTCGACAACGATTCGAAGAAGTCAAGAATCCCTTCGATGAACACCCCTAAGCACACCAACCCGTCCTCCAAGTATATCATTTAGGCCAAATCAAGTGCTCCAAGATTGGTGTCATTATTATGTCCATTGTCACCAATGACCTCACCAAGTGGGTAATTGTAATAGATGTGGATCAAATGGTGGGCCACTTGGTCCTTTTATTGAAATGTTTTGCTTAATAATAATAACAATATCATTAAAATCAGAATATAACTATATAAATTATGGATTTTATATGACCTATTTAATGTGTTTTAATCATATTATTGCTTCTCTAATTATTTGACTATTTTTAAAATATAATATAATGATCGCCTAGAAATTCCCATGGTCAGAATTGAATCTTATTCAACAATTTGAACAAAACAACCACCTAGCGTCTAACTTATCTAAACCCAAATCCCTTCCAGAAAATTTTTGTCAACCTGAAATTTCCCAAATCCCCTCCACCATCGGACCACCTAGAGCCTAATTGGATATCAGTCATTTCCAGCCTCATCGACACCGTCCTATAGTTTCTTTCACTGTGAGGAGACTTTCGTCTGAATCGGTAAATCAAAAATCGTTGATTCCCCAAGCCATGGATGTTCCGTTAATCGGCAAAAGCATGCTCGATTTGAGCTCTCCAAAAGTCTCAATAGTGAAATTAAAGGTGGTGATCAAGCTAAAATTTGTATAACACGTGTTTTTTAGACAACCCTTTTCTTGAATTTTTATTTACCGCTTGATAATAAAGAAAATTAGATTGAGATATGGTTAGTGATTATGTATCTTATTCTCTAAAAAAATAATTATTTATCTTATTAATTTTGGCTATATGGTAACATTTAATAAATAATAAATAAATAGTTAGCTAAATATGTGAAACAAAAAATTTACTAATAATTTTTTTGGCAAATTAATATGTTGTTTAGCGATAAATATTTCGACTTAATTAAGATAGGTTCTTATCTAATTAAGGTAGATAAATTAGAGGATTCATTGTTATCTTATATATCTCTAAATCTCTTCCCCTATAACTCTCATTCACGTTTGTCAAGGATTAGGTTTAGAATATATCAAATATATATCGCCGCTTCTCTTTTTTTTTTTTTCAATCAACTGCAATCTCTATTCACAGCTTTTGGTAATGTCTCATATATTCATTCTTGCTTCATCGAACTTAACAATATATAATGTATTGACTTATATTGCAATTTGTTATGTATATAATATAAGTTGCTTGTTTTGGTATTGTTGTGTTTTGTGTTGTCTTAGATATTTAGAATGATTAATATGAAAAATAAGAATATGGGCGTCTATGTATAAAAGAGATGTCTCTGTGTGTTGTTGCCCGAAGGCCCTGCTTTCATTTAAAGTGCTATGGATCTTGTATGCGATTGTTTCAATGAAAACCGATTCGATTTTTTATTAAGCTGCATCTAGTTTTGGAACATTTGTGTGATTTCCGTTTTCTAATCTAGTCACACTTTTATGAACACTTTTCTCGATTGTTACCTCGAATCGATTGTACTTACTTGAACGAATTGCAATTACATGGTCTGTTTTGTCGTAGTATTTAGAAAATAATTCTTATCAAATAACCTTTGGTTCTTAGTGGAAACATTAACTTTTTGTAAAGTTATTGGTGGCCTGAAAGAACATGCTCCCCCTTCCAAAAAATCCGGAAGTTCGGAAGTTCAGTCACATCCTGAGAACATTCAAGATCCAACACTTGATGAGAATGAAATCATAGGTACACGCTATTTACATTCTCATTTTTTTTGTTGCTTGCTATAATGTTTGATTTCCAGTATTTGGCCACAAGGAACAACTGGTCAAAGTAACAAATGCAAATTCTCCAATCTACAACTCTTACAATGATGCTGTAGCATGTAACTAACGTTGTCTGTATGTGAAAGTTTTTGTTGTACTTGATGTCTCATTTTATTGACTGCAGATGTGATTTACCACATCGATAAAAGATTGTGAATGAATACAAAAGCTTAAGGACTAATGGAAAAGACACAAAATGAATATAAATATAAATAAGTATGCATCGGCTGGTTGAGAAAGGGTCAAAATGTAATAAAATGTTAATTAGGTGGGAATTGTGATATTATAATCCTGAATCTGTGGAATTGGTCAAAAAACAGAGTTTTTATGTATATGTAGTCCATATGATTAATTTGTATTGCCAGTGTGTTTGCTGGAGAGTCAATATCAACATGTTGTTTGGATGACAAAATATAGTTTTTTTATACGTCCAAAATATAATTTTTTTACAGAGGGTCCTTGATTTCGTTTTCCTTTAGTGCGGTAGGGAATAAGAACAGAGATAGAGCTCATTTCTCTACTCATTTTCAGATGGGAGCTTCCGCCCTTGAGATGCTACATCATTTCGTTTTTTATAGAGGGTCCTTGGTTTTGTTTTTTATTTTCTTTATAGCACACTTATGTGCTTTACAATTAAATTTCAAAAGAAAAAAGAAAAAAAAGGGGAAAAGGAAAATAAACAAACACTTGTTTTTGCTCCATTGTTTTATATTTGCTTGATTTTAAATTAACATATAAGTTTATCTGTTTCCCATATGTCCATTCTGTAAAGCTTTTGGGTGTTATAATTATTGCGTTTTTGTCCTTTGGATATACTTCTTCATTCATCCCCTGGTTGTTGTCCTTTGGATATACTTTTCAGTTTGGGTTTGGCTACATAATGAAAGAAATAAAGATGACACAAAATTTATGATTAGAAGAGAGTTTGAATTAGTTCACTCGTCTTTATACAGACCTTTGCAACCACTTGCCATTGCTAGAAAGTAAGTTCTAAATTTCATGAAACGATACATAGTTGTGGCATTTAAAATGTTTGAAAGTACTGGTCGGCTGATAGGTTAACACATTTTTCTTGTAAATTGCTCCGATTGGAACCTCAAAGAATTTGAAATTGATGTGCTGAATGAGAAATCATTATATGCCTTTAAGCTCAATATTGAATGCAGTAATTTTCCAGTGAAATGGGAAATCTGTCTAAATTATTTTCTTGAAACTATTTTTATTCCTACTTTTAAATGTTTATGCTCGTAATTCCTTTTAATAAATATTTTACTCTATTTATGTGTTGCATGCATTCTCCCTGTTGTGTTGTTTGCTGAATACTTATTAGTTTTCATGTTTGGTCATTCTAAGAAGGATAATTAATGGATGTACAGAATGATGTTGTGACTTGTCAATGGAGTAGCTTTTTGGGTATCTTAATCAATTGAACATTTTCAAATAAAATTCATCACTTACACTACAACATAAACATAAACGATATTAGAACACACAAAATATGTTACCTAATGACCATAAAATATTACTATAGACAATAGGTAGCACTTTTATGGGCAGACATGCCCGTGCTACCTATAGTCTAAGGTATCACTTTTATTAGCTTTTAGTAACACTTTTTTCTAAGTGTTACATTAAGTTTTCTATTGGTAACACTCAAGTAATATTTCTAAAGTGTTACATATGAATCTTATGTAACACTTTTTATTTTGTAATACTTTAAAAAAATTTAATTCTCCAAAGTTATATATGAATCTTATGTAACACTTTTTTTTGTAGCACTGTAGAAATACTATTTTTGCTACCAAGTAGATTCGAACCCACGACACTGTATGTATGGAAGTGACAATTTGCCACTAAGCTAAGTTGATTCTTATTACAATTTTTGCTTTGTTTTATATATACACATACACACACATATATATAAATTATATTATATGTATATATAATATATTTTATATAAGAAAGATTATATTATATAATATATGTATTAAATTATATTATACACTCGTATATATCAAATTTTATATTATATAGTATATAGTTTGAAAATCATATTATGTTATATATTAAAGGACACAACCAATTAAAAATATCAAAAATATATAAAATAAATTTATCGACCGATAAATATTCAATTGGTAAAAATAAAAATATATAAAAATATAAAATTAATTTACCGACAGATTAAAAAAAAAGTTATAACAATAAAAAATTAAATAATAAAATAAATAATAAAAAATAATTTACCGATGGAAAAAATTCCTAAGTAATTACCGACCACATCAATTTTCATTGGTAATTTTTTAAAAAAATAAAAATAATAAAAAAAAAAGGTTAACGATGAAATTGGTATCCGTTAGTAAAAAATATATAATAATAAAATATATACATGCGCATTTTCCGTCAATCAGATACGACCAATTAATTACCTCCGTAAAAAATAAAAAAATAAAAGCAAAACTAAAATATTTTGTAAAAAGAAAACAAAAATTCAGTTAAGAAAAAAAAACAGAGTACTTGATGTGTACAATTTTTAGGTTTGGTGACATCAATTAATTAAATAAATCGTTGACATGATTTAATGGTAGTTATGTAATTTTGTGTTACTAAAATATAGCCTAAAAAGTGTTACAATTAATAAAATATAGTGTTGCCAAGAGTGCTTCTTAAATAAAGTGATACCTATTTGCGTTACAAAAGAAATAACAAAAAAAAAGTGTTACTTATATAAAAGTATTAAATATAAGCGTTACATATTGATAAAAGTGTTACCTATTTGCGTTACAAAAGAAATAACAAAAAAAATGATACTTAAAAAGTGTTACTTATATAAAAGTGTTACATGTAAGCGTTACATATTGATAAAGTGCTATATAAAAGTGTTACATAAATATTGTAATGTAAAAATGTTACAAATATGTGTTACATATGTACTTTATGTAAAAAGTGCTACAAAATTTGTGTTACCTATTGTCATTTATGTTGTAGTGAGGAAAGGATATAATCCTCAATTATATTTAGGGATAATTACAAAAATACCCCGAGATTTGGCTAATTACAAAAAACCCAGAGATGTTTTAAAATTACAAATAACCCCATCAGGGTATGATTATGTGTTAGATTTAAGAGGGTAATCTGAATATTTTTATAAATATCATGGGATTTTTAATATGTTTTTTGCTTATGAAGGGGAAAGTGTAAAAATGGTCCTATTAGAATGGGATGTACCTTTGTCTCGAACTTATTCAACAGAAATGTATTAAGTAACCTTGAGTCGATAATATTTCTTTAATTTTCTTTTTCTTTTTAGATTGTGAATTCTTTTTATTTTCTCATTTTTTATAGTCTCGAGAAAGAGTCAATGGAGAAGAGTGTGATATGATTAAATTGTATAAACGTACTCACTATAAAGAGAAAGATGGTTGGCCAAGAGTTGAGGCTCAAGAGAATTGGTAATCATTCACATACTCATTTTTATTGTACATCTTAGCTTGTGTCATGATATTAATTGTATATTCGTATGTTCAATATTCAAATAGGAGTTGATAATATCAAAGCGAGACCAATATACGAGGAAGGAATTGAGAAGAGTGTCGATTTAAATAGTTCTTGAGGTGCTTGGCCATGGATCCTATTATATAAAGGGCCTTAGCTATGGCCCAAAACCTCCAAGTAGACGCACCACATCGTATGACTCAAGTACTCAACAACCGCAAAATAAATTTCAAGAGACACAAGAGAAGTTACAAGAATCGAATCACAAGTGAGTGGGCTTAAGTCACAAGTAGGTGATTTGAGAGACCGCCTACGATCAAGAAGGTGCTTTTATTGGAAAGCTTATGGCATTAATGGTCATGAGTGGGAATAATCTCTCGAGCCGATAGAATTAATCTAAGTACTCTTCTTTTTTGGTTTGGATATTTAATGTTTTTTGACATTGTTGAAGTAGTTTATTGTCCATTTGAAATATGTATATCTTATCATTTATCTTATATTGATAAATAATCGTATTCTACTTAATGAAACATGATTGATTTTATTTTAGTTTTAATTTTTCATGCTTAACTGCATTTGAACTTGCACTTTGTAGTATTAATTATGTATTGATAGAATATTTTACAAATTAATATTTAAATCATTTTATATGTACAAAAATAAAAAAAAAATTAATGTGCCAATTACATTGCCTATAATATTTTATTTCATGACAACTATGTTGTCATGTAAGAAAGCTATCAATTGGTGACAATGAATTATTTCAGAACTAAAACACTCATTTATTACAATAAATTTAGTCGTCATAAAAATAAATTATTTTTTGACGTATACAATTTGTCATTAAAATACACTATAATGATGACTTGTATCGTCACAAATATCTTCAAAACTTGTCACTGAATAAATTTATTATGCGGCGATACATTTTGTTACCATATATTCATTTTTATGACGGACGATTTCATCATTATTTCGGCGCAATTAGCGACGCTTATAAGTTTTGTCATATATTGTGATTGTTTCCATGACGAACTAAATCATCACGCTACATATATTTTTGGTGACAACACATATCTCGTCGTTGAATCGTAATTATTGGTGACACATTATTTTGTCATTATAAATACACATTAAGTGACGCAATATTTCGTAACCTTAAATCACCTCTTTCATGACAAGTTGTGTAATACATGACGAATTTATAAATACAATCGCTAAAACCAAAATTCGTCATTAAAATTTGATAAATTTTGCAATGCGATCATTTTCATCACTAAAATTTAATGCTATGATGACAAAACATGCTTTTGTCATTAAAATGATACTTTTTGTGACAAAGAAATAATATAGATGACAAAAATTTTATCGTTGATATGACGATATAGGTGTCATAATAAATGATACGAATCGTCACAATGGTTATTAGCATGACCAAAGGTTAATTTTGTAGTGACAAATTTCAAAAATCGTCATGTATACCTTTTATGACGGGGCTACAGTGACGATCTTTATGACGCTCAATTTTCATCACGAAATACATTTAGTGACGAAAAACAAGTTTATATGACGATATTTTTCGTCATGTTATCTCATATTTCTTGTAGTGGCTTGTGTGATGTTAAATAACTTGTTATCAGATTATACTTGTTGAGCTTGCAACTCACCAAATGCAATGTTGCCAATTTTTAGTTGTTATAGATAAATGTTTATCTCGGAGTGTGGCGAACTCTAAAGAATGGATCAAAAGTTGACCTGGATTCCCATCCTTCTCCCTCGCCATCATTTGCATTTCATATAGGAGTCTATTTTGATCTCAGTATATACAGTGCACGGTCGTTGATGTCATGTAATGTAGAAAACTTTACATGTGTAAATCTTTTTAAGTAAATGCTTCCACTTGCGAGAAAGGGTTACATCATGATTAATGTTAATATCATGTGCAATGCAACAGGCCGCATATGGGGTAATCGCTTTTATCCTATTTGAATATGCGTTACAAGGGGTAATGGTGTTACATGTTAGTTTGGTATCGATCCTGGTAGGGGTTCTGCAGACATTACATGTGCATTATCATTCATTATCTTGATGAGCAAAGTGCTCATAGAGGGAAGTAGCAGTCGAGCCAAAGTCACACTCATCTCATTCACCTTCACATAATGTACATGGATTACTTGTTCACGTTGTGTATCCACTGGTAAACCCCATTGTACCACGTGAACAAATTTATGAGAAACTTAAAAAATGGGAATTGTTGATTTTGTGGAAACTATTGATCCAACAGAGGCATAATTATGGCTAAAATGAACATATAGGGTTCTAAGTTCGATGAAATGTTCCCCAAAGAAATGTTTGATTATGCGATCATTTCCTTAGGAAATGCGTATTATCGTGGGAAAACTATACCACATAGTATTTTTCAGCCACATGTATTGACCTGGAATGATTTTCTAAGAGAATTTAATGATACATACCGCCGTAGGTTTATAGGATCGAAAGAAAAGAGTTTCTTGACTTAAACAGGAAATCGATCGACTTGCCGAGTATGAAGTGATGCTTAATCAACTTTCCCATTACGCCCATATATGGTAGACATAGAAAAGAAAAAATGTACTAGATTCGAATCGACTTTGATTTGCTATTCGAAAAAGTATTACACCTATAGATTGAGTCTTATAGTAAGTTGAAAGTTGTAGTTACACGTCTTTGAGAAATTGAAGTTGAATCAAAAGAAAACTTTCAAATAATAAGATATAGGATGACGAAACCGGAGGATTTAGAAATAGGAAGGAATTTATCGCTACCGCACGCAGGGAGCTTCCCGAGTAATTCAAAAAGTGGTAGTTTTATGGTGCTACACCATCAATTCTCACTTGTGTTCATTGTGGTAAAAATCGTTATGGAAAATGTAGATTGCTTACAGGAAAATATTTTAGACGTGGTGAACCAGGACATATAGCAAGGAATCGCACAAGGCCATGCGAAGAACCCAGTGTCGAGCAAACTAGATTTAGTGGTTTCAATCCTAATAGAGGTTAAAGCCGAGGGAGACTTGGTATAGGGAGAGGTGCTAGTGCAGAAGAAAGTCAAGCGAACAGACAACAAGGTCCGTCTCGAGTTTTTTTTAATAACACAGGAAGAAGTTAAAGATGCACCAACTGTGGTTACTACTAATCTATCTATTTCTAGAATAAATGCTTACGTTTTATTTGATCCAGGAGAAACACATTCAGTTGTGTCACAATTATTAGCATTATATTTGGGTAATAAACCAAACACATAGGTTTATGATTTACTTGTTCAAACCCCAACAGGGAATGTGGTTATTGTAAATATCAGATATGGTGATTGTAAAATTCTGATTTGGGATTTGGGATTACATTATATGTTGCTTGTTATGTCGTTACGGATTTCGATGTGATCGTGGTATGGATTAGTTAACTCGAACACCATGCTAAAATGGATTACTTTACTAATGAAATAGTGTTGGAACTTTCTTCGGTCGACGCAATAGTATTTAAAGAGAAAGAAAATTTTTATTTGTATGTATATGCGTCTACAACATTCAAAATGATGAAGAAATGTTATGATTGTTACTTAGCCAATGTAATAAGCACACGATTTTGTTGTTTGAATTCTCTTTTAAGATTCTTCATGTACATTGGTTGACTAGTACCTTGATTGGTTTTAAACGGAATGGATAAGGATGCTAGATGATCTTATATGAATTTGTTTATGAGGGTATTCATAGATGATATCTAGGTGTACTCTGAATAACATGAGAAATTAATTGATATTTAAAAAGATGCCGAAACTGTGAGGATTGGAAAAGAAGGACTATTAGTAGGATAAACTTGTGATATTTTGGGTATATAGTACAATATGATTTTGAGACAAGCAAATCGATAAAAGGTGTCTGTGTATATATATTAGATTCTGAGGTTATATTGCAAAACAAAGGATCAAAATGGGGATTTAAAGAAGAAACTTTCTTAGGTAAAGGATGATATTGGTTATTCAAAACTTTCTTTTAAGTTATTGTCCATAGTCATTTTACACAAGGTATATGGTAATAGTGTATTTAATTGAATTAAGATTATTGTAATTAATTATGGATAGTTTAATACGAGCTCTGCGTGGATCTGACTTACACATTAGTTATTAATTTCCTTTAGTTGTGTTATTATTGGGTTTGGATCCATGTCGATGTAAGATGATAGAGTTACTCAAATTCTTCACACAAACTATATCATTTCACAAAGTATTTTAAATCGAGAAGTAAAAATGTTGAATAAGAAAAATAATTAATATTCTTATAAATATTTTGGTCCTTTACGACCTCTACGCTAGGCCCGGACACGATCGCTTCTTTGTGCCCTAAGAGATGAGATTAGTGATTTAACATATCTTATTCAATTAAATTTCTAGGACAAGGATAAAAATGAGTTTAGTTGAGACGCAAGTCACATTGGAAAATTTACATAGGTTTTCGATAACTAACTCGAAGACTACATATGATCTAGATAACATGTTAGTGTATGATTGTGTTTTGATAATACTCATACCGCTTCATATTTGGGTTTATCAAATGGTACAAAAGTATTGCGATCTAAAGAAAGTTATATGTAGTGGTACTAGGAGATTGCATCCACCAACTTAAGGTTACAAGGCACTAATTAGATTGTGTTAGAGTTCACATATTATAATATAATTGTTGCTCATTTTGTAGTTTGACTTATTGATAGATTACCAGCACATATATATTGATCTATATAAATCTAACGGGCTCATTTTGGAATATCATTTATTGATTTTGATAAAGACCCAATGATCTTACCGAATTATCTAGAGATCTTTTATTGAGGTTAATAAGATGGATAATTACAATTGGTGGGTTTTCGTAGAAACAAAATCTATGAGTTTATTATTGGAATTGTTTCCTATAAGGTTTTATAAAGCATGAAGGACATGTAATTAATTATTTGCGTGATGTTATATGGTTATAGATTAAATGGGATTTAAGGGATCATAATAGAGTTATGTAGTTTATAGTAGAATATGGTTATTTCATCAATATAGAGGTCATGTATTTTAATATATATATATATATATATATATAGAAAATAAAATATAGAAAAATAAAAGCTGCAAATTAAGGGAATAAGCAAAACTCAAGCCCTGATATATTGGTTGTTAAATATATTGAAAGTATTGAGGATACTATTCTTAGACTTGACCAATTATTATTAATATTTTTGGTCAATTTATATGCCAGGCAATAAACATAAAAAAAATCATATTCTAAAGGATGGCCCATAGAACTAAAACATATCGAGTCCTGAGAAATGATGCGATTTTTGATCGACTAAGGAAGTCAACTCACTTTTTACCATTTAGATGGGGTTTTACTCTCTAAAATCTGGCAAAAATACATTTGAATGAGATTGTTAAACTACATGGTGTATCTCTATCTATCATTTCAGATTTCGATCCTCGTTTTATATCTAGATTTTGGGGTAGCTTACAACAAACCTTAGGTACTAAGTTATACTTTAATACAACATTTCATCAACAGATAGATGGGACACAAATAGACTATTCAAACTCTGAGGATATGTTTTATTATCGTTTCTTGAATTCAAAGGTTCTTGGGATGAATACATTGCGTTGATGGAATTTGCATATAATAATCAACACCATAATAGCGTTGATATGGCACCTTATGAAGCATTATATGGTCGGTAATGCGATGTCCAATATGTTGGGATAAAGAGGAAATATGATTATTGGAAGGTCCGATTTGGTTTAGATATGATTGAAAAAGTGAAAATAGTTAATAGTAAGTTAAAAGATCCCAATATAGGAAAAAGATTTATATTGATCAACATAGGCGGGAAATAGAATATGAAGTTGGTGAGAGAGTATTCCTACCTGTTTTTTTCTTGGAAAGGGTATTCTCAGATTTGGAAAGAAACGCAAACTCAGTGTTCGTTATGTCGACCCATATGAAATAATTGAAAGAGTTGGACCATTAGCTTATAGGTTTTCCTTGCCACCGGATTATCCCAAATTCATAATGTGTTCCATGTTAGTATGCTTCGTTGACACAGATCAGACCCATTGCATGTTCTTCGAGATGAACTAGTTGAAATTGCTGATAATTTGAATTATGTTGAAGAACTAATTGAAATAGTGGGATACAAAGAAAAACAACTTATAAACAGAGTAATTCCATTGGTAAAAGTGTAATGAAAAAAACATTCTAGAGAAAAAGATACATGGGAAACATAACAACATATGAGAGATCAATATTTGTGGTTACTTACCAATACAGGTATAAATTTCGAGGATTAAATTTTTATGGGGGAGAGAATTGTCATAACCCGAAACATTGCATTTTAATTATAATGATCAATCATTTATAAGCCTAATCACACTCATTTTGATATCTCATATTAGATTGCATGTGCATTCCTGAAATTCAGGTTTAACCATAATTATGTTATATATCAATATATTTAATATTGGCAGGTTACATGTGGTGAAATTAGACGTAAATAGTGGTATTTGTGATAGAATATGTGGATAAATTAAGTAAAAGGATTAATATCATACATGATAGAAAATCGAATAACTCTAATATAAATATATAAATAATATATGTATAAAGTGATAGATAATATTTGTAAATAATAGTTTTAGATAATAATAATTTATATTAAACTTGTCTAAATAATATAATATATAGATATACATATAATTTATATGTATTGATGAGGACGATATATATATGTGTGTACAAGTGTGTAATAAGTCAAAACATGCACACCTACTAATGTATATTCCATATTGTATAATATAGTTATGTATTATATAGATACACATGTGGTGCAGTGGTGTGTTCTAACATATGTGAAGATACGTGGATTGATATATTATAATATAATATCTTTATATGTTGGTCCTCATTTTCCTTAACCTACTGATCAATGCACATATGTGGATAATGTTAATTAACTTAAAATATACACAAAACCTATATAGTTGGATAACTAATAGATATATATTATATATTCCTTCCACCGCCTCAATTAAATGTGGATATATATATATGTATCTACTATCTACCTATCGGTTGAAGTCCACACCCACGAAATTAAGCAGTAAGAAACACATAGAAAAGAAAGGGGGTGAAAAGTAGGGGAATTCGGCATAGGAAAAAAGAAAGGAAAAAAAAAGAGTGAAAAGAAAAAAAAAAAAAAAGGAAAGGAAAGGATAAATGGAGGAAACAGTAGGTTGCATACAAAGGATGGAATTGGTAATTGGATAATGAATTTATCTTTTCCTTTATCGGGCTTGCTTTGTCTAAAATGAAATATGCTTAATCTATTTATTTATAACGGCTGTTGGTGTGTTAGGATATGAGAAACACTTTTTAAATATACTATTAATTAATAATATCACAAGAAATTTAATATATCCATAAATTTAAGTGTTATAGTTTCAGGTATGCGGCAGATTTGGATTTTTTAAAAGTAAAAGAGTTATGTTACATTATGTAACAAATGCATATATATGTTTAAAGTTATAACAGGATGATAGTAATATATCTTGAAATAATTTTAATTAGTCTAAGAACCAAATTAATCGGGTTATCTGGGATGCCTATATTATTATTAGATTTTATAGGATTCCATTAGTATTAAATCAATAATTTTGAATATATATATATATATAGTTATGCATTTTTGGCATGTTAATAGGTCACAATCCCGACACAGAGCTAATAAAGTCAATAGGTGAAAGCATCGTGATAAGAGTATTACTTGTGAGTATAATCTTTTAGCTTGTTATATGACTTGTGTGATTATATAATTGATATGTTGGAATGCATTGCTTACTTGTTTGGTTGTAGTGATTAGAAGTTTGTTGCATCTAATGTGAATTGAATGATTCTCTTTAGTGATATTGTGATGAAATCGAGATATATGATCTCTATGTGATGGGATTGTCATGAAACTGAGACATGTGATCTTCACGGATGTTGCTGATATGGAAATGAGATATGCGATCTCTACTGATGTTATTGATACGGAAATGAAATATGTGATTACAGAAAGTGCATTCATCAGAGATTAATGGATTTTGTTATGGCCACTAATGACCTTGAATCATGTGTTACAGAATTACAGACATCCAGGAATTCTGGATTACAGAGTACCGTACGGCCACCCCGAGTTCACCGAACTCTACGTGAATTAAGAATTGCAGAGTGCCGTGGCCATCTTCGTGTCACGATTTATTCTTGGTATTAGCTGGCCCATAACAGTAAAAGAATATGATCAAGCATATGCATTTATGTGT
This sequence comes from Rehmannia glutinosa, assembly GCA_016081115.2. Lineage (NCBI taxonomy): Eukaryota > Viridiplantae > Streptophyta > Magnoliopsida > Lamiales > Orobanchaceae > Rehmannia > Rehmannia glutinosa. Next base: position 42,775,340 of record CM071935.1, on the reverse strand, counting down.
TTCTGAATATTTGTAACAAAGAGTGTGAAATGGTTGTGATGATGTGCTTCTGTGATATTAAATAACTTGTTATCAGATTATACTTGCTGAGCTTGCAACTCACGAAATGCAATGTCGGCAGTTTTTAGTTGTTGTAGATAAAAGTTGATCTCTGGAGTGTGGCAGAAGTCTAAAGAATGGATCAAAAGTCGGCCGCCTGGATTCCCATCCTTCTCCCTCAGCTGATCATTTGCATTTCATATAGGGAGTCTATTTTGATCTGTATATACAGGGGCACGGTCGTTGATGTCATGTAATGTAGAAAACTTTACATGTGTGTGAACAAGCGTTATTAAATCTTTTTAAGTAAATGCTTACACTTGCGAGAAAAGGTTACATGTCATGATTAACAGGTTAATATCATGTGCAATGCAATTGTGCTGCATATGGGGTACTGTTTTATGCTATGTGAATATGCGTTACAAGGGTAAGAGTGTTACAGTTATATTGAAGAACTAGTTGAAATAGTGGGATACAAAGAAAAAAAACTTAGAAACATAGTGATTTCGTTGGTAAAAGTGTTGTGGAGAAATCATTCTAGAGAAGAAGCTACATGGGAAACGAAATAACATATGAGAGAGCAATATATCCGTGGTTATTTGTCGATATAGGTACAAATTTCGAGGACGAAATTTTTAAAGGGGTAAGAATTGTCATAACCCGAAACTTTTACATTTTAATTATCATGGTCAACTCATTCATATAACATGAAAATGCATGTAAAATCGTGAATTTTTCGAGTTTCAACAGATCGTTGTGTTTAATATCAATAGCTTACATGTGAAAAATTTAAGGCAAAATATGACATTGATGTGTTTGTTGGGGTGAGATATACTAAAGGAATAGATTAATTATATACTACAAGAAAAAGAGTTAGATATTAGTTTGATATATGGACATATATAAGATTATCGGGCTGGTTAAAAGAATTACTACAATACAAATATATAAGTATAATTAGTACATATAGATATATGAAAGTTATAAAATATTTTATTAGAACACATGTAATTAGTATAGTACATGATCAGAACACGTGTGGGTTTCAACGCGTAGGAAATAGGATTAGATATACTTTAATATATACATATATATATATATATATATATTAAATTATAAGTAGTATATTAATAGGCCACTAAAATAGAGATACCTTTTATATCATAGAGAGTTGACCTTTGGTGATAAGTACATATCTACCAAATCATTTCCACCACCTTAGCTTTATGATATAATCCAAATACCACCACCTAGCTCACACAATAAAAAGAGTAAAAGGAAACATGGACAATAGCTAGCGAGAGTTCGAAGTCAAGAGCCAATAAAAGAATACAAAGAAAAAAAAAGAAATCCATAAATTAATTATACTTATAAGGGTATTATGTATATATAGATTTTCAAAGTTATAACATGATAATAGAACTGAATTAGTGGTTGACTCTTTTTCCTAAATGCAGATTAGACTATTAAGATAAAAACTATAATTATGTTTTTAAGTGTACTATCATAAGATAATGGGATTAAATTAAGATTTTCTTATAATAAATAGTATTCATGTGACTGCATTAGTGATGAATCTTTGGTATTGAAATTGGTTTGTGCATTTTTTACATGGTAATAGGCCAGACCCTCATAAAGAAGCAGATAAGATCGACTAGGCGAAAGACAAAAGGATAATAACACTATTTGTGAGTATAATCTTTTAGCTTGTTACTTGACTTGTGTGATTATATAGTTGATATGTTCGAATGCATTTCTCACTTGTTTGGCTATAGTGATTAAAAGCTTATTGTGCTCTAATGTAAATTGTATGGTTCTTTTTGGTGATATTGTGATGAAATTGAGATATATGATCTCTATATGATGAGATTAAAATGGAATTGAGATATGTGATCTCCACTGATGTTATTGTTATGGAAATGAGATATGCGATCTCTACTGATGTTATCGATATGGAAATGAAATATGTGATTATAGAAAATGCATTCGTCAAAGATTAATGAATTCTATTATGGCCACTAATGACCTTGAATAATGTGTTATAGAATTATAGACATCCAAAAAATCCGGATTACAGAGTACCGTACGGCCACCTCGAGTTCACTGAACTCTATGTGAATTAAGAATTACAGAGTGCCATGGCCATCTTTGTGATCACAATTTAATCTTTGTATTAGCTGGCACATAACAGTAAAAAAATATTATCAAGCATGTGCATTTATGTGTTTATGAATATGAGTAACAAAGAATATGAAATGGTTGTGATGATATGGCTGTGTGATGTTAATTAATTTGTTATTGGTACTATACTTGCTGAGCTTGCAACTCACCAAATGCAATGTTGCCAATTTTTAGTTATTGTAGATAAATATTGATCCGTGAGGTGCGACGGAAGTTTAAAGCATGGATCAAAGGTCGGTGGGCTGGATTTCTTCTCCATCAGCTCATCATTTGCATTTCATATAGGGAGTCGTATTTTGATCTGTATATAAAAGGGCACGGTCGTTAATGTTATGTAATATGGATATATGCACATTTGTGAATAAGTGTTGCTAAATCGTTAAATCATTTTGTGTAAATGCTTTCGCAGGTGCAGAAAATGTTACAACTGATGATTAACATATTAATTTTATGTGCAATGCAGCTATGCTGCCTATGAACTATAGTTTTATACTATATAAATACATGATACAAGGGTAAAGCCATAACATATTTTCTTCTTCTTGCCCCCTGGCCAACTCTTCATTCCTTCTGGTCTCTTCTCTATTCTCAAGTTCTTCCAGTCCTGCCCAGTACAACAGTCATTTCTTCTGAGGATTAATGTATTGAACATCTCTAGGCCTTATTAGTGGAGTGCCTCTGCCTCTTCCACCAATTCTTCCACTTCCTCGTCCAGAGTTTGCTGCTTTGTTGGTTGATTGACATAGGTCCAGACCTTTTTCCCAGTACAAATCCCAGGCCTCCTTCATAGTCATTCCTTTGAAAAATCCTTCAAATTGAAGCGTCTGGAATTCCTCTAGCGTTCTTGGCTCAGATCTTGCATCAGAAGCAGGAGCAAGCTCTTGAGAGAGCTCTAATGCTGTAGAGTCCTTAAATAGCCCTGCTGGAGGACCATCGAAATTGGCTTTCAAACCATCTATGCGACCATGCTGCCTTTCTTCAACCTTGGCAAAATTAGCTTCGATAGCTTCTCTAGACTTCTTGAAAGCTAACTCATCTTTCTCTTCAGCTGATAAGCCCTGTGGCAGCTGCGAATGAGGTGAGCTGGTGGATGAGCCGTGTTGGGGTTTTGCAAGCACGATCTTCAAGGGGTCTTCTTCACTTTACTTCCTTCCCCCTTTTCCCCTTACTATCTTCCCCCTTTTTGACATCATCGCCAGCATCAACAATGTTGAAGTTATCGAAGGAGCTGACCCAACCGAGGAGGCTCAGCTAAACCCTTGAGCTGCATGAGTGTTCCAGCACCTGCAATCATTGATATTCTGAGGATATTGATAGAACTACTACACCAGCTCACTCGGAAGGACAAACTAGGGAGGATGGCAATGATGTTGGGAAAGGAGTAGAAGAGGTCAACCTAATGGAGCAATGCCCTATTGAAGTTGTTGAGACAACTGCCTATTTGGCTGAACACTCAATGGAAACAACCGAGTCTCCGGTAACAGTTGACCCCATTGCCCGTGAATCAGTTGGGGAACCAGCTGAGGGGAAAGTTGATCACACTGCAGCTAGGTCGGAGGAGGCTGCAAGGGACAAGTTAATTTTGAAGTTAGTAGGCGATGGTGAGAGTACTGAAAAAGAGCAAGTTGGGACCAACGATGCTTTGATAGTTAAGAGTGTCTCAGCTGAGGAACCAACTACCTTGCAGGTTGAGACCTCGAAGGATGCCAACATTGAAGACCCACCTGCAGGTGAGTCTGCAATAGGGATAACTAAAGGCCTAGCAGTGATTGAGACTGCTGCAAGGGTAGCTGAAGATCTTTTGTTGGTTGGGACTTCCAAGGGCCATATAAATGTACCTGAGGCTCTTCACACATTTCCTGAACCTGAGTCTACTGAATTTATTGAGATTGACGCTCTACATGACTCAGATGATGACTTCCTGGATTTTGAAGACTCTGACAACACAGCTGAGTCTGATCCAGAAGATAGGAAATTGGAAGCCCAGATAAAGGAGGCCCATTTGAAAGCCTCCAAAAGATTCGTTTTGGTTGATGGACCACCCCCCTTGTTCCATAACCTGCCCATAATGTTGCTAAGGCAGCTGAGGCATCAACTACTCAAAAGAAAGATACAATTGTAGCCAAAGACGTTGTTGAGACAGCTGAGACTCAACAATTTGCGAGCAATGATAAAGAAAGAAGTGCTCCCGAAGGATCAAAGGGACCTTCCTCAGCACCTATTGGCATTTTTGTGGACGAATTCCATACATCATCGATGAAGTCCCATTGAAATTGATATCATGAAAGAAGCTACCGATTTCATGTTGAAATAAACCTAGCTAAATTCCATGCTCCGCATTTACTTGAAAATCATCCTCTTTGGTCATAATTTTGAATCCCTCCTACCTGAGGACAATTCGCCTGAAGCAGCCGACTTTTAGAAGGTCTTTCGAGCTGTGTGCATTGAAATGGGCGCAATGGAACGAGGCTTTGCTGCTCTAAATCAGAGGATTGACAATCATGACGCTGCTTTATTAAGGGATAGCAGAGGAGCAGTGCTAAGAATTCGATAATGGACTACCCAAATGAAGGCACTTCGCAAGGAACAAGTTCGGTACTTTAGATCACTTTAATCAAAATTGGTGATTTGGGGTGCTGAACAAGTCCAATTTCAATAGAGATAGTGGGACAACATTGATCGCAAGGAGCGCATTCATCTTACAGACATGGAGATGCTGAAGGTTCAATTTCAGAAGCAGTTGGTGCATATAGAAAACATCTCTGAGGGCTGGGATTCTTGAAATGAAGGCAGAGATGCAAGCACTCCGTTCAGAGCAATGAACAACACACTCCATCACTCATGAGAAACTGGATTTTCTTCTATAGTTGAATCCAAATCTCTCTCTTGTCAAAGGTGATGATGCCGAAAAGGGGAAAGGTAATTAATAAGGGGTAAGATACAACTGAGAAGACCCCCATGAAAATCATTCTCAAAACTCTCATAGGCTCATCCACCAGTTCTCAGCTACCACATGAATTGTCAACTGTAGAGAAAGTTGAGCTTGCATTCAAGATGAATCAAGCTAAAATAGAAGATCTTGAATGAAGGCGAGCACGACAGAGTTGAAAATCTCAAAGCCAAGTTTGGTGGTTCGCCAGTAGAAAAGCTCCAGGAAACAACTGTAGAATCCACTCCCCCAGCTGAGTTAGTGGAAAGATCTAATGAAGAGTTCGATACTCTTTGATCTGAAGGTTATTTTGAGGGGATGGACTTAAAAAGTGCATGGGATTTGTACTGGGAAAAAGGACTTGATGTCATTGTCTAGACAAGAAGCAGCAGACTCAATAATCAAAGAGTTAGCAGACCGCAAGGGCTCAACATAGTCAAACTCCCAGAGGAGATGATCCAACCAGAAGAAGAGGAAGACTCGAGGTTTGGTGGGACAGGCAGAAGCTCTCCACCTAGAAGACCTAAGAAAGTCATGTATGTAGATCCTCTGAAAAGGACCTCGAATATTGGATGGATTTCCGAGAACTTGAAAACAGAGAAGTCAAGCTCAACGTGTAGATGATCTTCAACGAAGAACTAAAGAAGGAAATGCAAGGCAAGTGAGAGAATATAACGAGAGTTTGAAGAGAGATTAGAAAGAAAGAAGAGGAAGGAAGCTGAGGCGAGAAAGAGGAAAGAATCTGAGAATGAGGAAAGAAAAAGGAAGCAGCAGAGACGATAATAGAGCTGCAAATTTTGTTGTATTTTTACAATTCTTGTAAATACACAAAAATACTGTAAATACATTTAAGTGCAAAAAGATATTCAATAAAATGATACATTCTTACAATCATTCTTTTTTTGCAGTTTTATGTTGTATTTTTATTTAAGTTTTGGCATCATCAAAAAGGGAAAAATTATTGGGAAATTTATTTGTATATATTCTGATGATGCATGTAAAACTTAGATTAGAAAGTTGGCACGCCATATTTTTTTGTAATTCAACTATGTAATAGGTAGGAAATATGAGCTGAGTAAAGAAGCAGCCAAGTTGAAGATCGCAAAAGTTGACTCAAGTATGCAGTGAAGAACCAGCTGAGTATCAAAGAAGAGGTTCAGGCAAGTACAAAAAGTTGTATCTGTCACAAGACTAACAGCTGAGTCATTCCCAAATGTATGGAGAAGACTTCAAAAAGGGGTAAAGCAGCCTAAGGACTCGAAGAAAGCTGAAGAAGTTTGTTGGAATGAAAAGTCAATTACTTACCCAAAATGGTAATGGGACAGACCTACAAGCTTAAAGTTGTCTTGAAAAAGAGTGTAAGTAGTCAAACCAATGTTTTGGACCTCAAGCGCTTTAATGGATTGACGACTGTCCCCATAAACCAACATAAGTATTTTCTAGTGCTATTTGTTCTCACTCACGCGCTCCCTGATAATTGCTTCCCAGGGGGTCACCCATCCCATGTTTACTCCAGGCCAAACACGTTTAACCTCAGAATTTCTATGTAATGGATACCAGAAAAGAAGATGCATCTATTGGTATATGTAGTCTATATCAAATCCTTTAAGCTCTCCTTTAATCGTAATCTAGTGCTCACGAGTTAGAATCGCGGGCCACGCTTGCACCTTTTTAAAGCCCATTGCAGTCGGATGATGACCAAAGACCAACAATCCCCTCCCAAAGACTGCCAAAGATCTCGCCTCGATTGCTTGGCAACCTTCACGCCGCCGCCAAACTTCCTCAATTCTAAAGCCAACTTTTTAAGTTCAAGCATCGCGCCACGCCACCTCTCGCCCGGCCACCCAAGAACCTACACCTTCGCCCAAATCCGTTTACCTCGCCTCGCCACCTGGCAACCTACCTTCAGTTCTGGTCCGTTTACCTCCACTTCTCTAGCATCTCAGTTCCACCTCTCCTAGAAACTTCCTCATCAGCGTGCTTCCAAGGGAATTCGAACCCGTGACCTGCTCTAATATAAGTTGTAGGTCCCAAAGGTTGATAAAGTAAAGTCAATAAGGGGGGAGTTGAATAGATTTTACCAAATTGTCGATTTTAGTCATTTTAAATCAGAGTTTAGTCATAAGTCAACTTAGTCCTTGAGGGACAGCTTAGTCAGGCCTTCACAGTAGAGTTAGCCACTCAACAGACTCGAGAGATCTATTGATAAGATAAATCAGCTGATTCAGATGACTCTTTTATAAAAATAGCAGACTTGGTTTTTTAGCGGAAGTCTTTCACCCTTTGAATAAAATATGTCTTCAACAATTGTTTAATAGTTAAGTTATTATCAGTAGATGTTAGGAATTTTATTGTTTAGATTTTGATGAATGCCATGTAAAACTTAGAATAGAAAGTTGGCACCCCAATTCTTGCTGTAAAATGCATTGTAATGAATAGAGTCGCTGCCGAGTTAACTCGCCTACGCCCCTAACATGCAAGAAGACAATCAAGATCGGAAGGAAGACTCGTCATGAGACAACCGAGTATGGAAAAGAAGAGTAGACGGGAACTCTATCAAGAAGCAATGAGATGCAAACAGAGTGGAGCATCATCAAGTCAACTCAAGAAAAGCCAAGTCTCAAGTTGAAGTGACAAGAGTCATCCAATGATTGGAAGTCGACTCTAAGTCACCCGAGGAAAGCAAGGAAATGCAAATAAGTCGAGATAATCGTAAAAGAACCGTTGCACGAAATCAAGAGATTTACTTAAACAAGTAATATCTCCATACCACCTTTCTTGGAGTGCTCACCCTGCGTGCAAAAGGAATGAACCAATGGAAAGCACTACACCGTGTCGAACTCAAAAGGTGAAAGAACAATTCATACGAGGAAACGGCAATTCCAAGAATCGCAAGCCAACGATCGCAAAGTGACTTTCAAAAATAAGCTTATCTCTTTAACGGGCAAATTTTTGAAAGTTCACTATAAAAGGCCGGAGGAGTTTGTTTGAGATATAGGAATGACACACACGTGAGATATACAAGCACATTAGAAAAATCAAACATTCTCAATCGTCTAGCCTACATTACGAAGACATCAATCCAACACTCACCCGTGAAGGAAAGAGAACTTCAATCGTTGAAGAGGAAACTTTTGAAAACAAGGGGTCTACATTCCGGGAAGGGTTGTAGAAAGGTTCAAGGTTGAACCAAGTCTTAAGCTTTTGGAGGGCTTCGTGATCAAATCCAAAGAGCTTGAGCAAGTGAGTCAGTAGTAACAAGGCAAATTGCCTGTGAAGAAGCCGAGTCGCACGAGAAGCCACCGAGTGATCAAGTCGCCTCTCAGATCGAGTCCCTAAGGATCAAGTCGGCCGTTGTGATCAAAACTTGTATCCGGACTGTTACCACTTTGTAAACCGATCATTACTTAGTGGATTCCTCCAGGAGTTGGAGAAGAGAGGAGTAGAAGAATTACCCCATCTTCGAACCTCTATAAAAACTTTACTTGTGTCATTTACATTTCAGCGTTTAAATTCTTGCACTTTTAACTCGCTTATATCTCTGATAAATTTGCTATCCATTTGATAATTTATAAGTACTAAATCAAGCTCTAAAATTTTGCTTAATCAAACTTAAGGGTGTTAAGTCTTCCAAAAATAAAACCACAAATTGAGTTAAATTATAGCCAACAAATGAGTTACTCCATCAATGTACTCAATGAGTCTCATGAGAGATTAACTCTTGAGTGACTAATTCGACCGTCCATCAAGGACACAAATGTAGAATCAACTCAGAGATTTAAAAGGACTAAATCGAAAATTTGGTAAGGTTTATTCAACCCCCTTCTAAACCTTACACTTACACCCCTTGGGACCTACAAGTGGTATCGAGCGGTTGGTTCATTGAACCCTCCGCACCGGTTACTCGAACTAGATCTCCAAACTTTTCAAAGTCCGCTTTAGTACTTAAACCTTCAAAACTCTTTTTATTAAAAGTCATTATCATGGAAGCAAATTTGACACGCATCCCTATGTTCACTATTGAAGAATTTGATGATTGGAAAATTCAGATGCGAGCTCATCTATCAAATTACATGATGAGATGTGGATAGTGATAGAAGATGGGCCTCTCGCAAATATTAAAGGTGAACACAAACGCATTTAAGAGTTGCAACAAGGAGAAGAAGATGTCGCTCCCGGACCACCATGGTTGAAAAACCAAGAACCGAGTGGACAAATGATGACAAAAAGATACAACCTGGACAATGTAGCCAAGGACATCCTCTACAAAACCTTGACAAAGCCATGTTCAACAAAGTCAAATCATGCAAAACGGCTAAAGAAATCGGGACAAGCCGACATTAATTTGTGAAGGCTCGAGCAAATCAAAGAAAACAAATTATCGGTGGCGGTACAAAAATTTGAAAACTTCAAAATGATCTCGGAGAGAACCTGGATCAACTAGACGCCGGTTTACGTAAATCACAAATGAGTCGTCTACACTTGGAAAGGAATATACACGAAGAAATGTGTATGAAGATCCTAAAAAGTCTTCCAAATGAATGGGAAATGAAGGTCATGGCACCGAGACACTCCATGGACCTATCAAAGACATCCAATCATGAGTTATTCTCGCACCTCAAAGCCTACGAGTTTGAGCCGAGAAGAAAAGACCAGGAAGAGACAAAGTACCCCAAACAAATGCTCTAATTGTCAAAGATGGGAAGAGAGCTGAGGTCAAAGAGGCAATTGACCCGTAAGAAATAGCCGATGGTTAAAAGATTTAACAAGTTCTTTAACAAGAACTACAAGAAAGGAAAGGGTGAATCTTCCGTAAGACACTCGGCTCCCCTCCAAATCAAGGGAAGACATGCCAACCAAGAGAACAAATCATCAAAAAGTGGAGTATCAAAGGGTCGACAACTCAAGAATAGAAAGAGTCGATCAAAAAGTCAATATCTATGTTGGAACTATAGACAACCAGGTCACTATGCCATTGATCGCTCATATCCTCGTAGTCAACAAGTACAGAGATGAAGAAGAAAGAAAGATCTTCGAGAGAAAGAAGACAAGAAAAGAAAAAGGCAATGATGGTCGCAGAGATCACTAAACAAATGCCAAGTCAAGGGAGACAATGATTCGAGAGCAAAGAAGCCGACTACTCAAGTGACTCAAGAAGAAGCCCCGATCCGCTTGATGGCCAAAGAACAAGATCAAGAAGATGAGGTACAATCTAACTCAACAAACTCGCATACACTAGTGATAGTGATCGTGACACACACACTTCATCACCTACCGATCTTTATGATTCATTAAGCAAAATGATGAAAGATTTTGAACACATTAAATCTTCACACACACTATTGAATGAGGAAAACAACCTACTCAAAAGTCAAAACTCAAAGTCGACTAAGGAGCCGAGTACTCTAAGTCAAATAGTTGTTGAGAATGAAAGGTTAAAGGTCGAAAATGCTAAATTAATAGCAGAAATTGCCGCTATAGAAAAGAGGAGAATGACCTCAAGAATGTTATTGCTTCATTCACTAAGGCATCTAAATCATTGATGATCTTATTATGAGTCAAAGAGAATGTGGAGACAAGACAGCTTAGATTTAACTCCTCTCGTGCTATGTCAAACCTCAAGAGTAATTCTGAAAAAAGATCTTCAAGTCATGAAGAGTCCGAAAAATCCAAAACTCTAAATGTTGCACACACATTCACTCCAAAGCACAATACAAAGCAAACCGGCCTTGGTTACAAAGGAAAAGGAAAACAAAACTGAGTGTCTTTGAAAGGAAATGAGAAGAGATTCAAATGAGTCCTCAAAGAAACTCCAAACAGAAAATACTCAGAAAGAAGAAGCAGAGCTACCAAAAACCCAAAAATCCATAAAAGAAATACATATGATGGGAATGGTAGAAAATATCCAAGCCAAGTCGATTGGAATAATGTGAACTATCAAAGACAGGACTTATGGAATATAAGCCCGGATGGCAAAGGCCTAGAACTCAAAGAAAGGCCATTCCAAAAGTATAAGAGCTTTCATCAAAGACACATATGCACCTAGGCACTACACTCAAAAACACCACAATTACGCAAGGAAGGCAATTGCTAAAACACATATGCGGACATACGATAAAAAGAGACAAAATTGTATGAACCTAGAATCCCCAAGCAATTTGCCAGATTGGTCAACCGCAACACCCAAAGACTTGTCTACTAGCAAAGAGCACAAATTTGAATCAAGTTGGTATTGGCACAAAAAAGTCGAGTCACCCAATTTCAAAACAATTAACAAGTCGGCAAGAAGTCATCTTGTAGAAGGACTTCCAGATTCAAGATATACAAGAAGGAGAGTATATGTGATGCATGTCGGAAGGAAAGCAAATCAAGTCGTCATTCAAAGAAAAGACATGCCCATCCTCAACAAGAATATTGCATATGGATCTATTTGCCTCAACCAAACAAAGATAAGGATCTACACCTTGGTGGTAGTAGATGACTACTCAAGATATACATGGACAATATTCATGCAAGAAGAAAGAAACTCTACAAAAACTACCACAAATGATGAAGAGGATTCAAAATGAGAAGAGTCAAACCATTATCAAAATAATATCGATAGAGGAACCGAGTTTGTCAATGGAATAATAACTCGATTGTATTGAGAATGGTATTGGTCATGAACTATCGCAGCAAGGACTCCACAGCAGAATGGAGTTGCGAAAAGAAAAAACAAACAACCCTCAAAAAGCGAAGGACCATGTTAGTCAAGTCAAGTTACCAAAAAAGATTTTGGGTCAAGCAATCAACACAAATTGCTACACCCAAAACAGATGTATGATAAATAGACAAATGACAAGGACTCCCTATGAGATCCGGATTGGAAGAAAACCAAATGTTTCATATTTCGAGAATATTTGGATGTAAATGCTTCATCCACAACAATGGCAAAGACAACCTAAAGGCTTTTGATGCTAAAGTCGATGAAGGTATCTTCTTAGATACTCAAATTTGTGCAAAGCCTACAGATACTCAACAAAAGAACTATGGTTACAGAGGAATCCATTCATGTAGTATTCGATGAGCCAAATGTAAATGGAGAAGACATTGAAGAGTCACCGATAAGTCAATCATCCAACCATACGAAAGAGTCCCTATGCTAAAGTCAAGCCGAATTATCAATTCGTAAGAAGATGAGATAGTCAATCTCAAAAACAATGAAAATTTACAAACTAAGTGATTACGAGAGAGTCGACCACAAAGAATACAAACTACAAGTCGATCAATCCAAATAACTTACTCCAACCTCGATGTGAGATGGCCGAGAGACCATCCACCGAACTTGTCATTGGAGATATAAGAGAAGGTGTCAAAACAAGATCCGAACTCAACAAGAAGCTATGTTCACATGCTTCATCTCGCAAATAGAGCCAAAAGATGTGTCACAAGCATTGGATGACACACATTAGATTCAAGCTATGCAAGAAGAGTCAATCAGTTTGAGAGAAATAAAGTATGGGAATTAGTGCAAAGACCCATACATCAAAATGTTATTGGAACCAAATGGGTATTCGTAAATAAGATGAACGAGGAAGGCTCGTGGTAAGAAACAAAGCAAAACTAGTAGCCAAAGGATATTTCAAGAAGAAGGGATATATTTTGATGAAACATTTGCCCTCGTAGCAAGATTGGAAGCTATAAGGATGTTTCTTGCCTATGCGCTCATAAGAATTTCATTGTATATCAGATGGATGTAAAAAGTGCATTCCTAAATGGTTTATTGGAAGAAGAAGTATATGTTGAACAACCTCCAGGATTTGAGCAAAAGACTCTTGGAGATAAGGTATACAAACTCAAGAAAGCCCGGATGGATTGAAACAGGCACCCGTGAGCATGGTATGACACCTGTCACAATTCCTAAAAAAAAGGATTCACAAAAGGAAAAGTAGATAGAACACTTTTCGTAATTCAAGACAAGAAGAGTATACTTTGCTTGTTCAAATATATGTGGATGACATCATTTTTGGATCCACTAACAAAGAGTCAGTGAAAATTTTCAAACCTCATACAAAGTAAGTTTGAAATGAGCATGATGGGAGAGTCGACATTCTTCCTTGGACTCCAAGTGAAACAAACTAAAGGATGGAACCTTCATAAGTCAAACAAAATATACCAGAGAATTAATGAAGAAGTTTGGTATGGAAGAGAAGTCTTCTCAGAAAAATACCAATGAACACATCACCAAAATGGACATGGATGCGGATGGCAAACTCAGATCAAACAAGATACGAGCACTTATTGGATCATCGCTCTATCTCACAAAGAAGCGTGCCGACATCACCTTTGCCGTAGGTGTATGTGCAAGATTTCAATCTGCTCCAAAAGAGAGCCATATGACAAAGAAAGAGAATATTGAGATACTTGAAAGGAAGCCAAGAAGTAGGCCTATGGTATCCAAAGGAAGGTGGATTCAAGCTAATTGGCTATTCGATTCTCGACTATCTTTGGATGCAGAGTGGACAGAAGAGCACTTCGTGCACATGTCAAATGCTAGGAAACAGACTAATTTCCTGGTTTAGCAAGAAGCAAAACTCAATAGCCACCTCTACAAAGAGAATACATAGGCAAGGGCAAACATTGTGCCCAAGTCCTATGGATGAGACAAAGAAATGAGAGACTATGAAGTTGAGGAAAAAGAAATTCCAATCATGTGTGATAACACAAGTGCAATAGCTATCACTCAAAATCCCGTGTTGCACTCAAGAACAAAACATATTGATGTCGATATCACTTCATAAGAGACCATGTTGAAAAGAAGGACATTATCTTGGAATACATCTCAACCGATAAACAACTAGCCGACATCTTCACAAAACCATTATGTGAGTCAAGATTTGAAGAACTCAAACATGAGTTGGGTTAATTGAGTGAGCCGACACTCGCAGGCGAATTAAAGAAGAGAAATGGAAAAAAAGGGAAAAGGAGTCAAAATGTAAATCACCAAGAAATCACCAGACGGAAAGACAAATGACTACACCGAGTCACCGATAGCCGAGTCACTAAGAGAACTCGTGAGAAGTAGAGTTAAATCGGCCTAAGGGATAAGTTTGAATAATTTATGAGCAAAGTGACAAAAACGTTGTCGTTTTGACTAAGCGAATGTTTTAAGGAATACGTCAAAGATAATGATGATGTGTACAGACAAAAAGCCGCACACCAAGCTTATGATTGGATATAAATGTTTGCGCCGCATTAAATACGAGACATGAAATGCTCAATAAGCGTCAAAATCCAAGCCGTTGATTTCGATCACAATTCAAAACCACCCGCACGCCCTTTCATAAACCATATTTAAACCATTTTCGTCCGTTTCTCTCTCACACTTCTAAAAACCTGTTCATCTCTTTCTCTCTAAAGCAAAGGCAAAAATACTCTCGAAACCCTATCAACCTTCAAATCAATTTCTCAGCTTTTCCTTGATATAATCCCCGAGAAATGGCACCAACTTATGACTTTACCAAGTTAGGAAAGCAAATCCACACCGCTCTATGGTGGACTTTGACTTTAATGGTGAAGCAGGGTCCGACGACACCCTAGTGAAGAAAATCGCCGAGAAGTTGGAAACGTCTGGACTAAAACCGTTTCTAACGCTAGAATATCCGATGACCTATGTGGAGGAGGTCGCACAATTCTACGTGAATGCTGAAATTCACGATGAAGGAATCAAGTCATCTGCTTCACGGAAAGCGGTGACTATCTCTCGCCAAGGATTTGGTGAATATTGCTCACTACCAATGCAAGGAGCATCCGAGATTAAAGAAGTGATGTAAACTTGGCCGACGCCGAAAGAAATAGCCAAGTCCGACTTTGCCGATAAAATAATATACACAAAGAAACAAGAGATCGCCAAGGAGGATTATCACAAGTTGTTGGACATAGTTGCCAAATGTATCGACATCAAATTTGGCACTTTGACCAATCACATCAAAGCGGCCGATTGTAATGGCCGCAATCATCGAAGAAAATAAGATCAACTGGCCGAGTTTGTCTACAATGCAGACTCTGCCCGACGTGGGGAACAAGTCCTTCAAAGAAGATGGCTCATTTGGAGGATCCCTAGGATATGGCCTAGTGATTGGCCGGCTATTGGAGGTGAAAGGAGTCCCTCTTAGACATGGGAAAGCATTCCATGTTAACAAGAGGATGTTCGAGCAAACCTCTCTCGGCGCACAAGAGAGCTTACGCCAAGAGAGTCGACACCGGTGAGGGGGAATCACCACCCCGAGATACAAATGCTTTCCTCTCCACCCAAGAGAGAGGCGCCCCAAAGAACTACTAAGAAGATCTACCCCCGCAAAGAAAGAAAACCAAACATGCTCCCGCCCCTCGCAGCAGAGTTACTGCCCTGAAGAATGTGTCTCCCGCCCGCAGCGGCGGTCGAGAAGGACTCACAAATACCTTCTCCGATCGTCAAGAAGAGGAGAACCGAGAAGCCACAACGGCCCGCTCCTCGAAAAAGACACCAAAGACGCCCCCAGCCGCCCAAGACTCGAGAGGACAACATCTCGACCCGTAAATTCCCCGGTACAAACCAGAGACGAAGAAGAATAGTCAAGCGAAATCAATCGGAGAAACCAAATGAGTCGGTTACTCGCCTAGCAAAAATACCGAGACCACCGGAGAAGTAGAGTCTCCGGATGTAGTTGATGAAACAAACAAGTCTCGGCCAAGGCGATCAGAGAGGCAACCCAAGACACAACGTAGCTCACACAAATTAAGTGAAGCACAAGAAGAACTGCGCCGGAGCGAGATAGTGATGTAATGATTCTATCTCCACCTTACCCGGACATCCAAAATCGTCTGCGTGAGTGGAGGAAATGGAAGTTGAGCAAGTCAAGGGAACAGTTCCAACGGCCCGAGTTCATAGAAGAAGAAGAGAACTCGCTAAATTTCCTTGGATTAACTCTGTGCTCCCGGCTACGGATGAAGACAATCGCACGATATCCCGCAGATCTACAAGCACAGGGGAGAGAGAAAAGCAAGTCAAGAAGAAGCACGTGTGAGAAGGCAAGCATCCGCCTCTATCTCCGCACCACGTAACACACACATCCTCTCATTGATGTCTTCTTTGACAAAGGATGAGGAACCAGAGAATGCTTGCGCCGCGTAAGAGTTGCAAATGCAGCAAGCATTGCGCACGAATCAAGAATCCTTCACGAGCAAAGACTAATGGAGGGACCAGGAGAGTCATCCGAACACAACCGAAATTGATCCAATGGGAGTGGTTCAAAGAAATCGCCAATGTTGTTGCTGCTACCACTTCCCCACTCACTCGAAGAAGGCAATAAGGAATCCCGATGAAATCGGGATAGTGGGGACCCCAAATCGAGCCAACCCCTATTGAAGGTGTGTTACCACCGCCCCAACGGCCGAACAATCAATCGAAATAGCCGGGAGCTTGGAGACGAGTGACCCCATTCCAAGTCACTCACCGGTGCGCCACCGAGGGGAAACTCCTCCACCGCAGCAAGAAGTTCGGAGGATGTTTGCAGATGACTCCACAACGAATCAAGGAGGCGAAGTAGAGAAACTACAAACACAAGAAGAACAATGTTAAGTTGCCATCAACGGCTCGAGGCGATTGAGATCGCGCCTCACCGAGGTGCCAACGCTCAAGAAGCTAATGACGCCGCTAATGCAATGGAGGCACGAGGAAGGAATGAATACCGGAGTTAACACTGGGCGATGAAAGTGCAATTCATGGGGTTGAGACTCCAACGGATGCCATCAGAAGACCCTAAGACACCGACACACGAAAGGGTGGACTAAGGCCTCGCAACAGAGAGAGACCGCCGGAGGTAATGAAGGCCTACGGGAGGTTGAGACTTCCCGGGGTAAAGAAGTCAAGTAGAGAACATCCCTCCCCGCTATCATCGACCCATCCGAGAAGGAGATCGACTGCACTTCATGATTCCCGTGACAACCCCGATGTCACTTTTCCGGGATCGGAAAGGCGAAGAAGAAGTTTAGTCATCCCCATGACAAATCCAAAAGACTCAC
The DNA here is from genome assembly GCA_016081115.2 of Rehmannia glutinosa. NCBI lineage: Eukaryota > Viridiplantae > Streptophyta > Magnoliopsida > Lamiales > Orobanchaceae > Rehmannia > Rehmannia glutinosa. The sequence continues at coordinate 42,758,149 of CM071935.1, read as the reverse complement.
CAAGCGGATGTTCCAAGCACGAGCAAGTCGATCCCAAGACTACTCGTCAAACTTTTAACTTTGATGATGAGCCACCACCGAAATCTCATCATCGTCCGATGACGCTTACGATAAGGCCGAGGACCACCATCAAATGGAAAAACCAAATGAGACCAACGGTTGTTAAGATACCGAGGCTCAAAGCAAGCGGTCTACTTCACAAATGTAACCCAAATGACAAGAGACCACCGCACAGCTCCTCAAGCCGCAGCAGATCGATTCCCAAAAGAACTTCACGCGCACCGCTCATCATCGAATGATCCCGATCGGCGGTGATGAATCTTTTGTAGAATCTTTCCCTTTCTCACCGGAGATACGAACTCCACGAAGAGTCAAAATTAACAAGCACGCTATAACAAACCAGCTCCTGTTCTTCCAACAGACACCATTGTTCCAAATTGGTGATTATGACTTCGATCTTTGTATGGCCATCACCGCAATGAAGAATCACCAAGTTCGAGAAGTGTTCAAGGCACTCTTTCTTTGAGGTTGAACGGATGGAGAGGCATCGAGCCTCTTTGGACATGTGCCTGGACAACAGAGATGCCTCCCTTACACCGATTTGAGAGGCATAACAATCGAGATAAGGGAATGGTGGCAACAACAAAAACAATGCGAGTGGAACAGTGAGATACTTGACATTGTTCAACAAGTTGCGGTGTGGAGAGTCGAAAATGCCGATGCAAAAATGAAGTCGAGAGAACACATTGAGCATATGCATGAAGCTCACACTTTGCCGAAATCAAGCCGCTGCGTGAGCAAAATACAAATGATCTACAATGGTTGGAAGAACCCATGACAAGAAAATTCAGCCTCCTCATGGCCGAGATGAAGCCGATTTCAGAGAATCCAACGCTACTCGACCAATTCGTCTTTGCATACAACGCAAATGACTTGAAGCGAACTCAACCATCGAAGACTTCGACTTCATGCTTGCCAAAGATGTTCCCGGGGTTCCTCTATCCTTTGATGATGCCAAAAAGGGGGAAGAGGAATACCTTAAAGAAGCAAAATCTGAGTTTGAAAAGAAAGGAGCAAATGAGAAGGGAAAATCACCGAGGAAATTTTGAAACAAAAGAAAGGAAAATCTGAGGGGGAAGGATCAACGGATGTGACATTGATGATTGCACGAACCCCTCAACAGGGTCATGTCACAAATGACATTATAAGCGAAAACTCCTCAGTGACTCGCCACTCCAACACTCTCTGTATCTATGGCCGAGAAGAGAAAAGCAATTGAAGCGGGGATGAAGGAAGTGGAAGGAAGAATGGATGCCAGGGTGATGAACATCTTGAAAGAACATGGAGGCATTCCAAGAGACAGAGACTGTATGCCATTTCGGATGTCGGGACAGCCACGTCGATTGCTGACGAATTCAAAACGCTCGAATCAAGGATACTTTGCAAATATGTCTATGGCTCAAGCTTGGGACTTGTCTTGGGAAAAGGGTCTCACGTTATGTGAAGAGGTCGACAGCAAAGCAGACTTCCGCAGATCACTCTGTGGTCACTCCGCCGGTCACTCACCGGAAAGAAGAAGACCCGACAAGATACGCCAAGAGGTAGAGGAAGAAGCGATGAGTGGAGGAAGAAGCTTGGACCTAGGCCTCCCCAAAAACATTGAATACGTGGATCCGGAAAGAAAGGAGGGATCTCTTGGGGCTGGACTTGACCAAGTGGCAAATTTGAAAGTGGCTAAAACTAACGCCGAGTATGCAAAAAGAATAGAAGAAGAAAACAAGAGACAAACTCAACTATGGCAGGAGAGACAGGAAAGAATAAGAAAATATGAAGCTGCCAGGAAGGCATATGAAAAGAAAAAGAAGGCAGCTGACGACGAGAAGAAGAGAAGAAGAGAAGAAGATGTTGAACAAGATGAAAGAAGGAGACAGCGAAGGAGATGAAGTGTTGATGTCCAACCCTTCGTGTATTTTATTATGTAAATACGTACAATGTAAGTCTTCTGTAATAAAGCTAAATTCTTTTTTTTTTGTGAAGACAATTATTTACTCTGATACACCTTGTAAACAGTTGTGTTAAGTACAAGAATGATATGAATAATAAAAAGATTGATTCTGCGCATACATTCTATGTCAAAACACTATCTGTATGTATCTTTGTTATTTGCATTTTTGAATGATTTAAGTTTTGGCATCATCAAAAAGGGGGAAATTGTTAGGAATTTTATTGTTTAGATTTTGATGAATGCCATGTAAAACATAGAATAGAAAGTTGGCACCCCAATTCTTGTCAGAAATGCATTGTAATGAATAGAGTGGCCAAGCCGAGTTAACTCAAATATGCCCTAACATGCAAGAAGACAATCAAGATCGGAAGGAAGACTCTGTGCGAGACAATGAGTATGGCAAAGAAGAGTAGACGGAACTCTATCAAGAAGCGGTGAGATGCAAATTGAGTGGAGCATCACCAAGTCAACTCAAGAAAAGCCAAGTCTCAAGTTGAAGTGACAAAGAGTCATCCAATGATTGGAAGTCGACTCTAAGTCACCCGAGGAAAGCAAGGAAATGCGATCAAGTCGAGATAATCAGAAAAGAACCGTTGCACGAAATCAAGAGATTTACTTAAACAAGTAATATCTCCATACCACCTTTCTTGGAGTGCTCATCCCGAAAGCGTGCAAAAGGAATGAACCAATGGGAAGCACTACACCGTGTCGAACTCGAAAAGGTGAAAGAACAATTCATACGAGGAAACGGCAATTCCAAGAACTGCAAGCCAACGACTGCAAAGTGACTTTCAAAAATAAGCCTATCTCTTTAACGGGCAAATTTTTGAAAGTTCACTATAAAATGCTGAGGAGTTTGTTTGAGATATAGGAATGACACACACGTGAGATATACAAGCACATTAGAAAAACTGAAACATTCTCAATCCTCTAGCCTACATTACGAAGTACATCAATCCAACACTCACCTGTGAAGGAAAGAGAACTTCAATCAGTTGAAGAGGAAACTTTTGAAAACAAGGGGTCTACATTCCAGGAAAGGTTGTAGAAAGGTTCAAGGTTGAACAAAGTCTTAAGCTTTTGGAGGGCTTCATGATCAAATCCAAAGAGCTTGAGCAAGTGAGTCAGAGTAACAAGGCAAATGCCCTGTGAAGAAGCCGAGTCGCATACAAGAAGCCACCGAGTGATCAAGGCGTCTCCGTCATCGAGTCCCTAAGGATCAAGTCGGCCGTTGTTGTGATCAAAACTTGTATCCGGACTGCTACCACTTTGTAAACTGATCATTACTTAGTGGATTCCTCCGGGAGTTGGAGAAGAGAGGAATAGAAGAATTACCCCATCTTCGAACCTCTATAAAAACTTTATGTGTCATTTACATTTCAAATATTTAAATTCCTGCACTTTTAATCGCTTATATCTCACGATAAATTTGCTATCCATTTGATAATTTATAAGTACTAAATCAAGCTCTAAAATATTGCTTAATCAAACTTAAGGGTGTTAAGTCTTCCAATGAAAATAAAACCACAAATGAGTTAAATTATAGCCAACAAATGAGTTACTCCATCAACAAACGATTGAGTCATTTGAGAGATTAACTCTACTTGAGTGACTAATTCGATCGTCCATCAAGGACACAGCTGTGTAGAATCAACTCTGTAGATTTAAAAGGACTAAATCAAAAATTTGGTAAGGTTTATTCAACCCCCCCTTCTAAACCTTACACTTACACCCCTTGGGACCTACAGTAGACTTAGAAAATATAACAAACAACAAATAAGATATGCAGGAATTAAAGTATTGAATGTAAAAGACACAGAGAAATTTTTATAGTGGTTTGAGGATGGGGTAATTCCTCTAATCCACTATTCTCTAACCTTTGCAAATAATCCACTAAGTAACGGTGACTCTGTTACAAAAGAATGACAGTTCGAGACAACCTTGATCACACAACTGGCTTCTCTTGGGACTCAGTTCTTCACAAGATGGATATCCTGCTACTTCAGCTCCTTGAGACTTTTGGATATGATCACGCAGTCCTCCAATAGTCCAAAGCTTCTGGTTCGAACTGGAACCTCACTACACTTCCTTCAACCTTGGATGTGTAGATCCCTTGTCTTTAAACAAAGATTTCCTCTTAAACAGTTTTGAAGTTGTCTTTCCCTCGCTGAGTGTGTTGGATTGATTTCCTTCGAGTTTTAGGCTTGAGGATAGTATTTAATGTTTGTGAGTATTTTTCACTTTGCTCAGATTACGTGAATGCTTTTGAGTGTCATAAGTCTTGGTTGTTTTCTCTCAAAATAATTCATCAACCTTTTATAGTGCTTGTTTGGAAAATATATTTGTTGAAGAAATAGATGTATTTTTCAAACTACACTTTAAGGTTGTTGGCTTGCCCTGTCTTGTAACATTGATGTAAACTGATCCTCGAATTATTGCTTTGAACCCTTTCCTGAATCTCTGCAGATTTTCAGGAGCATCCCGTTGGTTCCTTGCTTTTTACACTCTTTCAGCAAAACAACTTTATCGTACTTAGTCTGACATGCTTCTACTTTCAGCAAACATTTAACTTTGCTTAACAATGGATCTCTTCTGCTTTCTTGAGTCCTTTTTGTTGCTTAACCCCTTAAACAGTCATGTCCACTTATTTGAGAGTGAGTCAGCCGTCAGTCTACTGACTGAGACAACTTTTCTAATACTTGACTAATACTTCACTGCACTACTCAGCTGACACACATCAGAGTCTTCACTTCGATCTTCAGTCAACTTCTGCAATCTTCAACTTTGCTGCTTCGACCAGCTAATAGAACCCTATCTATTACACAGTTGACATTGCAACAGAATTGGGATGCTAACTTCCTAATAAAAGTTTTACATGGTATCATCAAAATCTATTAGATAAATTTCCCAACACAATGAGATGTTCGCAGAAAACCTACAGAGTTTTAGGCAGCCTGCAGAACATTAAATTAAGGAAGGGTCAACATCAAATGCTACACAACAAGATAAGCCAACTGTCAAGAATTGAAGTTTGAAAAATGACTATCACTTCAACGAAATTCTCAAACTGTCACTATAAAAGGCTGAGGAATATATGTGAGAGAGTACCAAGTGCATTCGAAATATTCAAGCAATCTGAGCAAGCAAGCAAAAACACTCTCAAGCTATTCATTCATATCCTCAAGCCTACTTTGGAAGTGAATTTGTACAATCCACAATTAGTGAATAAAGAAAAACTTCAACTTGTTGAAGAGGAAATATTATTTTCAAGAACAAAGGGGTCTGCACATCGACGAAGTGAAGGAAGTGCAGTGAGTTTCAAGTTAGAACCTTCTTTAAATCCATTGGAGGGCTAGGTGATCAAGTTCGAAGGGTTTGAAGGAGCTGAAGTAGTGAGACATCTATGTTACGAAGAAGCTGAATCTCAGGAGTAGAGCCAACTGTGTGATAAAGGTCTACTTGGACTGTTCTATCATTTTTGTAACATGACTGTTGCATTCGTGGATTCCCTCCAGGAGTTGGAGAAGAGTGGAGTAGATGAATTACCCCATCTTCGAACCACTATAAAATTGCCTTGTGTCTTTTTAATTTCAGCACTTTAATTCTATATATTTTATTCTGTTGATATATATTTGCTCACACTCAACTGATAATATCTTAAGCTAAAAACAAGTGATGTAAAACCATTTTACAAAAAGGGTGTAAGACTTCCGCTGTAAAAACCAAGTAAGCCGTATTCTTAAAAGAGCTCATTTCACTCAGCTGAGTTACTCTATCAACAACTCAATCGAGTCTGTTGAGCGGTTAACTCTCATGTTGAGGTTGAACTTAGCTGTCTTTAAGGACTAAGCTGTTTACTTATATAAGAAACATGATTTAAGATCAAAATCGAAAAATTGGTTAAGTCTATTCAAACCCCCCTTCTAGACATAACACTCACACCCCTTGAGACCTACAAAAGCTGACTTATTTATGGACTAAGAGACAAAACGAGATTGTTTGCATTAAAGAGAGAATGTTCGACGAATGGTGTCAGCGCCATTATATGCGGTATAGTAAAAAGTGCGAACATAAACCTATTATTGGATATAAATGCTGCTCATTAATTGCAATGTGAGGTTTAATCCTAATTGTTGATAAAAAAATTAACTCTACACATTTCGAAACCGTCTCATCCCATCTCATATATATCCAAAATCACTTTCTCTCTCTTCTCACATTCACTCTCAAGCATTGAAAAATTCTCCAAGGACTCTCTGCGAAAAACCATTTCAAGTTCTTCAAGAAATCTCCAGAAATCATTAATGGCACTGAAGAAATTCGCCCTCAATTTTTCCAAACTCGCTGAAAAGGTGCACACCGGTGCCTGAGTGGACTTTGAAGGCCTTGTCAAGCAGTCGAGTACAAGGTATTGGCCAAGAATATTGTTGAGCACCTCTGGAAGTCTGGCTTGAAAAAATTTCTTTCGATCTAGATAGCATAGACCTTTCAAGAATAGATGGCTATGTTCTACGTGAATGCTTCGATTTATGATGATGGCATTCACTCGTCGGTAAATGGCAAATAGATCAAGTTGGTTGCAGCCAACTTTACTGAGATGTTATATCTCCCCAATAGTGGACTCAAGAAACTGAAGGATTATGAGTTCGACTATATGAATATTTGGAAGGAGATCGAGAAAAATGAGATAGCTGATAAATCGAATCCCTCAGCTAGAAAGAAGGTCATCAAGGATGAGTACCAAAAACTGATGGATGTGGTAGCCAAATGTATGGACATGAAGTTTGGTTCATATAATCAGCTGTCCTAAACTAAGCTGACCATGATGGATGCGGTCATGGAAGAGCTGGAGGTGAACTAGAGTGAGTTCATCTTTGAGAAGTTGTGCCAGAACATCCAGAATATCAAGCAGGACGAAGGGAAGTTTGTAAAAACCCTAGGCTATGGGCTAGTCCTGGGGTACTTGCTAGAGAAGAAGGGTGTGCCCTTCGCAAAGGGAAGCCCTTCCATGCAAACAAGAGGATGTTCAAGGCGAACCTATCAGCTGCTCAGAATAAGGTGCACGCAAAGAAGATAAGCGCATCTATGGGGGAATCAATTGAGCATGTTCTAGAAGAGCTAGCTACCCCCGTCCCAGTTCTCTCTCCTAAACCTGCTACCGTTGTCCCCAACGTAACAAAGAAAAGGAGGACAGTTGTACCCCAGAAGGCAGCTGCAAAGAAGCAGAAGACTCAGACCGCTGCTGGTCTGAGAGATGAAGAAAAGTCAATTGCCAAGGCTGCTGAGAAGCATGCAGCTGAATCTCATGCAGCTGAGTCAGCTATCCGAGTTGTGGCTGAAGGATCCGATAGGGAAGATGATAAATCCCCCTTGGAGAGGCACTCCAAGAGATAGCTTGTGAATATGTTCGCTGCAGCAGAAGCTGTTGAAACAGCTACAACAGACACAACTATTGATGTTGTGCACCCAACAACTGAGGTAGTTGAAGAAGTTGTCTATGACACTGCTGCACCTGATACTGAAAAAGCAGCTGAGATAATTGTTGGAAGTGGTGATTCTTCTTTACCCCAACTACTCTGCTCAGACTCTTTCGCCCAACCTCCTCCATCAAAATCTACCTTTTTACCCTTAACTGAGCATGAGCTAGCTGCTCAAGACCCTATTGCCTCTAAAGAACCAGGATCCCCAGCAGATCCTGAGATTAAGGACAGGCCACGTCAATGGAGATTATGGAAGCTGAGCGCCAACTGAGTTCAATTCATGAGGTTAGAGATGATCGAAGACGAAGAATATCTTCTTAGCTTCTTGGATAATGCTGCTGTTGTCTATGGTCTAGACCAAATATTCTCTATCACCATTCTTTTCGAGAAGAAGGAAGCCGAGAAAGCTAAGGCCCTGGATAAAGGAAAAGCTCTCAAGCCTCATGTTTGCCCTTTCACTAGTGCAAACATTCCAAACTGCACTCTTAGCAGGGATGAAGAAGAACCCATTGAAGGAGTTGATGCAGTCGAAACTTCTCAGCTACGAAAAGCTATAAAGGAGTCCCGTGAGCTTCATGAGCATTCTAGGCTCAAGGGTATTGGAGAATCCTCTCTTACTATCTCTCCAAGCCCTATGATCGAAGAAGTTGTGAGGGATCTCGATGCAATCACCTCACCAGCTCAATCCGAAGGACAAGAAAATAGGGAGGATAGCGATGATGTTGGGAAAGAAGGAGTAGAAGAGGATATCCCAATGGAGCCATGCCTTAAGGTAGATGTTGAGACAACTAAGGATATGGCTGAACATTCAAGTGAAACAGCCAAATCCCCGGTGACAGCTGACCCCATGGAAAACAATCAGCTGGTGCGCCAAGGGAGAAGTTGTTCGCACTGTAGCCAGGTCGGAGGAGGTTGCAGGGGACAAAGAACAAGAGAAGTTAGGAGGCGAAAAGGAGATAACCAATAAAGAAGTTGTTGGTACCGATGAAGTTGTAATGGTTAAGACTATTTCAGCTGAGGACACAACAACACTAAAGGCCAATGAAGTTACAGAGGTCCAAATTCCTGTAACTGAGGCACAATATGGAAGTCAGATGACCAAGGCAGTTGAGACTGCTAGTCTTGAAAGTACAATTCTAGAGTTTGAGACCTCGAAGGATACCACTAAAGAAGACCCAGCTGCAACTTAGTCTGCATAAGGGAATATTGAAGGCCTTGCAATGGTTGAGACTGCTGCCATGATAGCTGAAGATCTATGGCAATTTAGACTGCAAGGGGAAATATGAATACTTCTGAGGATATTCCTACATTGTCCGAGTCCATTGAACCCATGGTGATAGATGCCTTAATTGACCTAGAAGATGAGTATTCCGATATCGATGTAGATTTGGATGAGCATGTTGAGTCAGATCAGGAGGCCAAGGACTTGGAAGAAAGAATGAAAGCCTCAAGAATGAAGTTGGTACTTGTTGATGGACCACCCCCTCTAGTCCCATTTCCTGCCCTTGATGTTGTTGAGGCAGCTGAGGTACTAATTACTCAAAAGGAAGATACGACTAGTGCCAGTGAAGCTGTTGAGACAAATGAGGCACAGTCAGCTCGATAGGCTTCCACAACTGCCACTGCCAATGAAGCTTCAATAGCTGAGGCAAACAAAGCTGCTAGCCAGGGTGAAGAGCGAAGTATTCCCGAAGGAGGAGTGGGAACTTTCTAGGTACATATTGGCATGTTTGAAATGCTTCAATTCCCATTCCTTGAGGAGATCTCGTTCGAAGTTGATACTATAGAGGAAGCTGCTCATTATAATGTTTAAGTTGACCTGTTGATTTGCACGTTCCAGAAGAGTAAAGACTTGTTCCATTTGGCCATGATTTTGAGTCTCTCCTTCATGATGATTTCAATCCAGAAGCAGCAGACTTTCAACGTGCCTTCCGAGCCATGTGTGAGGCGATGGAGGCCATGGAGAGTGGTTTTGCTGGACTTAATGACAAGATAGACAATCATGATGCCACCATATCTCAGGACATTCGAGGATCAGTGCTGCGAATCAGAGGATGGGCTCAGTAGACAAAGGCCCTTCACAGGAAACAAGTAAGCTACTTCAGACAGCTGTTCTCAAAGTTGCTGATCTTGGGAACTGAACAAGTTACATTTGAGCAAAGACAAATGGACAATATAAACAGAATGGAACAAAGTCATCTTGCTAATATGGAGCTGCTGAAAATTACTATGGAAAAGAAGATGGAGCATATGGAGGCGTTGTTAAGGTTGAAATTCTTGAAATGAAGAATCAGTTGTATTCACTCAACTACGACCAAAAAGCAGCAAACTCCATCACACACAAGAAGCTTAAATTCCTCCTTAAGTCCAATCAAATTCCTCCCACTCTCTCAGAAGTTGATGATGCCAAAAAGGGGGAAGATAAGTCAGAAAAAATCCCTTTGAAAATAATTCTGAAATCCAAAGCCACAACCTCTCTCCACTCTCAGCTGCCTCAAGACTTATCAACTGAAGAGAAAGCTGAACTAGCCTTCAAGAAGTATCAAGCAGAAATTGAAAAGTTGAAAGAAGTCAAGATGACAGAGTTGAGAATTTTAAATTCAAGTTTGGAGGTCTGCCAGCAAGCAAGCTCCCAGCTCAAAGAGAAGAAGTCACTTCCCCTGGTCCGTTAGAGGAAAGATCTAATGAATAGTTTGCAACTCTTCGCTCAGAAGGTTATTATGAAGGGATGGACTTACCAGCTGCATGGGAGTTGTATTAGGAAAAAGGGCTAAAAAATATTGAATCAACCAAGAAGCACCAGACTCAAGAACAATCAAAGAGTCATCACACTTGAAGGGTACAACAACCCAGTCCAACACGTAGAGGAGATGGCTTTTCTAGAGGAAGAGGTAGAGGAAGAGAATCTAGGTCTGGTGGGAGAGGCAGAAGCTCTCCACCAAGAAGACAAACTAGATTCGTGGGAAATAAATCCTCTAAAAATGAACCGTGAATACTAGTTGGGCTTCAATGAAGCAAAGAACAGGAAGCTGCTCGTATTTCAGATGAGCTTTGTAGGTCCCAAGGGGTGATGTGTAAGGTTTAGATATGGGGGTTGAATAAATCTTACCAACTATTCGGTTTTAGTCCTTTTAAAATATATTTAGTGTTAACTCAAATTAGCTAAGTCCTTAAGGGACAACTAGGTTGGCTTACACAACAAAGCTACCCACTCAATAGACTCGACCGAGCTGTTGATAGTATAACCTAGCTATTTTCAGCTAACACTTAGAAATACAGTTGATTTGGTTTTGTCAGCGAAAGACTTTTTCACCCTTATAATTTCAAGCACATTTTTCAACACTTGTTTTAGCAATGGTTATTATCAGCAGACTTAAGCAAGTTTAACTAATCAGCAGATAAAAAATAAAGCAAGAAATAAAGTATGCTGAAAAGTAAATAGACACAAGCAGTTTTATAGTGGTTCGAGGATGGGGTAATTCCTCTAGTCCACTCTTCTCCAACTCCTGAAGAAATCCACTAAGTAACTTGACTTGGTTATAAAGCAGTTATACAGTCTGAATCAACTTTGATCACACAGCCTGCTGCTTTTCGGACTTAAACTTCTTCACAAGACAGTTGTCCTTTTACTTCAGCCTCCTTCAAACCCTTGGACTTGATCACTTAGCCATCCAACAGGTTCAAAGCACCAGTTCGAACTGAAAACTCACTACTTCTCCTTCAACCTTGGAGAGTAGACCCCTTTGTTCATGAAAATAGTTATTCCTCTTCAACTGATGAAGTAGTCTTTCCTTCATTGAGTGTGTTGGATTGATTTCTTTTGAAGTTAGGCTTGAGGATTTCTTTGAAAATCTTGAGAGATGTTTGCAGGTTATTGATTGATTGCGTGTATGCTTGTGTTAAACTTGGTAACCTTCTCTCAGTTGTTTCCTCAGCCTTTTATGGTGCACATTTGAAAAATATGTCCGTTGAAGAGATAAACACATTTTCAAATCACACTCGTAGGTTGTTGGCTTGTTTTGTCTTGCAACATTGATGTAGATCGTACCATAAATTAATTGATCTGCAGCCTTTCCTTAATCTTTGCAGGTTTTCAGGTGCATCTTATTGGTTCCTTGCTTTTTGCACTCTTTCAGCAAAACAACTTTATTGCTGGCAGCCTGACACATGCCTATTTTCAGCAAAACCTTGACACATACCCCTTTGACATTCGTTTCCAATCACCTTGAAGCTGTCAGTCAGCTGACTGAGACAGCTTTTTTGACACTTGACAGAAACTTCTCTTCACTTTACACAGTTGACACACAGCTGGGTCTTCACTTCAATCTTCAGTCGAGTCTTGTAATCTTCAACTTAGCTGACTTCCACTCAACTTATACATCCCTATCTCTTATAAGTTGAATTAGATAGAAATGGGGTGCCAACTTCCTAATCTAAGTTTTACATGGTATCATCAAAATCTATACATAAAATTTCCCAATAATTTTCCCCTTTTTAATGAAGACAAAACTTAAATAAATACAACAAAGTAAATAGTGGAATAACAAGGAATGAATGTATAGAATATGTCATCTTATTAAACATATCATTCTTGCACTTCACTGTCGCACTTTACAAAGCTTTTTACAAAGTATAAGCCTATACAATGTATCAGAGCTATACACATGTATCTATTTAGATGTATCAGAGCATTGCAACACGTATCAGAGCATTTAGGCATAATGATATATATACAGTGTACTTACAAATATGTGGATTTACAGTTAAGTAAAATACATCACGAAGGGGTTCAGCCGTCTTCAACGCCTCGGCTGCTTCCTTCTTCTCTCTTCTTCCTCAGTTCTCTTTCAATCCTCTTCAACTCTCCACCTTTTTTTATTGTTCTCCACGTTTTTCTTCTTCTTTTAGGCTCTTTTAGCAGTATAGTCCTCATTTTACTGTCTTTCTCTCCATTCGCGATCAAGCCTAACATTTTCTTCTTCATTTCCCCTTCTTGCTTCTTCATTTCATCTTTCTCCTTCAATGTTAGCCAAAGTATCCTGCCCAGCCCAGTAGTTTATCCCTCTCTTCTGTGGATCAACATACCAAACGTCTTTAGGTTTTGGTTGTTGTGGAGTACCTCTGACTCTTCCACCACTGCCAGACTTTCCCCTTACTCGTTGTGACTCAACTCCTCCTCTTGGAGTGTATTGTACGGATGCTTTAGTGTTCTGCTGACTACTTGAACTCTGTTGCCTTTCAGCTGATTTGCACAAATCTAATCCTTTTTCCCAATACAGATCATATGCCTGAGGTAGAGTCATATTGTTTAAATATCCCTCTGATGTTAGAGTTTGAAATTCCTCTAAGGATCTTGGCTCAGATCCTGCATCAGGTAAAGTAAGCTCACGAGGGGGTTTCACAGTTGTGGAAACCTTTAGTAGTCCAGCTGGGGGGGCATCAAACTTTGTTTTGATATTCTCTATCATGCTTTGCTGCCTTTCAGCAACTTCTTCAAACTCAGTTTCAATGGTCTCTCGAGTGTTTTTGAAGGCCAAATCATCTTTATCATCAACGGACAGATTTTGTGGTAGCTGACTAAGGATAGAGGCTATTACGTCACCTTGCTGAGGGGACTTAGCAAGCATAATCTTCAAGGGCAGCTTCTTCATTTAATTGCCTTCCCATTTGCTGCTTGCTTCCCCCTTACGTCCACCTTCTTTATTTCCTTTCCCTGTTTTGGCATCATCACCAAGGGGTAGAGCAACCTGAGGGAATACTCCTCCCAGGAGTAGATCAAGCTTACTGTTGGTCATGTGCATCTGATCATGTCTCTTGGAGTATGTTGTTCTAAATTCAGATTGTAGAGCCTTCAGTTCAGTTGCCATCATCTTCATTTCTGTTTGGAGCACTATAATCTATGTACGCATGTTGGCTTCTGTGTTTTGAAGTTCTGCATTGTGTTGTTCCTTCAGCAACTCCATACCAATTTTGTGCGATTGATCCATCCTGAAGATATGATACCTTTGTCTCTGCTGAAATTTAGCATTTTCTGAGCTCCAGATCACCATCTTGGCAAAACGGTATTTGAAATATGTGACCTGCTCATGCCTTAGTGCTTTTGTCTGCCCTATCCATTCCCTGATTCTCAAGACCGTGCCTCGGATATATCCTGTGATATTGGCATCTATATTATCTAGCCGTTGGTTGAGTGCTCGAATCCTCTTTCCATATTTTATATTTCATTACATATGGCCTTGAAGGCTTTTCAGAAGTCGACTGCATCAGGAACTGTTCTTCAGGCCACACAACATCAAAGTCGAAATGAATCAACACCATTATGTTTTCAGCAGGATTTCCAAGTTCTTCATCGAGACTTGGACATGGTACTTTGCACTTTCAGCAGTTGACTCTTCTTCCAAGGTGCATGAACCTCGAAAGGGAAATAATTAGCAAATAAATCCTCTGGAAAAATAGGCATCTCCACACCTTCTGCTTTTAGCGCTTTACTCTTTTCCTTTAAAAGTTCTTGAGCTCTTTATGCCTCGGCTATCTTAGTGTCATCGGCATCTTGTGTAGCTGTGTTAGCCTGCGGATCTGACTGGCCCTCAGTTGTCTTAACAGCTTCATTGGCATCAGTAGATTCTTCCTTTTGAGTAGACGGTTCATCAGCGGACTTAGCAGCGTATGGGAAGGTGATGGCACCATGGGAGGTGGGGCATCAACCAGTGTAAAGTTAATAGGAGCAGCTTTGTTACCCGCTTGCCTCATTTTTGCCAGGCCTCCTCAGCAGTTGTGTCCTCTGTTGAGTTTTCAATGGGACTGCACTCAGCTTCATCGTTTGTTCCCAATAACTATACATCAACATGTTCTTGAGAATCATGTAGAGCATCTTCTTCCATGAATTCTTCCTAAGAGAGACAGGCACCTATTCTTCAATTTGCTTAACCAGGGAAGTCTCAACCTCCTATGGGCCTTCTTTACCCTCAACAGTCTCAACCGCTGATGGGCATGTAGCTATCTCTTTTGCAGTATTAACCATAGCAGGGTCTTCTACATTTATCCCTTCAGCAGACTGAGCTCCTTTGGGGTCTTCAGTGGCATCTGTTGGAGTCTTAGCTCCTTGAATTGTACTTTTAGGGCCAAGAGTCTCAACTCCCGTGGCCTTACTTCCAGCCTTTGCCTTGGTTACAACAGCAACTTCATTGGCCTGCATGGCAGCTGGGATTTTAGCCCAGACAGTCAAAACCGTCTGAGCCTCGTTAACCCCACTTTGTTGTACATCAATGGTCTCACCTTCGCCTCCAAACTTCTCTTGGGACCTACACAAATCCAGTGTCAAGACTATTAGAAGTTATAATGGCACATAATTTGTGAGTCATGTTTGCCAGGTTGTTTCTAGAGAATAGAGTCATACAATAAAAGAATTGTCCTTACATACCACAATAAAATGGGTGTTGTTGAAAGAAAACATGGACTGGTACTAGAGGCTGCTACGGCAAAAAATGTTTCACTCTAAATTTCTTCAATCCTTTTAACCCTTCTCTATTCTTACAGTCATTTACATCATTAATTGATTGCCTACTTCCGTCCTTCATTGGGAATCACTTATCAGTTGTTGTACAACAGAGCCCCAATCTATAATGCCTTGAGGTTTTTTGGTTTCTTGGCATTTGCTACTAATATCCTCCCTCAAAAGGATAAATTTGCTCCGAAAGCTCACATGTGTTTGTTCTTAGGCTATGAATTGGAACAAAAGGGTTACAAAATGTTCAGTCTTAACACAAAAAAGTTCTTAGTGTCTAGAGAGGTTTAGTTTGTGGGAGATTATTTCCCCTTTTCTACTAAACCTTGTGCTTCTACTAATACTCCACTCCCGCAAGTGTCTGTTCTTGATTTTGAAGTTGATCCTTTCTTCTCCTTAACTACTCAGGAGAAGTACCAGATATACTCAACCTCCTACCTGGCTAAAAAAATTTGTTACCTACTTTTCTACTGCCCAGTTATCTTCCAGTGTTGCTGCACATCAGTCTAATATATCCTCTCCATACCTTTCCATACACTACATCCCCTAACCTTTGTGAGCACTACACTGCCTTCTTGGCCAATATCTCTACTGCACATGAACCTTCCAGTTACAAGCAAGCTTGTGAGAATCCTCATTGGGTCACTGCTATGACACAAGAACTATCAGTCGTTGAATCCAATCACACTAGGGATTTAATACCACTGTCCCCTGGTAAGAAGGCCATATGGTGCAAGTGGTTTTATAAAGTGAAAAGAAATGCATATGGTATTGTGGAGAGACACAAGGATGGACTTGTAGCCAGGGGTTTCACCAAGTGCATAGTGAGGACTATGTGGATAGCTTTTCCCCTATAGCTAAATTGTGTCTATAAGGCTCTTGACTGCTTTGGCCACAATGATAGGATGGGTTTTGCATCAATTGGGCATAAACAATGCATATTTACATGGCTCTTGATGAAAATATCTATGTGGTACCACCAGATGGTTAAACTAAGGCTGTTTTTGGACATGATTATCATTTCAAATGTAGCTTTTATGGATTAAGCAAGCTTCTAGAAAGTGGAATATGGAATATTTTTTTAAATTGTTGGCTTATTGTAGGTCCTAACAGGTAATGTGTGAGGTTTAGAAGGGGGGTTGAATAAACCTTACTAATTTTATTATTTAGTCGTTTTAAAATAAATTCAGAGTTAACTCAAATTAGCTAAGTCCTTGAGGGATAGCTAGGTTGGCTTACATAGCAAAGTTACCGACTCAACAGACACGACTGAGCTGTTGATAGTATAACATAGTTGTTTTCAGCTAACACGTACAAGTACAGTTGATTTGGTGTTGTCAGCGGAAGACTTTTCACCCTTAGAGTTTTAAGTTCATTTTTCAACACTTGTTTTAGCAATGGTTATTATCAGCAGACTTAAGCAAGTTTGACTTATCAGCATATAGAAATTAAACAAGAAATAAAGTATGCTAAAAAGTAAATAGACACAAGCAGTTTTGTAGTGGTTCGATGATGAGGTAATTTCACTAGTACACTCTTCTCCAACTCCTGGAGGAATCCACTAAGTAACTTGGACTTGGTTACAAAGCAATTACACATTCCGAGTTAGCCTTGATCACACAACATGTTGCTCCTGGGACTCAATTTCTTCACAAGACAGCAATCCTGTTAATTCAGCCTCCTTCAAACCTTTGGACTTGATCACTTAGCCCTTCAATAGGTTCAAAGCACCGGTTCGAACTGGAACCTCACTACTTCTCCTTCAATTTTGGAGAGTAGACCGCTTTGTTCTTCAAAACAGTTTTTTCTCTTCAACTGATGAAGTAGTCTTTGCTTCACTGAGTATGTTGGATTGATTTCCTTCAAAGTTAGGCTTGAGTATTTCTTTGAAAAGCTTGAGAGATATTTAAAGGTTATTGCTTGATTTATTTTATGCTTGTTGAACTCGGTAACCTTCTCTCACTTGCTTCCTCAGTCTTTTATAGTGCACATTTGAAATATGTTCGTTGAAGAGATGGGCATAATTTTAAAATCACACTCGTAGGTTTTTGGCTTGTCTTGTCTTGCAGTATTGATGTGGATCATACCATGAAGTTAATTGCTCTGCAGCCTTTCCTTAATTTCTGCAGACTTTTAGGTACATCTCATTGGTTCCTTACTTTTTGCACTCTTTCAGCAAAACAACTTTATTGCTGGCAGCCTCACACATGCCTATTTCCAACAAAACCTTCACTTGTCTTGACAACTGATCTGTTTCGGCTTTCTTCAAGTCTTGTCTGCTACATACCCCTTTAAAATTCAATTCCAATCATTTTTGAATGACTTAGCTGTCAGTCAGCTGACTAAGATAGCTTTTCTGTCACTTGACTGTGTCTTCACTTCACTCTACTCAGCTGACACACAACTGGGTCTTCACTTGAATCTTCAGTCGAGTCTTGTAATCATCAACTTAGCTTACTTCAACTCAGCTTAAAAAACAGCCCTATCTATTACAAGTTGAATTACATAGAAAATGAGGTGCCAACTTCCTAATCTAAGTTTTACATGGTATCGTCAAAATCTATACATAAATTTTCCTAATAATTTCCCCCTTTTTGATGATACCAAAACTTAAATGAATACAACGAAGTAAATCGTGCAGTAACAAGAAATGAATGTATAGAATATGTCATTTTATTGAACATATCATTCTTGCACTTTACAAAGATTTTTACAACCTATACAAGGTATCAAAGCTATACACATGTATCTATACAAATGTATCAAAGTATTACAACATGTATCAGAGAATTTAGGTATACTTAAAATTGTGTGTATTTACAATTCAGTAAAAATACATCATGAAGAGGTTCAGTGTTCGCCTTATTTTTAGCTTCACCGCAAGTGTACGGTGTAGTTTATAGAATAAAGTCGTATCCACGGAGACTAATAAATTTATGCGCTGAGTATTGAGATCGTAATAGTCTTATTTTTATTTAGACGATCGTAGTTTGATGATTGTTGTGGAAGTAAAGACAAGAATAACCACAAAAACACAAGATGAAAATAATAATAGAATTATCAAGGGAATGAAATGGATTCTCGGGTTATGGTTTCAATTAATATTCCTCTTGTTTTACGATTTAATTAAAGCCAAAGTTATTATCAATACACCTATAAGACGATCACAACGGTATTCTATCCTCCCTCTCAAGATCTATATAAAGTGTAGATTGAAATATCTATGCTAGCTTCTCTACTCAACATAAGATACACAACTCTCAAATGCACAAAGATCAAATATCCTCACAAATATTCACAAACCTCTCGATTATGCAAATATTCATGTCAAGTACTCAAGATCTAATACTGAAACTCATCTGTCAAATTATGAATCAATATATCAAACATGCTAAATCATTGGCCAAATGATAAAACAAGAATAAGAACAAAGTACTCAAATATGCTTCAAGATAATAACTTCAATTAAGATTAAAACAATCAACAAGAGTACAATTAATCTACTTCCAAACCCGGAAATTACAAGAAGTTTAGCTACTCATTACAAATAAACAACCCATGGACAAATTGTTCATATTCATGATAAGCTAAAATGAAAGATTAAAGCACAAAGAATGAGAAAACTTAGGGAAAAAAGATAATCTCTCGATGAATCTTCGATCCTTAAGCTTCGATTCGACCCGATTCTTCCCTTGATTTTTCCTTGATGAAGTTGAGCTATTTCTTATGTTCTTGGGTCTTTTCCAGCCCTTTCCTCCTCTGGTGTGCACCCCAAAATGTGGTATTTACAACCCTTAGAAGCCTAGGTCAATGTACTGTCAATTTTTGGACATTCCAGCGCAGACGCACGGGCCGTGCGCCTCACGCATGACCAAGTCATGCATGGTGCCGTAGGCAGGCTCAAAGTCTTCAGGCACGCACGGGTCGTGCATCACCCAAACGTCCGAATTTGCTTGTGGGGTCTTCATAGGAGTTGTAGCACTCTCTCGTAGCTTTCCGTATCCACTTTAATCAGCTCAATATCAATTTTGTAGAGAGAGTTATGGCCAAAATACTAAACTCTTCCAGTGCTAGAAATTCCAAACGCGTTTGGACGTTCCTTGAGATAAATCCCCTCGTTGTTTGATCATCCATGCTTCTTTTGACACACGACTCATTACTATGACTCTAGAATCAATATAATTGGCTTCAAATTGGGTGTAATCACTCGATTCTTGATGATTCTAGGTCACAATACTCGTATTTGTCACAAAATCACTCCAAACATCGTTAAATTCTTACAAAACTAGCAACGCATAATACCTTTTCCAAAAAGAGCGAATATATACCATTTCATATGAGTTATTGCATGTTTATAAACAATTATAGCCATAAATATGCCCTAACATACATGCAAAACTCACACTGATCAAACCCCCAAACTAAAACTGTTGACTGTCCCGGTCAATGCTTTTAAAACAAGATAAAACATAAATGGGAGTAATGAAAAGTAGAACGCACAACAATTCCATAAAATTCGTATTGTTCGTCATAGGTATCAAGTAACGAGTCAATCAAGCCCCAAACATTTAACATAGAGTACACATCAAAGAAATCATGGTAAATGCTATAGATTACGCCTCACAAAGATCAATTGTATACTTTCATCTCGAATGAATATAGGACGTGTTTACGCTCAAATCAATTCAATATTGTAGAATTACCATATGCTTGCAAATCGTCTAATATCTCCGCCACTCGAATGTATGCAATTTGTGAATCAAAAAGGACTTTTTCTTTTGGTTGTAATGAAGGCTCTTTGGTTAGGGTAGGAAAATATGGATAGAGTGACTCAAACTCAAGCGTATTGGCCGGTGAGCATATAAATCATCTACATTAAAGCTCAATATGCTACTCAAATCATCTCTCATTTTCACCAACTCTTCTTATCTTCATCCCCTTTCTTTTGTAAACTCAACCATTCACATTACGATTCTTAACCTTCAAGTTCATTCAAAGAAAACTCATTCATAAAGCCAATTTTTTTTCCGACTCTTATATGAATTTTCAACATTTCATATCTTCTTTTTCTTCCTCTTTTGTTCCCATTAACCAACTCTAACATTATCTTCTAAAATTTTGTTTTCACCCATTCAACCTCATTCAATCCCTTTACTCAAATGCTATACGCTCAAGTGTAGGGTAACAAATATATCAAGTTAAGGCTTGAATTTTGGCTATCAACAATTAAGCAATAGGCTCAAGTTGGCTAACTAGGGATTTCAACATCATTAGGTAAGCAACAGGCTTGAAGGGCTAACAAAAATGGCCTTTAATCATTTTCACAATTCACATACAACATATGGCCTTGACAGAGATACCAGAGCAAGTTATAGAATTCTAACAACATGAATGATACACTCAAATGACAAACAAGACTACATAAAATATAAGCAGTAAAGGCTCAAAAGCTCACAGGCTTGTAAATACATAATTCAAAGCATATAACCTTGTTATCAATATCCACATGCTCATTGTCATCTATTCATGGCTCATTCAACTCATACTCAATATCCAATCCAACCAATACAAATTTTTAAAATAAAGCACGAGTCTCATCACACACAAACACAATCACACAAAAACTAAAGTAGTAAACATGCTAAAACTGTAAATGTGCTACTAATGCAAATGCAACCTAAAATGCTCTACATGCAACTATATGAATTAAACACACAAAAAAAATGCAATTGTTTTTTCTTATCCACACTTTTCATATCGAAACACTATCCCTCCCCTAAACTTAAATGGAATTATATCGCACGTAAGAGAAGATAGAATTTCAATATAAAACTGTGTGGATTAGACCGGTTTATTGTGGGGGTGGCAGCGTATAGTGGCCCTCCTTGGGTGTCTTCTCCTATCGTTAAAACTTCTTCTTTCAGCCATGGCTTCAAGTTTTGTACCTGGCAACAGCATATATGCGATTCCGAATAGACCAAATACCATCAAGATATGATGAATTCAAGTCAAATAATTCATATCAAGCATAATGTCTCCTCCCTACAATTTCATTCAAAAATTAAGCCCCATAATTCAACATCAATATAATTGTAGAGAATCACAGTCAATAACACCTTAAACATCAAGCCTAAACAAGAATAATCAACAATTCAACACAATTATTCACATATTCATCATTATCATGGTGTTTGATAAAATGCCTCATAACAATATTCAAATAAATCATGGAAAATTGATCATAACATGCACCATAAACGATCCTCATTACATATTCTATGAGAAATTCAAACAAAACATGAAGTTCTTACCTAATTTTCCAAAAATTTGCAAGAGGGGCGAATTTCTTGCTTAAGGGATGAGAGTAGGTGTTTGATTTTAAGAAAATATAACCCTGGGCGCGATCTTATTTCCACTCAGTGGACAGACGCATGGGCCGTGCATCGACGCACGAACCACTCGTGCGTCAGGCCGTAAGCACCCTACAAACTTTGCAGGCATGCACGGGTCGTGCGTTTGCGCACAGGCTGACGTACGTGTCTGCGAAATGATTTCAGTTTTTTTTCAGATAAAAATAGAAATCCTTCCTAGAAAAAGAAAAATAAGAATTACACAACAAACCATTGGTTGCCTCCCAACAAGCTCTATATTTAACGTCTTTAGATCGACGCCTGTTAATTTCGATTCGTACCACCTTTGAATGCATATATTAGTTGCTTTGGGTCGCGGTCAAGAACCGTTTTTGCATTGTTTGCATCTAGTAATGCATAATTAGGATTTCCAAGCAAGTGTTGGAGTTCTGGTGTTGGAACACTTTGATTTGGGTTATGCTCATGTTGCCCGTGTGCATACGCATAGTCTGTGCTCGTCTCATTCTGGGATAATTTTCTGATGGCATCTTGCACACGCTGCCCAAGTGTACACGCACGGTTCATTTGTTTCTTGTCCTATTTCTGCTCCTTTTCGGCACCACACATGGGTTGAAAGTGCATAGACACACAATCCATGTTTGGTTCCGAACTTTCTTGCTTTTCCAGGATCTTTGGCTTCTCATATTCGGTACCACTCCTGATATGAATGGCACTACTTTGTTCCTTTGAGTTGACTTCAATGGTGCTTGAAAACTGGCTCTTTTGTTGTTGTCCACCAACAATCGTAGCTAATAGGCCAATCTGGGTTTCAAGATTTTTCAATTGTGTACTACAGATGTTAGCCAATTGTTCGATATATGCTTCAACTTTGTCCATCTTAGCCTCATATGCATTTAACCCGTTCCTCGTCTTACTTATAGATAAGCTCGTTTGACTCATAACCGTGGCAAGAATGTCCTCCATAGATGGCTTTGCCTCTGCATTAGTAAACCCATTCATTACATTGAAGCTTGATGGTGGTTGAATCACATTCTCCGTGTTAGCATATGAAAAATCTTCGTGTTTCCTCCACTCTGGATAATAGTATGTAGGAGAAGGATCATTCCAGTAACTATAGAAATTGCAGTTACTGAAATAATATACTCCCTCCATCAGAGCATGTGTTCGTGCATTACCTGAATCAACTCAAGGAACATATCAAAAATGCAGGAGTAAAATTATATACAATAAAAAGAAAGGAAAAAAAATGTCTAAATTAAAAATGATTCTATCTATCGCAATATTAGCACAAAAAATTGTATTAGTCCCCGGCAACGGCGCCAAAAACTTGTTCGCCTTATTTTTAGCTTCACCGCAAGTGTATGGTGTAGTTTATAGAATAGGGTAAGCAAGGTCGTATCTATGGAGACTAATAAATTTATGCACTAAGTATGGAGATCGTAATAGTCTTATTTTTATTTAGACGATCGTAGTTGGATGATTGTTGTGGAAGTAAAGACAAGAATAACCACAAAAACACAAGATGAAAATAATAATGGAATTATCAAGGGAATGAAATGGATTCCCGGGTTATGGTTTTAATTAATATTCCTATTGTTTTACGATTTAATCAAAGCCAAAGTTATTATCAATACACCTATAAGACGATCACAGCGGTATTTTATCCTCCCTCTCGAGATCTATATAAAGTGTAGATTGAAATATCTATGCTAGCATCTCTACTCAACATAACATACACAACTCCCAAATGCACAAAAGATCAAATATCCTCACAAATATTGACATACCTCTCGATTATGCAAATATTCATGTCAAGTACTCAAGATCTAATATTGAAACTCATCTCTCAAATTATGAATCAATATATCAAACATGCTAAATCATTGGCCAAATGATAAAACAAGAATAAAAACAAAGTACTCAAATAGGCTTCAAGATAATAACTTCAATTAAGATTAAAACAATCAACAAGAGTTAAATTAATCTACTTCCAAACCCGAAAATCACAAGAACTTTAGCTACTCATTACAAATAAACAACCCATAGACAAATTGTTCATATTCATGACAAGCTAAAATGAAATATTAAAGCACAAAAAATGAGAAAACTTAGGGACAAAAGATAATCTCTCGATGAATCTTCGATCCTTAAGCTCTGATTCGACCCGATTCTTCCCTTGATTCTTCATTGATGAAGTTGAGCTATTTCTCGTGTTCTTGGGTCTATTCCAGCCCTTTCCTCCTCTGGTTGTGCACCCCAAAATATGGTATTTATACCCTTTAGAAGCCTTGTTCAATGTACTGTTAGTTGTTGAACATTCCAGCACATACGCACGGGCTGTGCGCCTCACGCACGACCAGGTCGTGCGTGGTGCCGTAGGCTGGCTCAAAGTATTCAGGCACGCACGGGTCGTGCGTCACCCTAACGTCTGAATTTGCTTATAGGGTCTTCATAGGAGTTGTAGCACTCTCTCTTAGCTCAATATCAATTTTGTAGAGAGAGTTATGGCCAAAATAGTAAACCCTGCCAGTGCTGGAAATTCTAGACGCGTTTGGACGTTCTTTGAGATAAATCCCCTCATTGTTTGATCATCCATGCTTCTTTTGACACACGACTCATTACTATGACTCTAGACTCAATATAATTGGCTTCCAATTGGGTGTAATCGTTCGATTCTTGATGATTCTAGGTCACAATGCTCGTATTTATCACAAAATCACTCTAAATATCGTTAAATTCCTACAAAACGGGCAAAGTGTAATCCCTTTTCACAAAGAGCGAATATATATCATTTCATATGAGTTATTGCATGTTTATAAATAATTATAGCCATAAATATGCCCTAAAATACATGCAAAACTCACACCGATCATTCAGCCGTCTTTAATGCCTCGGTTGCTTCATTTTTCTCTCATCTTCTTCAGCTCTCCTTCAATCCTCTTCAGCTCTCCTCCTTTTTCTATCTTCTTCCTCCCTTTTCTTCTTCTTGTAGGCTCTTTTATCAGCATGGTCCTCCCTTTGCTGTCTTTCTCTCCATTCGTAATCCAACCTAGCATTTTCTTCTTCATTTCTCCTTCTAGCTTTCTTCTTTCTACTTCTATATTAGCCAAAGTATCCAGCCCAACCCAGTAGTTTATCCCTTTCTTCTATGGATCAACATACCGAACGTCTTTAGGTTTTGGTTGTGGTGGAGTACCTCTGCCAAACCTTCCCCTTCCTCGTTGTGACTCAGATCCTCCTACTTGAACTCTGCTGCCTTTCAGCTGATATGCACAGATCCAATCCTTTTTCCTAATACAGATCCCACGCCTAAGCTAGAGTCATATTCTTTAAACATCCCTCTGATTTGGAGTTTGAAATTCTTCTAAGGATCTTGGCTCAGATCCTGCGTCAGGTAAACTAAGCTCACGAGGGGGTTTCACAGCTGGGGGGCCATCAAACTTTACTTTTATATTCTCTATCAAACTTTACTTTTATATTCTCTATCCTTCCTTGTTGCCTTTCCGCTACCTTCTCAAACTCATCTTCAATGCCCTCTCAAGTTTTCTTGTACTTCGGTTGTCTCAGTGTCATCGGCATTTCTATTTGATTACACATGTGCGGCTATATTATTAGGCTCTTGGCGAGTCAAAATCGAACCAATCGACTAACCTCGGCCGTTTTAACAACTTCATTGGCATTAGGGGTGTTCATCGAATCGAATTCTGAATTCTTCGACCTCCTTAAATCGAATTAATCGAATGGAATTTTTAAAACCTCAATTCGAAATTCAATCCTAATTCGATTAATTTCGAATCGAGTTTAGTCGAATTGGATTTGTCGATTTTTGAATCAAATCCGAGTCAATCCAAAAATCCAATTGTGTCAATAAAATGGGCGCGGTTGTGTTTTAGACCCATAGTTTTCACATCCAAAATCCATATTTTTCAAGCAAAATTTTAATTTTATTTTTAACAAAAGAATTCTATAATGAAACAAAAAACATAAGCAAACCATATAAATTATCAAAACTATATTGTTACTTTATTACGAAAACTAAAGACTAAAATACTTTTATGACTGAAATCTATTAAAATCAAAAGCATATTGTTCTTTTTTTGAAATAAAAATATATTGATCTTTTAGGTTTAAACACATCATATGACAATTCAAAAACTCACAATAATGCTGAGACTTTGAAATGAGATTAAATTGTGAAACACTAAAACTAGCTATGGCCAATATTATAATTCTACTACCACTATTTTACTATAATAGTAATGTGAAATTAAATGTTGTTTACACACCAACTAATTATATTATTTCTATTTGCATATGTAATTATATATGTATAATGTTTAAAATATATAATAAATAAATTAAATTTGGATTATAATTGAGTTCGAACTAGTTCACGAATTCGAATTGAAATACGAATACGAATCGATATTTGAATCGAATTTACTCGAATTTCACTTTGAATTAGGATTTTCGAATAGAATTCAAAAAAAATTCCCCAATTCGTTGTTCGATTCGAATATTCATATTTCAAATTCGAGTTGATTCGAAATTCGATTCGAAATTCAAAAATCCTAATTCGAAATTGAGATTCGGATTCGAGTCGAATTGAATCTCGAATTGATTCGAAAAATAAGCACCCCTAATTGGCATCAGTAGATTTTTCCTGTTGAGTAGAGAGTTCCTCAGCTGACTTATTAGCGTCATGGGAAGGTGATGGCACCATGGGAGGTGGGCCATCAACCAATTAAGGTTAATAAAGCAGCTTTGTCACTAGTTTGCCTCCTCTTTGTCAGTGCCTCCTCAGCAACTTTGTCCTATGATGAATTTTCAATGAGACTGGACTCAGCTTCATTGTCTGTTCCAAAGAATTCTACATCAACATTTTCTTGAGAATCATGCAGAGCAATTATCTCTTCTTCTTCCATGAATTCTTCCTGAGGGGCTGGCACCTGTTCTTCACTTTGCTTACCCAGGGAAGTCTCAACCACCTCTGGGCCTTCTTTACCCTCAGCAGTCTTAACCGCTGATGGGCCTTCAGCCATCCCTTTTGCAGTTTCAACTAAGTTGCTTTGGGGTCTTCAGTGGAATCCATCGGAGTCTCAACTACTTGGATTGCACTTTCAGGGCCAAAAGTCTCAACTCCCATGGCCTCATTTCCAACCTTTGCCTTAGTTGCAGCAGCAGCTTCATCGGCCTGCATGGCAGTTGGGATTTCAGCTGGGAAAGTCAAAACCGTCTGAGCCTCGTCAACCCCACTCTTTTGTACATCAATGGTCTCATCTTCACCTCCAAACTTCTCTTTGGTGTTGTCTCCCACAGCTTTCTCCAACCCGGCTGTGGTGGTTTGAGTTTCCCTCTCAGCTGGCGCACCATCTAAGTCTCGAGTAGTGGGGTTACTTGAAACCTGAGACTCGGCTTCTTTTCCTTTTGAGTGAGCAGCCGATAGGGCAGGTGTCTCAACACCTTCATCAGGGATATGTTTGGCTAAAGTGTCCTCTTCTACTCCATGATTAGCTTCATCGCCAGTTCTCCTGGTATTTTCATCCTCCGAGTGCACTGGGGAAGTGGTGGCATCGATCGTCCTCACCATTTCCATAATATCTGGGCTAGGAGAGATCATCATGGAAGAGGACTCTCCTTGACCCGATTGAAATCTTTGCTCATGCAGCTCTTTGGATTCTTTGATAGCTTGCCTCAATTCAGCCTTTTCCACTGCAGCAGGGTCTATTTCTTCCACGTCACTATCATTACTGGTTGACTGTTGGGCATGTTCTGGGAATTCTGTAAGGAAACAGGTGTGAGGTTTTAGAGATTCCTCAACAACCTTTGCCTTAGCCTTCCCCTTTGCTTTCTCCTAGTCCCTCTTCTCATATAGAACAGTTAAGCAAAATCTGGGTCGAATGCACAACTAGCGTAAATGTTTCCTACAAAGCTTAGAAGTTCTTCTTCTTCTTCTATGAATTCAGGACTCTGGAGTTGATGCCTGGCATAGCTTAGCTTCTAGTGACTCCAGATCCTCAGCCTTTCTTGAACATCAGGGTAGGTAGGGGATAACATCACAAGGTCGTCGTCCTTCTCCTGTATAGGCTTAAAGGGAGCCCTCTCCTCCTCAGTGGTTCTTGCATCAGTTTTAAGGGAGTGAGCAGCTAACTCCTCATCCTGACCAGCTGTCTCCACTTCTTTTTCCTCAGTTGTCTCCCAAACAACTATTTCAATAACACTCTGTTGATCTCCACCAGCAGTCTCCTCCACTTCGGTTGTTGTCTCCTCCCCACATTTTGCTTGCATAGACTATTGTTCCTCTTCAGAAGTCTCCTTCACAACTTCAGTGCCAGACTCGACTGGCTTTTCTAAGGCTGATCTTCTCACTGATCGCCTTCTCTTGGTTTGGTCAAGAGGAATTTCTTCCTCTTCTTCTTGTTGAATGGAATCTGGCTACGCCATCTTTATCTTTGGGAACAACTGAGCGTCTTTTCTTTATGACTAAAGAAGGGACAGGGGAATCCTTCTCAGTCACGGCTGTAGGGGCAGGTGCGGGGTATTCCACGGTTGCAGGGGCAGGGGCAGGCTTTGCTACAACAGCTTTCTTCTTTTTCTGCACAGGCTTCGAAGATAGAGCCTTTGCAGTTGCAATAGTGTCCTCGGGAATATGATCAGTTGACTCATGTTCATTTGTGTCAGCTCTTCTTGCATAGGCTTGCCTCTGAGCAGCTGAGAGGTTCGCCTTGAACATTTTCTTGTTCACGTGGAAGGGTTTCCCATTCCTGAGAGGAATGCCCTTCACCTCCATAAAATGGCCAATCACCAAGCCATATCCCAACGACCTAACAAACAAACCAACATCGCTAATGGTCTTGTTCATCACGTTTTGGAAGATTTTGTTGAAGATGAACTCATGACAGTTAACCTTTTTCTCCTCCAATATAGTAGCCATGATAGTCAGCTTAGTCCTCGATAGCTGATTGAAACTGTCAGACCTCATGTCAACACATTTGGCAATCACATCCATTAGCTTGTGGAAATCATCCTTGATTAGAGACTTCTTGGTTGTGTAAACAGCCTTAGCACTAGACTCTGGCTTGGCGATCTCCTTCCATGCCACAGCCAGGTTGATGTCTTTATATGTGATCTCCTTCAACACAAAAGAAAGAAGATGATAGTTAGCAGCCAAGTCCGCATCAATTAAGCTTGAGGATTTCTTCAAACTTGAACCTGACTACTTCTCCTTCAAACTTGGAGAGTAGACCCCTTTGTTCTTGAAAACAATTTTTCCTTTTCAACTGATGAAGTAGTCTTTCCTTCACTAAGTGTGTTGGATTGATTTTCTTCGGAGTTAAGCTTGAGGATTTCTTTGAAAAGCTTGAGAGATATTTGCAGGTTATTACTTGATTGCTTGTATGCTTGTTGAACTCAGTAACCTTCTCTCACTTGCTTTCTCAGCCTTTTATAGTGCACATTTGAAAATATGTCCATTAAAAGGATAGACATAATTTTCAAATCGCACTCGTAGGTTGTTGGGTTGTCTTGTCTTACAACATTGATGTGGATCGTACCATGAATTTAATTGTTCTGCAGCCTTTCCTTAATCTCGGCAGATTTTCAGGTACATCTCATTCATTCCTTGCTTTTTGCACTCTTTCAGCAAAACAACTTTACTGATGGCAGCCTGACACATGTCTATTTCCAGCAAAACATTGACTTGTCTTGACAACGGATCTCTTTCAGCTTTCTTCAAGTCTTGTCTATTGCATACCCCTTTAACATTTGATTTCAATCATTTTGGAATGACTTAGCTGTTAGTCAGTAGACTGAGACAACTTTTCTATCACTTGACTGGGTCTTCACTTCACTCTACTCAGCTGACACACAACTGGGTCTTCACTTCAATCTTTAGTCGAGTCTTGTAGTCTTCAACTTAGCTGACTTCAACTCAGCTTAAGCAACCCTATCTATTTCAAATTGAATTACATAGAAAATGGGGTGCCAACTTCCTAATCTAATACATAAAGTATTCCAACACTTATGGTTTTCATCAATCTGAAAATGACCATTGTTTGTTCATCAAATCCAATTCAAATTCTTTTGTGGCACTTTTATTGTATGTGGATGATGTATTCCTCACAAGTTCTCATGATTCTGAAATTGTGGCTCTAAGGAAGTATTTGGAAGATTGGTTTACTATCAACGATCTTGGATTTGCCAAGTATTTTATTGGTATGGGAAATTCTAAGAATGAAGACGGTACTTGCTGAAATCAACGGAAGTATATTTTCAACATTTTAAGTGAGACTGGCATGTTGGAATTTAAGCCTGCTAGCACTCCCTTTCCCCCTGGTTTGACACTTAAAGGTTATTTTGGTGTTCCTCTAAAGGATAACAATAATACAATACACTTCTTAGCAGGCTACTGTATTTGAATTTAACTAGGTCTGATATTACCTACAGAGTGCAACAACTCAGTCAGTTTGTTAACAATCCTTGTAGCTCTCATTGGGATTCATCTATGCATCAGTTGAGATGCCTGAAAGGTACTCCCTCTCAAAGCCTTTTTTACCTCGGCCATGAGCACTTTCATCTGACTGCTTATTGTGACGCGGATTAGGGTAGTTGTCCGGATAGTAGGAAATCTCTACTTGGTTTTTGTATCATTTTGTGTGATTGTCTTGTCCCATGGAGGACAAAGAAGAAGACAACCGTTTCACGTTCTTCCGATGAGGCTGAATACCGGGTTATGAGTGCAACTTTTTGTCAATTGTTGTGGTTGACTTATATTACCACTGATTTGTTGATTGAAGTTCGCCATCCTATTTCTTTATTTTGTGATAATCAAGCAACTTTATAAATCGTTGCTAACCAAGTTTTACAGGAATGAACTAAGCAACTTGAAATTGACTGTCACATTTTTCGCAATTAATACAAGGCTGGTCTCAGTAATCCACAGAAGATCTCCTTTTATCTGCAGCTGGCCGATTTGTTCACTATATAAGTCTCTTGGGGTCACTACTTTTGCATGTCTCTTGTCCAAGTTGAGGTTGTTTGATGTCCACCGCACCTCAACTTGATGGGGGGGGCTGTTAGCATATTGGGCCTTTTGGATGGTTGGGGTGTTAGTATGTTGGCCTAGTGCATTTTTGGTTTAGTTGGTAATTGTTCAGTTAGGTAGAGTTGCTTTTTGCACTTTAAACGTTTTATCATATATATAGGTAATTGGTTGAATTGAGTTGTAAGTTTTCATATACATTCTTAAATCTGGAAAATACCCGCTCCTTGCTTTCTCGTTTTTCATTCCTTCAAGTTAGCAGAGTACAGATTTAACAAGGAAAAATCAAAACCGAAAGCAACATATGTTTCAAATGCCTAATATCTTAATTTGTTTAAATCTTTAAATTTTTCTTTTGCTTAAGGGACATATGTAGGAATTATTAAATCTCTAATTATGCCAATTTACTTAACCAAAAAATGCAACAATGGTTTCGGGAACCTCGATTCAATATCATCAAGCACTTGTATTTTGTTCTCATCTCTTTCACTGTCAAAATAATTGTCGTATGTAAATCATAATTGAGCAATTTGGAACTCACTTTGTAATACCCAAAATTTTATTTTGGGCTTTTATTTAGAATTATGAATTTTTAGATTAGATTAGTTTATTTAGGGGCTAATTTATTATCTTTTATAAGTCCAAGCCCAATTATCCAATCAAATGATTAATTACCCAAACCCAAATTTTAAACCAGACCCAATTTCAGTCAAAGCCCAAATTATTATAAGCCCAATCTAGAATATTCACAAATCCTACTCCAAGTAGGATTCCAAAATCTTCAGATATACACGTTTTTTATTTTTCTCAATCCAGCAAAATCCCTATTCATGTATCCTATTCGTAACAGATAAAAAAAAAAAAAAAATCCATCTTCACGTATAAGAATCCTAACAGCCAAATATCATGCAATTTTCTCTAGACTAGGACTCTCTTTAGATTAAAACACTTAACCCTAATTAAGCCTATATAAATTAATCAGCAGTCCAAGAAAAAAAAAAAATCACGTTCTTCAATCTGCAACAAGAGAAAAACAGGTACCCATCGTCTTATCATAACCAACATCACAAGCCTCACGTGAAACCTCCGGTTCACAGCCCCCTCCAAACCGAAGCAGTCACCCACAACCCCACCAAAATTCGAACGCCCAAACCCAACAATACCAGAAATCCAATTAGCGGCTGCCCAAACCACGATTACCAAAAACCCACCGGAAAAAAAAAAGAAAATCCCGAACCTACGAACCAGCGCGAAGCCCAAAAATCCCAAAACCTGCCGCCGGTGTCGCGCCCGCTCCTCGCCGCTGATTTTGTGTAGACCAGATAGCAAAAAAAAAAAAAAAAAAAAAAGAGAGAGGGAGTGAGTTGCTGTTGACGTGAGGTAAGAAGAAAGAAAAATAAGATTTTTAGGGGGGGTGAGTAGGTGACGGGAGAGTAGAGAAGGAATAAGGGAAAGAAAGAATGAAAAGAAAAAAAAAAAGAAAGAAGAAAAGAAAAGAGAGTGGGGAAAAAGGGGTTTGCTGTTGACCAAAAAGTAGGAAAAAGAGAAGAAAAAAAAAAAGGGGGGAAGAAAAATAGAAAAAGAAAAAGAAAAGAAAGAAGAGAGAGAAGGAGAGTTGAGGGGGTAGTACGTATGGGAAATTGGAGGGAGGGGAATTTTGGATTGTGGTCCCCTATAAACTAATGACAAAATTATCCTTCACTCCCAAACCAACCAAATTAGCCTTCAATTCCAATCTCTATTTTGATTCCAATTCAGCCCCTAAATTAGGATTTTTAGATTATTATTTTTAGATTAAGTTTAGAATATTCGAGGATTTTAACTAGTATTATTTTCTATTGATTAGCGATTTATCGAGCGAGGATTAGGCGTCTTTGCGTCCCGACACTTCTAGGCTCTACTAAAGTTTCAAAGCTACGTTCAAGGTGGGGTTTGTTTTTCTAAACTTTATTGTCCTTGTTAAATGCTTAGATTATTTTGCATGAATATGTAGTACGATTCTTAGGCCCCATGAGCCGAGGGACTCAAGAGGTCCGGTCGATGTATCCCTCGGTGTGGAACCCTGCATACCCATGTCTATGTCTACGGTTTTTCAAAAGATCTATGCTATGTCCTATTGGATTGTATTTGCATGCCTATGTGAGATATCTGTGTATTTAGCTTGGACAATTTATACTCCACTGAGCTGTGTCGCTCACCCCACATATAACAAACTTTTCAGGTGAAGGAGATAGTGCTGGCTAAGAGCGGTGGATATGACAAGGCCTAAAGATTTATTTATGATTGTTTAGTTTATTTTAAAAAAAAAATGTCGAACTATTTACTTCTTTTAAGTTGTTAGTTTTATTCCAGTTTATTTGAAATTGATAGAATCAGACGATAGTAAGATTTTTATTTATAAAATATTTTGCTTCCGCTACAATTGACTCAGTTAAATTTTATTTTTAAATTATCCATGTTCTTTTTCATCGTAAAAATTAGGATTATGCCGGTTTATTTTATTAAAGAAATTCTAGGGGCGTTACGGTGTGGTATCGAAGCGGGTCTACCTTTCAACTTGTAAAAAAAAAATGTGTAAATTTCGTGTGTGTACTCGATAAATGAATTAGAATTATATTTTTTAATAAACGAAAAGAGTCTACGTATCACCACCGCTATGCCACGCCAACTCCGGCCGAGGTGCGAATTTTTTAAAAAGATTTCGCTCTCTCTTTGCTTATGCCATCGCTTTATTGTTTTTCTTGCTATTGCTCTCTTTCTATTGTCAAATGCTATTGATAAAGTATTTTAAAACCGTTGTAATGAATTTTACATCTATTGCAAAGAAAAATGAAAGAAATATGCTAAGTTTTCTTGGATGCATAAAGCACGATAGAATGCCATCGAATTATTGAGATATTATGTTAATTGTGAACTTTATGGACAATAGAAAGAACTTAGAGGATTTAATTATTTTTATTATGCTCGATAGATGGCTCGTAGAAGGTATACTGAGACGAAAGTCCGATATTGTTAGCGTTAATAGGAGAGCAAGGATAGAGAGATATGAGCAATATCAATGGGAACCTAACCATAACCTGGGGCGCATCTTAATGCAATGTTCGCATTATGGGTAGAGGCTTGATATATGCCGGTCACTCGGATCCGACCGACAGGGCATACTTAGATTTATTAACACCTTATCGGAGTTACCCTGCGAAGAGCTAGAGAGATATACAATCAAATGGTAGATAATGTCCGGGGAGTTGATCGCGGGTTAGCTATGAGAATTTCGTTTCGGTTTTAAAAGGTGGTGGTTAGACCATGTACAACTCACAATGGATATTTCCGACTTCCTCGCCCGAAGAGCAAGACATACACGATGATGCTCCTCCACCCGATTCCGGTGATGACGAAGATCCAAAGAAAGACCCTAAGAAGATTCGGAGGAGGATCCGGAAGAAGATATTGAATAGCTAGTTTTTGTTTTATTTATTTAGTATTTGATGTTTGGGATTTTATATTTTCCTTTCATTGGTATTTTAGTTTATGTTTTGATTTTCAAACTAGCAATTGTTTCTTCATTCATTGGATTCGTTGTAAAAAAAAAATATTGAGATTAATGAATGATCATTTTTTTTAAAAAAAAAAATTACCTTAAGTACTTGTGTCATTCATGATTTAATTTTTTTTTTATATTATTTATTAATCTTAAAAATATCCCAATTGGAGATTGACTTAAATTTTTTTTTATCGTGGTTATAGGATGAATCCTAGGGCCCCTAGAACCGGGACTGCCACAAATGCAACACTAGAAAATTTGGGAGACGTAGTGGCGCGCCTGGCCACAGTTGTTGAGGGTCTAACTCAAGGGGGTGCTTTGAACCAACAAAACCAAATCTCCCACAAATAACACTTCACATGTGGTGGAACAGTTTTATAGACCTCCAACTCTTTCGGGACAAGAAGAGCAAGAATTGGAGGGCATATTTGAATTGATCGAGTGCAGCGATGCACGCGAGGGTGTCATGTGCGATTTATCGGCTTCAAACAAGATCTTTGGCATTGGTGGGATTCACACCGTCGAACCATCACCGACTGACCCGAACGAGTGATATGCAATGGATGGTTTCAAGGAATTAGTCATGCAATTTTTCCCCATGATCCTACAGAGATAAAAAGGAAAGAGAATTTCTAAACCCGCAACAAGGACAATGACGGTGCTTTCAGTATGAGCGAAAGTTCAACTTGATTAGCAAGGTATGCTATTCACTTGACAGCGGACACGACATAAGAAGGCTAAGAGATTTGTGTCCATTTACGCCCGAGTTGGGTGGGGTAGTGAGCATCTTTGGGAACGCATCATATTCTCTTTGTTGTGGAAGGAGCTCGAGCGGTTGCCTCCAATATGAGATTAGAAGGAGGTAGTAAAAAAGGTTTTGAGGCTCCCAAAAGGAAATGGGAGGGTCCTAACAACTGGGAAGTTTGTTAGTAACAACAAACAACAAAAAGTCGGCGGTGCTCTAATCGGCAAGGTCGTGACGAAGCCACAATGTCGAGTGCGGAAAATATCATTATGGTGAGTGCTGGGGAAAAGATGTTTATTACCGATGCCATCGGCCAGGGCATCGGGGTTGGGGCTCAAGAGATATCCCGATCGGCCCGGATGGGATCGAGGCCCACAGGAGGGAAACCCGGGATGTACGCCATGACCAAGCGGGGACGCACAAGAGGAGCTGAGAGACAATGACGGGTATGTTACAAGTTTTTAATGTACTGCTCTTGTACTTTTTGATACCGGTGCTACACATTCTTTCATATCTGCAAAATTCATTGAGGGATTAAATAATGTGATATGTGAGTCTGTGGAACCTTTGGGGATTAGTATACCATCGGGTAAAACTATAGTGGCTAATCATAGAGTAAACGGGGCACAACTGAACATAGAGGGAAGAACTCTAGAAGCGAACCCATACGTTATAAAGATGAAGGACTTTGATGTAATCTTAGGAATGGATTGGTTAAGTCATAACCGTGCAAACATCCGATGTCATGAGAGGGAGATAGATTTCCATATGCCAGGAAAGGAGAAGTTCACTTTTCATGGGACTAGGTCGGGTGTTTCGCCACGAGTTATATCGAATGAAAGCCGTGAAGATCTTCTACCCTGAACAAGAGAGAACAATTGTTGATATCCCAATCGCCCGAGAGTACCCGATGTTTTCCCGGAGGATTTACCAGAATGCCCCCGATCGACAAGTGGAGTTCACGATTGATCGATTCGAGGGCACACTTCAGAATGGCACCTAAGGAATTGCGGGAACTAAAAGTGCAATTACAAGATTCTTGGATAAGGGTTATGTGAGACCAAGCGTGTCTCCTTGGGGAGCTCCTGTGTTGTTTGTTAAGAAGAAGGATGGTACGATGAGGATGTGTATCGACTATCGAGAGTTGAACAACCTCACCATCAAGAACAAATACCCAACCCCGCATTGAGGATCTGTTTGATCAATTAAGAGGAGGCGAGTTTTCTCGAAGATTGATCTAAGATCGAGTATCACCACTAAAGATCAAGGAAATGGATATACCCAAGACAAATGTTTTAGAACCCGTTATGGACATTACGAGTTTACTGTGATGCCTTTTGGGTTAAGCAACGCACCAGCGGTCTTTATGGACTTGATGAATAGAGTGTTTCATCCTTATTTAGATCAATTTGTCATTGTGTTCATCGATGATATCTTGATCTATTCAAAGGATAAACAACAAAGACGACGAAGAGCATTTGAGGATCGTGTTGGAGGAGACACTTCGCAAAGAGAAGCTTTATGCGAAGTTCAAGAAATGTGAATTTTGGGTGAGCGAGTGGTGTTCTTGGGTCATGTAGTCACCGCCCGAGGTGTCGAAGTGGATCCAGCCAAAGTGGAGGCTATAAATGAATGGAAAGCGCCATCGACCGTGAGTGAGGTACGCAGTTTCTTAGGACTTGCTGGATATTATAGACGGTTCATTGAGGGTTTTGCCAAGATTGCTTTGGACCAATGACTCGTTCGAGAAAGGAGAAATTCCGTGGGTGAGAAATGCGAAACCGATTTCAAGAGTTGAAACAAAGATTGGTTACCGCACCGGTTTTGACGATACCTAATGGATCGGAAGGGTTCGTTATTTATAGTGATGCGTCAAAACAAGGTCTCGGATGTGTACTCATGCAACAGGGGAAAGTGATAGCTTATGCCTCGAGACAATTGAAGCAACATGAGCTTAACTATCCCACACATGACTTGGAGTTAGCAGCCGTAGTACACGCTCTGAAGATATGGCGTCATTACCTGTATGGAGGAAAATGTGATATCTATACGGATCACAAGAGTCTCAAGTACTTCTTCACGCAGAAAGAATTAAACATGAGACAACGAAGATGGTTGGAGTTAGTCAAAGATTATGACTGGGATCCACTATCACCCGGCAAAGCCAATGTAGTGGGCGATGCGCTTGAGTCGGAAGAACGTGGTGAATCGATGATCACGGAGCAAGAGCAGTTGATCAAGGATTTCGTCAACATGAGAATCGATGTGGTAGTACCCCCAACTAACACCAAAGCTATCATATCCGCTTTGGTGGCAGAGCCGACTTTGAGATATCGGATCAAGGAGGCACAAACGAATGATATGTTTTTGTGCAAAATGAGGGAGCGAGCTTTAGCTGGAAACATTAGAGGTTTCGCTGTAGCACCGGATGGTACACTTACTTATGAAGGGAGAGTCTGTGTACCAAAAGACGAGAACCTAAGAAGGGAGATCTTAGAAGAGTCTCATTGTACACCTTACACGGTGCATCCGGGAGGTACAAAGATGTATCGTGACTTGAGAAACACTTTCTGGTGGAGAAACATGAAGGGCTCTATTGCATCGTTCGTGGAGAGGTGTTTGACTTGTCAACAAATCAAAGCCGAACACCAACGACCATCGGGGTTACTACAACCACTTGAGGTCCCGGAGTGGAAGTGGGAACATATTACAATGGATTTTGTGACTGGTTTACCGAGGTCGAACAGAGGAAACGAAGCTATATGGGTCATCGTGGATAGATTGACGAAGACTGCACACTTTTTGCCAGTTAAGATGACTTTCAGCATGGAACAGTTGGCTCAATTATACATTGAGGAGATCGTGAGGCTACACGGGTACTTTTCGATTGTGTCAACAGAGACACACGGTTTACTTCAAATTTTTGGAAGGGATTGCAAGAGCAATGGGGACGAGATTACAATTGATGACGGCGTTTCATCCCCAAACGGATGGACAATCGAGAGGGACGATTTATCTTTTGCATGTTGGATTTCGAGGTTGGGAACGACACTTGCCACTAATTGAATTTGCTTATAATAACGATTATCAATCAACTATTAGGATGGCACCATATGAGGCGTTATACGGGAGGAGGTGTAGATCACCAATTCACCGGGATGAAGTTGGAGAGAAGAAAGTTTTGGGTCCTGGGACATTGTCAAAAGAACAATTGAAGCCGTAGAAAGATAAGAGAAAGAATCAAGGTGGCGCGGGGATCGACAAAGTCTTATGCCGATCCAAAAGGAAAGAGTTACGATTTGTGGTAGGCGAGAAAGTTTTTCTCGAGGGTATCGCCGACGAAGGAATTTTCGATTTGGTAAGAGAGGAAGCTTAATCAGAGATATGTTGGATCGCGAGGTTTTGGAGCGAGTGGGAAGAGTAGCGTATAGATTGGCCTTGCCGCCAAAGAATGTCGGGAATTCACAATGTTTTTCACGTATCTATGTTACGGAGGTACATACCGATCCGAGTCACGTTGTTAATTATGAGGCCATAGAATCTTGGGGTTGTCATACGAGGAGAAACCAAGATTGCTTTTAGATAGAAAGGTGCACAAGTTAAGAAATCGAGATGTTGAGTTAATCAAAGTGCAATGGAGTGGACATAGCCAAGAAGAGGCTACTTTTGGAACGTATATTTTAGCATCACATCCAGGAGGTTCATCTTTATTAGGTATGTTTAATTTCGAGGGAAATTATTTTTAAGGGGGATAGTATGTAATACCCAAAATTTTATTTTGGGCTTTTATTTAGAATTATGAATTTTTAGATTAGATTAGTTTATTTAGGGGCTAATTTATTATCTTTTATAAGTCCAAGCCCAATTATCCAATCAAATGATTAATTACCCAAACCCAAATTTTAAACCAGGCCCAATTTCAGTCAAAGCCCAAATTATTATAAGCCCAATCTAGAATATTCACAAATCCTACTCCAAGTAGGATTCCAAAATCTTCAGATATACACGTTTTTTATTTTTCTCAATCCAGCAAAATCCCTATTCATGTATCCTATTCGTAACAGATAAAAAAAAAAAAAAAATCCATCTTCACGTATAAGAATCCTAACAGCCAAATATCATGCAATTTTCTCTAGACTAGGACTCTCTTTAGATTAAAACACTTAACCCTAATTAAGCCTATATAAATTAATCAGCAGTCCAAGAAAAAAAAAAAAATCACGTTCTTCAATCTGCAACAAGAGAAAAACAGGTACCCATCGTCTTATCATAACCAACATCACAAGCCTCACGTGAAACCTCCGGTTCACAGCCCCCTCCAAACCGAAGCAGTCACCCACAACCCCACCAAAATTCGAACGCCCAAACCCAACAATACCAGAAATCCAATTAGCGGCTGCCCAAACCACGATTACCAAAAACCCACCGGAAAAAAAAAAAGAAAATCCCGAACCTACGAACCAGCGCGAAGCCCAAAATCCCAAAACCTGCCGCCGGTGTCGCGCCCGCTCCTCGCCGCTGATTTTGTGTAGACCAGATAGCAAAAAAAAAAAAAAAAAAAAAAAAAGAGAGAGAGGGAGTGAGTTGCTGTTGACGTGAGGTAAGAAGAAAGAAAAATAAGATTTTTAGGGGGGGTGAGTAGGTGACGGGAGAGTAGAGAAGGAATAAGGGAAAGAAAGAATGAAAAGAAAAAAAAAAGAAAGAAGAAAAGAAAAGAGAGTGGGGAAAAAGGGGTTTGCTGTTGACCAAAAAGTAGGAAAAAGAGAAGAAAAAAAAAAAAGGGGGGAAGAAAAATAGAAAAAGAAAAAGAAAAGAAAGAAGAGAGAGAAGGAGAGTTGAGGGGGTAGTACGTATGGGAAATTGGAGGGAGAGGAATTTTGGATTGTGGTCCCCTATAAACTAATGACAAAATTATCCTTCACTCCCAAACCAACCAAATTAGCCTTCAATTCCAATCTCTATTTTGATTCCAATTCAGCCCCTAAATTAGGATTTTTAGATTATTATTTTTAGATTAAGTTTAGAATATTCGAGGATTTTAACTAGTATTATTTTCTATTGATTAGGCGATTTATCGAAGGATTAGGCGTCTTGCGTCAATTTCTACTAAAGTTTCAAAGCTAAAAGGTGGGGTTTGTTTTTCTAAACTTTATTGTCAAATGCTTAGATTATTTTGCATGAATATGTAGTTCTTAGGCCCCATGAGCCGGGGGACTCAAGAGTCCGGTCGATGTATCCCTCGTGGAACCTGTCTATGTCTACGGTTTTTCAAAAGATCTATGCTATGTCCTATTGGATTGTTTTGTATTGCATGCTTGTGAGATATTGTTTTAGCTCTCCATCCCCACATATAACAAACTTTTCAAGTGAAGGAGATGGTCTTGGCTAAGAAGAGCGGTGGATATGACAAAAAGATTTATTTATGATTGTTTAGTTTATTTAAAAAAAAAAAAAAATGTCGAACTATTTACTTTTTTAAGTTGTTAGTTTTATTCGGTTTATTTGAAATTGATAGAATCGGGATAGTAAGATTTTTATTTATAAAATATTTTGCTTCCGCTTCAATTGAGCCATATTCTTTTTCATCGTAAAAATTAGGATTATGCCGGTTTATTTTATTAAAGAAATTCTAGGGCGTTACACACTTTCTCTCCACTTGTTATGTATCATGTCGGCACTACTATGAACTTTCGCCGTTTTTGGAATCTTAAGAATTTTCGCCGTTTTTTGACTCTTGTTCGTTGAGGGGATCAATTTTCCGAAGATCCGATACAAACTTGTCTGCTTTTGAACCCCACTTCTGTCGTGATTGAGAAATGAAAAAGGACATTGAAGTAAAGTCAATGGACTTCTAAAAGAGTTAGGGATAATTATAAAAATCACCCCTCATTTTTGGAGTAATTGATCCCTCTACCATTACATTCCTCAATCATTCTAAAAATAGGGCTGTTTGCAATATATACAAAAAGTGAGGGATATGTTTATAAAATAAGATTAGGTCACCGAATTCCGCCAGTTTGACTAATGATTTAGATAATGCATGTAAGATATAAGACAAAACCAAAGTAAACCTCAAAAGAGTTTTTGTAATATTGGAACTTAATTCTGAGGCGTGATTGTTTAATTGTCACGAAGAATTGTGAGCAAATTTACTCGGCCACGTACACGTTATTAAGGAATAAAGAAGATAATACACACTTTAACTTGATTTGTTCGTCGTTGAGGCCTTGCTCTTTTGATAAGGTGGAGGCCTTGATACAAGCTCACTAATGACATCTAGGTTGATTTTCCACCATTGTGTGTAAGACAGTAAATGAACAAAGACAAGCTAGTTTAATGTTAGTTTATAAATATTCATTAACAAGCTCGTTAAGGGCTCGTCTAATAGCTAGATTACGATACAATAAATAAATAAAATAATATAAATTGAAAATTGAAAAATTTAATCTATATGTTCATGAATTACTTTACTCTTGTTTGTTTGGTTATTTTTCGCAAACAAAATTGTTGATCGTTCACAAACACGTATTGAACGCGAACTAGAATACGAACACGTTCAAGAAAATATTCATGAAAAAGTTCTAACATTAAATAATTTTATCAACCCGAACTAGCTCTAGCGTAGGCGGATAAAGGGAGCCTAGCGCCTAGGCGGGGACTAATCGGAGCTTGGCGGGGTCTTTTAGAACAGTGTTGTTCAGTTCTAAGTATACACAAGAATAAAACTATATATGCAATATTCCTATTCTAAATAAGGACACTATTAAAATTTAATATAATACACTTTGTCCATACTAAATATGCTAATTTGGAATACTATATATGCAGAACATAAATATGCAGTATGCAGGGTATAAAGTATAAGGACCAAAGCATATTTTATTTCAATATTTTACTTGTTTTGTTATAAGTATACACAATACCAAACATATATATACAATATTCCTATTCTAAATAAGCACACTATTAAAATTTAATGTAATACACTTTGTTCTTACTAAATATGCAGAACATAAATATGCAGTATGCAAGGTATAAATCATAAGGACCAATGCATAATGTATTTCAATATTTTCTTGTTTTGTTCTAAGTATACACAATAACAATCCTATATATACAATATTTATATTCAAAATAAGCACACTATTAAAATTTCAACGTAATACACTTTGTTCATACTAAATATGCAAATTTGGAACATTATACATGCAGAACATAAATATGCAGTATGTAGGGTATAAATTATAAGGACCAATGTCTAATATATTTCAATATTTTCTTGTTTTGTTCTAAGTATACACAATAACAAAACTATATATGCAATATTTCTATTCTAAATACGCACACTATTAAATTTAATGTAATACACTTTCTTCATACTAAATATGCAAATTTGGAACACTATATATACAAAACATAAATATGCAGTATGCATGGTATAAATTATGCAGTATGTTGAAGAAAGAGAGAGAATGGTTGACCACGTGATTGAAGGAACGTGATCAATAACAGATCACGCTCCTAATTTGTAGTAGTATATTGAGGGCAGTTATTTTTGGTATGTTTTCTATTCCTATTTTACCCATGCACGTGATCAATTGCTGCATTTATTATGTGTATCTTGGCCATCAATTTTTTTTTCATGGTGTAGATTTGTCCCTATGGTCTCATCTAATGCTATGGTCTCAAAGAATCTCTTTTATATACATATATATATATATATATATATAGATGGCAAAAACTTGTGCCAGACGGTCTGACGGGTCAAAACCTGTTAGACATGTCCTAACCCAAACACAATGGAATTAGTTGTGGGATTTTTATAATATTATGTGGGTGCTGACATACTTGTAATATCACGCAATAACATAGTACCACTGGACTCCAAAAAGTTTTAGTTGTTTCCCTAAAAAGTATTAGTAATCTACCTTGAAAGTATCGGTAATTTTCATGAAAAACATTTTAGTAGTTTCTTGTAAAACATTTTAATATTCTCACTAAAAGGTATTTAATAATTTATTTAAAAAGTATTAATATTTCCCCTAAAAACTATTATTAGTCCCATTGAAAATTTTTGGTTATTTCCCGGAAAAATATTATTAGTGTCTCTAAAAGTTATTAGTTTTCTGTTGAAAAATATTAGTAATCCCCCTCAAAAGTGTTAGTAATTTCATTGAAATGTATTAGTCTTTCCCTAAAAGATATTTTAGTAGTTTCTGTGAAAGTAATAATATTTCCCCTAAAAAGTATTAGTAGTTCCCCTAAAATGTATTAGTATGTCTTCTAAAAAATATTAGTTTTTTTACATGAAAGGTTATTATTATTTTCCTAAAAAGTATTTAGGTTTTCCCATGAATACTTTTTAGTATTTCACCTAAAATGTATTAGTCTTTTCCCTAAGGAGTATTACATGTTGAACTAAAAAGTATTACCATTTATTTTCAAAAAAAAAAAACTATTGCAATAGTCATTGCTCTGCTCCATGAGGCGTAATTGTCACCTATTAGAAGCTATTAAACAAGCAATAATCCAGGATTCTCAGAGTGATGGAGATAATAAGCACTCGACGGATCGTCAAGGACCGAATTTGCAGAAGACACTGGAGATTCGAAGCTCATGATGATGAAGCTTAGAGAAATCGTCCAGGGATGAAGAATTGAATTCCA
Source organism: Rehmannia glutinosa (assembly GCA_016081115.2). Lineage (NCBI taxonomy): Eukaryota > Viridiplantae > Streptophyta > Magnoliopsida > Lamiales > Orobanchaceae > Rehmannia > Rehmannia glutinosa. The sequence goes on along the minus strand of CM071935.1, from coordinate 42,714,797 downwards.
ATGTGCAAAAGAAAGAAATTTAATGCTGATACCATATTAGAGCTGAGAACTAAAAACGATGTAAAATATATTTATTATTCTGCTTGCTTTACAAAGGGGATGAATCCTACTATTTATACAAGGTGAAGATTAATGAAATGTGAAAGCATTAAAATATCTCAAACCAGCAAGCATAAAAATATCTCAAACCAGCAAGCGTGTTGAATAGATTTCCAGTTGCTACTTGCCGGCATAATGGGGGATGGGGAGGGAGGAGGGAGGATGGAGTGCGAGACAGAACAACTTTTTTTCTTTTTTTAAGATCTGGGTTGGTGTTGAGTATCCTTTTAACGGACTTAGATCCGTTAGACCATCTGACAAGAGACCAACTCTCTCTATATGTATCTTTCTGTAGTGATTATATTGCCAAAATAATCGTATAATACTCTTATGCATGAGAGATTAACTATAATTGAAAATGCTGAAAATGCCTCTTATTTATTTTCTATTGCTCTTTGGGTATTATATCAACTTAACTATAAAAATGCATTTTGAATGACTGAAGTTCACACAACTAATTGGGTATTTCAAACTAATATATGTATATTATATTGAATATTGCGAAATTGGTCCGGTAAATATAGGGTGTTAGCGATATTGGTCATGTTCAAATCAAATTTGCAAAAAAGGCCAATAAGTTGTAAAACTCTCAATTTAAGTCAACTTTCTACCTGAAATTGAATTGTTCACCAAAATGTGAAGTGAGGTTCATGTGACTCGCCTTAATTAATTTCATCTTTCGTCGAATCGAGATCTCTTATTTTTTGTGGTGTTCCAACTTATTATTTCAAATCTTCATGTAATTGTTATGCACGTAAGATAATGTTATTATTGTACACGTTACTAAAATCAGTAAGAAATTAATAAGAGCTTCGAACCATCACATAAAACAATTTCCATATCGTATAGAAGAATATAACAGTAAGAAAATCAATGTGTCCCTTGGTAATGCTTTCCTTTCTTATCAAAAACCAAATAATCTTATCTAACTTTTGAGGTGAGATAACATTTGGCCATTTATTTTAATACATTATATATAGTTCACTTTCATGCTATTAATATCATCACTTCTCATAAACCTAAAAAGTCATCTACAAGCTAAGTAAAATGTTGCACCGTTTCTTTAGTACTCTTCTTTCCTTTCCGGCCTTCGTTTTGTATCTTAGCTTCATCTCTTGTGCATTTTCTGATCCACTCTTATCATCTTATGCTGCCACCCAAATCAAGTTCTGGTCCGAAAATGTGCACAATAAAATGCCATTAGCCATCTCAACAAAACTTTCCCCACTGAACAAACGCGATTCAAGTTACTACGCTAAAACCATATCCGAAAATAACTTCAAAGCTGACACCAAATTCTGTGCAGTTGCTGAATTAGCCTGTTCCATAGGAATAGGTGAAGTAAAGACCGTAAAGGAGGCATATGCGACTGTAAAAACTTATAACAACAAAAAAGTAGTCGTTCCCCTTAGAAATATGGATCCATTTTCTTTCTTTAGGCTACCGATTCTCAAGGAAGGGAACACAATCCACCTCTCCAATTTGAAAGAATCCCTTCCTCATCGCGCATTTCTTCCTCCTCAAATCGCGTCGAAAATCTCTTTGACCCCAAAAGGTGTCACAAAAATATTTCCCGAGTCATCTAAAGACGCAATTGAGACTACCCTTTCCTACTGCAATGCTGCAGCAATAAAGGGGGAGTTCAAAGCCTGCCCAAAATCTCTTGAGGAAATAATCAGCTTCTCTAAAGCCTCCTTAGGAAAAAAAAAGTTGCTTGCATTAACTTCCGAAAGCACGAGAGGCTCAGGAGAGCAGCTTATGATTAAAAAGATTAAACAGTTCAATGTCGAAAAAATTGTTGCATGCCATGAGATGTTCCTTCCTTTTGCAACTTACTTCTGCCATTCACTAACCTCTTCTCGAATATATTCTGTTGACTTTGTGAAGCCGGATTCTAATGTTCCGGTTAATACTGTTCTTGCGATATGTCACATGGATACGTCGCCATGGCCTGCGAATCACGTAGCTTTTCAGATACTTAAATTTGGTCCAGGACAAGGCGAGGCGTGCCACTGGCTCAATGAGATCGATCTTGCATGGATTGATGGAGGAGAGACTATATAATGTGATTTGAGTTAGCAATTAAGTTTTCGGTGGCACCAAATTTCATGTTTTACTTCTTTGTTACACTGTGTATTTCACTTTGTTGGATGAACGTCATGTACGTTCGTCTCTAAAATAAATATCCGTTGTTAAATAACTAAATATATCTCTGCTACAAAAACCTTCAAGCAGTAGTCTTTTGTCATCAAAAGACTAAGGTTTGTAAGAATCTTATGCTAATTGAAGAAGCTTTTAATACATAAGATATTTGTAAATTTTATTATAAATAAATTTCATACCAACACCCACAATACAACAAGGTATAATCAATTTAACCCATTTATATATAAGACAAATATTTTAAAGTAAAATGAATTTTCATACCGGAGAAAGTGAACCAAACGAATTTAAGATTTCTTAACCCATAAATTCAAATTTCATAACTCGCTTCTTATTAAGATCATATATAGAGTTAAGACATCTACTTTTTTGGTCCTGGCGAGAAAGAAAAGAGGTGTCACTTTTGAGAAACAAGAGAAAAGTGAAATCCCGCCATGAAAGAACTTTGGAATAGTTTTTCACGCTCCAAGAATGCATATTTCTATATCTAAGACATTAGCTTAATAATTTCGTCTAAATCGGAGTTCATCCTACATTCTAGTAATTCACTTTGGAATATATTACATCAACGCTCTTCGAGAGCTAAATCCAATTATCACAACAGAGCGGAATCAAATTTAAAAGACTAATGATCATGTATAGCTGAAATCTTGAACACGAAGTCTTCCGCACTCTACTTCTTACCATGAAAGTTTTGATTATCTTCTAGTTCATCCTCTGGAAAGTGGTTCGAAACGAAAACAATGGGGTGATAAAAACCTTAAGTAGAAGGGTGAAAGTGTAATGTGGCTTTTCAACTCAAAAAATATTTGAATTTGCATTTCTTATCAAAAGCGGTTAAAAATTTGAGATTCACGCGGAAAACTTAATAAGCTCTCTGTTGCGAAATTTCATTCAAATAGTGCAATTCATTTCTTAAAAGGAATGCAATCAAATAACAATTTGATTTGAAATCTTTTTAGGTTCGAAAACGTTCCTTTTAACAGATGTCAGAAAAAATTGTTAAACCAGATGTTATAACACTTTGTATAATAATTTTTATAACACGCAGATGAAAAATAACGCACGATGTAAATATTATCTACAAGTTATTTATAACTTGTAGAAGTGTCAATATGACGAAATCACTAGTTGAATTTGTACTGTTTACAACTCAAATCTCAAATTATCAGCTAGTCTAGTAAAACAAACTCCTATCCAGTAGATCGTAGCTTTTTAATCAGCTCGTCCAACAAAACAAGTGTATGAACTCTAGTACGCTAAAAGATAAACTAATATGGACGAAAAAACACAACAAGACGTCAATCTAGACTGGATATTATTCTGGATGTCAAAGACATTTGAAACGACACTTCGAATAACATCTGCTTCAGTATTCTTCTTTTTAAGCTCAGACGTCTTCTTGCTTTTGTGAAGGAATCTCTCTTGCTTTTTCTCTCTCAATTTCGTGTGTATGACTTGTGTAGGATGAGAACATGTGCTCCTCTTTATATAGGTTGGTTTCCTTGAGTCCCAAGAGTCCTACAAGAATATTGAAACAAAGCAAACACAAGCATAGAAGATATAAATTGAAACATTATAAATGATAATTATTATAAATCCTTAGATTAGGAAAATATCATATGAAAATCATTGTAATTATATAAATTAGGAAAATATTTTAAGAAAAGATTGTAAATGATATTCCTACTTTATATGTATATAAATTTGGAAAATATCATAAATGGTACTCCTATTTTATATGTATAAAAATTAGGAAAATTTCATAAGTGGTATTCCTAGTTTATACCAAAAGTGAGTCTATACTATCAATTCTATCTATATATAATATATAGATTATAAAAATTATAAATAGTATTTCACTATAATTAATATTATATCACTATACATCAGCTCAGCTCATATATATTACAATGATTATGTTGATTCTATACACCATATCTTCATCAAATATATTATTATTTGTTTCAATGGTATTTATTTTTTTGTACAGTGTAATATTAATTAATCATGTTTTAAATACTAATGACTATTAAATTTTCCTATATTATTTAATAATATTTAAAATAGACAAATTATGATTTTATATATTTTTGACCATTGAATTAACAATTAATTTTGCGTTCAGAGAAGTTTTTGGCAGCTTATTATTTATGCAACATCCTCTTATAGTTATACTACTTAAATTGTATTAGAGTTACATTTTGATACTGTTGATCCTAAATTCGTAGTATAACCACCAAATATGGTTTCATCTTCACGTTCCCCTCTATTTCCATATTTATCAAATGTCCTCCCAACATCGACAGTATTGAACTTGGATTATGCACTAAACAAGAGTTTGTATATAAACTATATTGTAGATCTGTACGGATGTTACTTGGTGAGTTTAATAAAAAAATATTTATTTATTTTTTGATTATTTCTGATAGTTTTGTTGTATTTGTTTTAAGCTGTATTTTGAATTATGATTTTTTTTTATTATTCATGATACTAACTCTTTGATTATGTGAAACTAATTGCAAATTAAACACATCGATCATTTCCAGAATTTATTCTTTTTGTCGAATAATCTATAGAAATACCCTTTTTTTTACTTATTTTTTTAGTATGGGTGTTTACGTAATTTAGTTAGTGATGACAAACAAAATTCTTTTAGAATTCAAAAATAGTTAAATTAATACTTAATGATAAATTGATGCTTTCCTTGTCAGATGCCCATGAGGATGCTAATTTAAATTAAATACTAGCTCGGTGATTAGTTTTATAATTTTGATTTTTCCTATTATTTTTTTATGGAATTTATTGGAATAATTTATTATATTATTCCATTAGAAATTCATTACAAAGTTTAACTAAATATGTTGTCGTATCATTCTCTCTTCAAATCGTAATTAAATTAATTTTTATGTGTCAGCGTCTTTCATCAGAATTCGCACGTTATTTTAATGATTTTACACCATTAAATTGTGATCTGCATAATGTTTTCAAACTCACTTGGACGGTCAAAATGATCAACCCCTATGGCGCATTCGTTTTTACGGATGGATGTAGCAAATTTGTCCATGATAACACAATTCCAGATGGTGAAGTATTGGTTTTCTCTTATCGTGTCTTCCACGTTTTTGATGTGTCAATATTTTACAATGGTGATGCATGTAAGAGAATCAATGTGTACCCTACTATAAATAAAATTAATTTTTATTTACTTTATATGAATAGTTTATTATTAAAATAATGTAATAAATACCAGCTCATGTTAATAGATAGTTTCAATATAAACCAATAAAATAAAATAATAACACACGTGAATAATAAAAAAAAAATTCATGTGAATAATAAAATAATAATAATACACGTGCAACGCACGTGCGAGATTACTAGTATATCTAGATACAAGATTTATCCAAAACTTACCATACATGAAATATTCCAATCTACATAATTACAAATTTTTCTAGTCAATGTAAAGAGAAGGTCTATCCGTAAGACGGATCCTACAATCCGGATCCGGATCCATTTACCTGTTATTTTTTTTAAAAAAAAAATGCTTCAGTGTGCTCCCTATGAATCGAACTCGCGTGTATTCAGTGGCAAGGTATTATTCTACCACTAGACCACTAGTACTTGTTGTGGAATTTCAGTATAATCATGTATATAACGCCATTCATAAATATGCCTGGTAAAATAAAATAAAATTAAAAATGCCTCCAAATGCAGAGGCTAAGAATAGAACCCAGGTATGTACTATAGCAATGTACTATTCTGCCACTAGACCACTAATGCTTGTTGTGTAGTTTCAATATAACCATGAATATAATGCCATTTATAAATTATTACAAATTCCCAAAGCTCGTCATATTTATTTTCCTTCTTCACTATACTAGACTCTTAATCTTTGAATATATTAAAAAACATGATACTTTATCTCAATAAATGGATATTTTTACTTATCAAAGTGTTACTTTAACTACATCATATTTATTTTTTATTTTTCCTCTGTCTTTTGTTCCTAGTTTGTAGCTGTATTAAGAAATTAATCTGATACTTTATCTCAAAAAACGGGTACTTTTACTTAAAAAAGTGTTACTTTAACTATATCATATTTATTTTTTATTTTTTCTTCTTTCCTTCATTCCTAATTTGTGACTATATTAAAAAATATTATACTTTATCTCAAAAAATAGATACCTTACCATGTGGCAGTGTGGACAAATCTAAACCGTTACCATGTTTAATCCTAAGGCCAGATTTTTTTCGAATTTTTTTTTCAATTGAACTCAGCCCATTTAAGGGCAAAATAAACAATTTGTACACACTAGGAAACGGCTGATTTTGGTAACCTCCCCACAATTTTCCCTTTTTTGGGATTTCAATTAATCTTTTCTCCCGCTTTTTTGCTATTCTATTTTCACCCAAAATCAAAAAAGGCCCTTCTTCTTCGCCTCTTCCTTATTTCACTTCCCCACTCACACACGTTTGCCCCTTTTTTCTTCTCTGTAAAATTCGAGCGATTGTGACACAATTTTGTTTGGCTGAATTATCTCGACATCAAAACTCCAAGAACGCATCAGTAACATCGTTGAAGGTAAGTCCCTGGTTCAATTTTTCAATTGCTGGTTTGTAGATTCTTGTGGAGAGGGTTTTTCCCCAATTTCTTAGTCGGTTTTATTTTCCATTCAAGATGATTATTTCTGGGTTTTTTTTCAGTTAGTTGCACTAGGTGAAGGCCAATTTTTTTTTATTATTTTGAATCTCCTAGGGTTTTGCTACTCGATTTTTACAGACCCCCTCGTTTAGTTGGTTTTATGGAATTATATCCTTGATTGCAACGCATTAGTTTTACCATAATTGTTTTCGGTAAAAAATTATGAAAAAACGATGTACATTTAGATAATTAATTATGTAATGATTTATGTTATTGAATTTGTGCTTGTGATTCCTAATTGTGTAAATTTACGTAAGCATGATACATCTCTTAGATATTTTGGTATATAGCTAAATCATTTTGTGTAATTTTTTGCCCAATGACTGAAATAAGGAAAACAAAAGGAAGTTAGATATATATATGTAATGTTCCATGAAATCCATGATGACAAATAATATTAAATTCATTTTTAGGGCTAAATTAGTATTTTATTTTTTTTTTAATTTTTTTGGTGAATCTCCCCTGTTATAACTGATATATAGGTTATCATGAAATGATATATATTTTGTTAATTTTGGCATACAATTAAACAGAGTATTGGTGTTTTGCATATTAGTCTGGTAAATTGTATATAGACGGCATACAAATGGTGTTCGGATAATTTTATTTTCGTATACATTTGGGCTATATTCAGTAAACAGTTAGTTTAGATGTGGTATTTTATTTTGATACAATGTGTTTGACACCCGCAATTTTTTAATATCGATTACGTATACAGTGTAATGTTTTCTTAAATGTTTCTCAATACTCGGTTTAATGGCAAGAGGAAACAGGAAGAGACCTGCATCTCCAGGGCCGAGCGAGGGTGCGAGTGACGTTAATCCGAAGTCAAAGATCGCAAAATCTTCCCTGAAAGCTTCGTTGCCCAAACTGAGGACAAGATTCGTGCCCAATGTTCTATCGGGCGCATTGGTTCGTCTCAACAATTTTCAGACAAGAGCTATAATTGAAATGGGCTTCGGGAGTTTGTTGGGTATAAACATTGAAGAATTACCGGGGAGGATAGAGGGTTAATCTATTGGTTGGTAGAATATTTCAACTCCCTCAGATGTGAGTTGATTCTATCGGATGGCAGGTCTATTTGCGTTGGCAAAAAGGATGTGGAGCTAGTGTTTGGGTTTCTTAGAGGTGGAATAAGAGTCCAGAAAAAAACTAAGTCCGAAACATGCCAAGCATACTTGGACTGGGAGTCCCAGTTCGAGCCAAAACCGGATGGTTCATATACCATTACGACAGTTGAGGTGTCCAAAAAGATGTTCGAGGACGTGGAGGGGGTATATGGTTCAGGAAGAACTTTATTGCTTTTGTTGATGCACAAATAATTGAGAATATGTAGGGCGGATACGTTTAACGCTCTTGTCATGAAAAGCTTGGAAAACGTTGATGATATCCTGAAAATGAACTGGTGCGAGCACACTTTGATGACATTGATAGAGAGCAAAGAGAAATGGACGTCAACAAAGAAGAAGAGTTTCAACGGGGCACTCCTTTTTTTGATTGTAAGTACTTGTCCATTATATTCGACATAAACAAAATCAACATATATTAAATCTTTTTTTGTTTTGTATCAAAGGGTTTATACATGGATAGAGTTGTACTGGCTATTCGTGCTTTCCCGAGGGTGGTCCCACGCGTGCGGTCACTGACGACTGAAAGCATTCGGGATAGGAATACCGCCGAAACAAATCGCGAAGGCTATGTATTGTGCTACATTGATTGCCCAACTGACGAGGCCGTACCTAGTGGATCGCGCAATGATCAGTTGCCGCCAACGTCAACCAATCTTGCTGGTATGCATGCTCTTGGACCGCGTAACGACCTTCCGGTGCCGACCCCGATATTCAGTGCTGGTGGTGTGCAGGTGCCAAAATTTTAATTTTTACTACGCCTTTTCAGTAGCAGATCAGTTTTAGTTTTGTATTTTTCCATTTTTACTTGGAGGGTAGATGCAAAGCATAGTTTATTATGTTAGTTTTATATTTGAGTAAGGTAGATGTATTTTTTGGCATAATATGAGCAGCAAGAGTGAATAATGTTAGTTATTAAATGGTATAATTTTAACTAATTAATTATTTTTTTAAGTCATAAAAGATGTCATGTTGTCTGGTTACAAAATGGTATAACAGTAGTAACAGACAAATGTTTAATTCATTACAATTTGGTACAATAGTAGTCCCAAATATATATCGTGCACAGTTTATATTGTTTTATACAATTTGATAGTTATTTATGCACCAAGATTCATTTAAATGAGTATGAAAATTTTGACAACTATTTATTAATTTGGTGCAGGGTATTGTTGGCGATCTTACATCCCAGTCAAAAACCGTAGCCCACGATGTTAGGGATATCGTTGCACTGTTGAATAATGCCCCTAGGGAGTTGGCTGCGAATCCCGATTTTGGGAAAATCCAAGAGGTTGCTAGGAAGTTTATATGTTTTTTCGGGGACAGACTGGGGAAAGACATCGTCATTGGGACACTATTACCAGTGAATCGCAGCAGGTCAACGCGTTTTGGAGTAACCTAGAAAATATAGCTGCACTGGGGAAGGTTGAACATGCTACACATCGGCGGGAGGAGTTCCAGAAAGGATCCGATGGTATCCCTAATTTCAGTATTGAGTTAACGCAGGAACCAAACGTTGCTAACTGGTCAGATGTTCTAGAGACATCACGTAAATACTTAGAGGAAAACCCAGTTGAGGAGGAGCCGCAGGATGAAGGTGTATGAATCCTCTTGTTTTTCACATATGCTTCCCTTCTTTTTTTGTTTATATTTGTGTTGGAGACATGGCCTTTTTTTTTAATTTCACGGTTTTTTCAGGGGAATGTTGGCGTGGGGCAAGGTGATGATGTGGTGGGGTCCGAGCAGCCGACTGAAGGAGAGGCGACTGAGCAGACTGCTGCAGGTGTTCAAACGCGTAAGACTACGTGGAAGCAGCGTAAAACAGTGATGTTGTCGTCTCGATTCCAATCAAGACAGGTCGACTTCGCCCAGAAGATGAACAAGATTCACAATGTCATTGCCAAGTGGGTCTTTGATAACGTTGGGGCTACAAGGTTACGCGGTTTTTTAATATTTGGTTTTCAATTAGCCTCCTTTATAAATTCCGCTCATTATTAGTTTTGTTAGTTATTTTTTTTTTGTTCAATGTCTGTAGAACCGATGTTCTCTTTAGGATGGGAGACAATGTCCTTACGAGAGAAGACTTGGAGACAATGAGGCCCGGGGAGTACATATCTGGAAACATTATTGACTTGTGGGCAAAAATGTTGAACGAAATGGAGGAAACAAGAGATGCTAATTCCTCCCCGAGGTTTTTTCTGATGAATATGGTGATGGTATGTCTCTCTTTTTAATTGGGGATATTAAAAGTTAATTGGGGTGTTGAACACCATGACGCGTAATTATTTATACTACAATGTAACATTAGATGTACTATTTTTTGAATATTGTTAGTGATTAAGTGGTGCAAATTTACCTGTATTTGGTATACATTTACTTATATCTTGTACTAATATTAGATGTGTAATTGTATATTGTTAGTGATTAAGTGGTGATAATTCAGTAGCATTGAGGTTTCATAGATGTGATGTAAAATTTCTTACATTTTGGTATACGGAAAATTAGTGAATGTGGTAATATTAGTAGTGTTGTTGTACGTGTCTTAGCGTCTAATTGTTATAATTATTTTTTTCCGATATGCAGTTATACTCTGTTGTGTCACCTGCACAAGATTTGTCAGATGAAAGGAGGTTGGCATTATTTTCAGAAGCTTTTGATTTAGAGGTTGTGAACCCAAGTGCGGCCAATTTGCAGGCCATTGAGATGGTAACTTTGTAGCATATATATGTTTTTTTTGTTGTTCTCCATGTAATTTTTAACGAGTATAAAATTATTGAATGCTTTTCAGTTCTTCTTCCCTATTATAAATGGATGGCACATTTTCGTGATATGTGTGAACATAAAGAAGAAGTATTGTCACATTTTAGACAACTGTTTAGATGGTGGTACAAGTTGCAGCAAGTACGCACGGATGCCAGAGAGACTGGTAAAATGTCGCACATTTGTTTTGCGTTGTTTTTTATGTTTTTAAAACATGGAGAATGAACTGATGATAAATTACCAGTGAGTTTGTATACAAGTAGAAAATACTTTGTATATAGTTAGTTATGTTTGTATTTTAATTGTGTATGTTAATTTGATGAAAACATAGCTATGGATTGGTATACATTTAAGCTTCGTTTGGTATACAGTTAGTTGTTATATAACATACAAATGCACTTGCTGGAGCATTTTTTCTCCTTTTGGCTGACTAGTTTGATGGTAACATTTCTTCTTTTGTGATGGCATTTTTTGTTTTCATGTTTTTTTTTTGTAGTTGGATCTGTTCTCTAGATATCTCCAAGCACGTTGGTGCTACCAGTCAATGCGTAATGTTGAAAAATGTCACCCAACATGACTCGCCAAGTCGTGGAGGGGCGAGCAAAACACAGTAGACTGCAGGGTCTATACCATGCGTCATATGGAGACCTACATGGGGGAGAATTGAAGAAATGGGACTGTGGATTTGACAAGGCCGACGCTGCGGAGTTCGCACGATTAAGGGCGCTATATTGCCATGCAATTCTGATGCACGACTTGAACCAAGAGAAAAGGCAAGGTGCTTGGGTTGGCCAAAAAATTTGTTAGTGGCAAGTAGTTGGTTATCGAATTAGGGGTTTGTTTTGTTAGACGGAGTGTCTAAGTACATTTTAATTATTATATTAGACTAGAATATATTTTCCCCGTGCAAAACTGTCAACATTTGAGTTACTTATTTCAGAACGATCTTAAGCAAACATGTTTTCTATTTTGTGATCGGTCAGTTTTTTATGCCATATGGTTAGTGTATAAACAATACACATTTAACAACATTTCGGTATATGTTTATTAATGTTTTGGTATACACATGTTCATAAAGTAGTGTTTGTTATTATGATGAAGTTGTTAACGAATCGTGTGTATGCATAATTCATAAGCATTTTGTGTTGAAGTACTATAATTATTATTACTTTTGGAAGTCAATGTAATCCTTCAAAAATTTAAAAGTCAATTTTATATTATAATGTACAATCAAGGTTGATTTGATATACATTTATCAGTATATCGGAAGACGTATATTTTTTGAAAACGAAAATGGTATTAACATACCAAAGTACAAAAAGGCAGTAGAAATTTGGCACATATTTTAATGATAACGTTGTGTATAATCAACAGTTAGCAGACACACATATAGTAATTATAATCTCAAAGCATTTATGCCGTAGGTCATTTTTTTTTAATTATGTCATATGGGACTCAAAAATGATGCACATTTAGAATATAAATGGCATTCAAATATACTATAAATAACGTGCATATAACATAAGTCAAAAATTTGATAACAATTTTTACAGTGTACAAAATTTGAAAATGCATGAAAAGGTTCTCTCATTATGTAGGTTGTTCGGGACATGTATGGCTGTTGTGTGATGCAATTTTGCCACACGTGCCACACTTTCTCTTTAGTTTGGTGCTTGCATGGATTGCCTTTTCCTTTTGTCTTTGTAGTCTGCTTTTAACCCGGCTCCCGCTGCCCTTGTTACGACAGGTGGCAATACTGAGATCTCCATTTGAGAAGTAGAGCCGCAATAATTCTCAAAGAGTTCGTCAACGCCCCCGTCATGTTGTTCATCTTGTTCGTGGGCTAACTTGTTCTTATGTTCAGATAATAAGCGTGCTACGCGTTTGGGTTTGATCATTGCTGCCTATTTATCTCCGATGCAGTTTGGGTTTATTCCGGGAAGGCAGATTCACGATTGTATTGCCATGGTCTCTGAAAGGTTCAATGTCTTGCACGGTTGCACGGATTCGAACATGATATTAAAGATTGATATCCAAAAGGCGTTTGATACATTGCGCCATTTTGGTTTCTCAGAGATTTTTGTTCATTGGGTGGATGTTGTTCTTCGCTCATCCAAAATATCAGTGCTGTTAAATAGGATGCCGGTAGGTTATTTTCCCTATTTTAGAGGGGTCAGACAAGGTGATCCTTTATCCCCATTATTGTTTTGCATTGCGGAATAAGTACTGACTAGGTTTATTGGAGTGGCGGTGGAGCAGAATCGTTTAGTTCCGTTCACGGCCACCAGAGGTATTATTTTCCCATTGTCCATCTTATACGCGGATGATATTGTTATTATGTGTGGGTCTTCTTCAGCCAATGCTCGTATCCTTCTTCAGATTCTCACCCTTTATGCGATATCTCAGGCCAAGTGTTCAATCCTTGGAAATCTAAAGTTTACTTTGGCTCCCGGGTTTCATCGTATGTCCGTGGGAGAGTGCAAACTATCATGGGGATCCAGCCTGGGACGTTTCCCACCGTATACCTAGGTGCACCTATCTTGAAGGGTGCCCCTAAGGTTGCGGCCTTACAACCCGTCTTTGATAAGATAATCCTCAAATTCAGAAGATGGAAAGGTTCATCGCTTTCCCTGGCTGGTTGAGTTTGTCTTGTTAAATCGGTGATTACTAGTTCATTTGTGCACACCATGATGGTTTACAAATGGCTCAGCACTTTGCTCAAGCAAATGGAAAGGGCCATGCGTACTTTCATTTGGACTGGAGATGTGAATACTAAGGGTTCGGTGGTGGTGAATTGGAATAAGTGCTGCATGCCTAGGAATGAAGGGGGCCTGGGTGTCCGGTCGATTCTGGCGCTAACACAACATTCTTGATGAAATTGGGCTGGAAGGTCTTAAACTTGGATTCGGTGATCTTCAACACCCTTAGGCGTCATTACTTGACAGAGGATGGGGCGGTTCAGAGGTCATTTACGAAGGCATGCAAATCATTGGATGATCTTATCAAGAGTCAAAAGGAATGTGGAGATATGACAAGCAATGAAGCATCTCAAAAATCCAAAACATCAAATGTTGCGCCCACATTCACTCCTAAGCACAATCACAAACAAACTGGCCTTGGATACAAGGGAAAAGAAAAACAGTCAGCTGAGTATGCTAAGAGGACAACTGAGAAGAAATCTAGCCGAGTTCCTCAGCAAAATCCAAACAGAAAGTACCCTGTGAAGAATAAACAGAGCTACCAAAAACCCCAGAAGTTTTATCAGAAAAACACATATGATGGGAATGGTAGAAACTACCCAAGCCAAGTTGATTGGTACAATGTAAAATATCAGCAAAGACCAATGGAATACAAGCCTAAATGGCAAAGACCTAAACCTCAACAAAGGTCATTCCAAAGGCAAAAAAGCTATTATCAGCACACATATGCACCCAGGCACTACACTCAGAAATATCATAAATATCCAAATAAAGCAGTTGCTAAAACACACACACAGGCATACAGACAAAAGAGACAGTTGTATGAACCTAAAACCCCCAAGGAATTTACTAATGTACACTATGATTATGGCACAGATTGATGGCAACCTCTTAGAGTCAAGCCATTTGGCTATAGGTTGGTTGGATCATCTTACAGCACTAACCCCTCAGGACCCAGGCAAGTATGGGTACCTAAAAACTAATTTCTTTGATTGCAGGTTCAAGGAACAGCTGAGTGCCAAGGAACCTGGTACATGGATAGTGGTTGTTCCAGACATATGACAGGAAACAAGAAAAACCTATCAAGATTCAAGGAGATTAAAGGTGCAAAAGTCATATTTGGAGGTAATGAAGCTCCAGGGGAAATCAAAGGCATAAGATCTATCAAGAAGAATGGATTGGAAATCACAGATGTTGCTTATGTTGAAGGCCTCAACTTCAACCTGTTAAGCATCAGTTAACTCTGTGACAAGGGCTATAATGTTAGATTCAATATGGGAGTATGCCAGATCAAAGATATTGAATCAAATGAAATAGTGTTGCAAGGAACAAGACAGAAGAATAGGTATGTGGTAGATTGGTCTACTACCACACCAAGCACTTGTCTGTTAGCAAAGAGTACAGCCGAATCAAGTTGGCTGTGGCACAAGAAGCTGAGTCATCTGAATTTCAAGACAATCAACAAGCTTGCAAGGAGTCATCTTGTGGATGGATTGCCAGACTCAGTGTACAAGAAAGAAAGTGTATGTGATGCATGCCAGATGGGAAAGCAAACAAAATCTTCATTTAAGGACAAACCAAGTTCTTCTTCAACAATGATATTACATCTGTTGCATATGGATCTATTTGGTCCAGTTGAACCAGATAGCATAAGTGGAAAGAAATACACCTTAGTGGTGGTAGATGATTATTCAAGATATACATGGACAATCTTCATGTGCAAAAAGAAGGAAACTTTGCAGAAGTTACCACAACTGATGAAAAGAGTTCAAAATGAAAAGAGCCAAACCATTATAAAAATAAGGTCTGACAGAGGAACTGAGTTTGTCAATGGGATAATCACTCAGTATCGTGTTGAAAATGGTATTGCTCACGAGTTATCAGCATCAAGAATTCCACAGCAAAATGGAGTAGCTGAAAGAAGGAACAAAACTCTCAAGGAAGCTGCAAGAACCATGTTAGCTGAAGCTGGATTGCCTAAGAGATTTTGGGCTGAAGCCGTCAATACTGCATGCTATACTCAAAATAGATGCATGATAAACAGGCAATTAGCCAAGACTCCCTATGAAATCTGGACAGGGAGAAAACCAAATGTTGGGTACTTAAAGATATTTGGATCTAAATGTTTCATCCACAACAATGACAAAGATAATTTGAAGGTATCTTTTTGGGATACTCAGCTGAGAGCAAAGCCTATAGAGTGCTGAACTAGAGAACTATGGTCACATAAGAGTTTATCCATGTGGTTTTTGATGAACTTAATGTGAATGGAGAAGACATTGAAGAGTTAGTTGATGAGCTGAATCAGCCAACAATGAAGAAGAGTCAATATGTTGAAGCTTAAATAAGAGCAATCAACCCAGATGAAGATGAGATAGTTGAATCTCAAAGACAGCCACCAAGCCCCTATGTGAGTCAAGATTTGAAGAGCTTAAGAATGAGTTAGCTGACAACTGAATCATTAATGAAAAGAGAGAAGCAGAGTTAAGTCATATTTAATATAAGCTGAGTCATTTATGAACTAAGTGACAAAAACGCAGTCGTTTTAAATGAGCGGGAATGTTTTTAAGGATGACGTCAGCGTAATAATGACGGGTTCAGTAAAAAGCTGCACAGTAAACATATGATTGGATATAAATGCTGTCGCATTAAATGCGATGAAGTTAATGCATTTTTGATGTGCTAATCTCAGCCGTTGATCTTAATCAACAAATTCAAAATCCGAAAATCTGTCCCTTCACGTCCCTTATATACGGAAGTTTTTCATTTCTCTCACTTTACGCGCATTGTACATCTTACAAGATTAAGGCAATTTCTCCCTGAAACCCTAAAATCTTACAAACAAGCTTTTCATTTTTCTTTCGGTAAAACTCTCTAGAAGTGGCACAAAAGCACGACTTTGCAAACTATCGAAGCAGATTCACACTGGCTCATCAGTGGACTTTGAAGGAATGGTGAAGAAGGGTTCCAATGAAACCCATGTCAAGAAATTTCTCAATTGCTAGAAAAGTCGGGTCTCAAGGCTTTTCTGAATCTGGAATACTCGCATACCTATCTCGAGGAGGTAGCTCAGTTCTATGTTAACGCGGAGGTGCAGGACGAAGGGATCAAGTATTTTTTCCACTGCAAGGACATAAAAATAAATGCTAAGGACCTTGCGGAGCACTGCTTGTTGCCATCGAAGGCATGAAGGAGATTAATGGAGTTGATGTTAATTTGGCTGCTGCGTGGAAAGAGGTAGCCAAACAGTAGTGTGCTGCTAAGGTGGTCTACATAGCTGATAAGAAACTGTTGAAGGACGACTATCATAAGTTGATGGATGTCGTCTCCAAATGTGTAGACATGAAGTTTGGCAGCTTCAACCAGCTGTCAAAGACTAAGCTGATCGTTATGGCTGCGATTATGCCGGGCAAGAAAGTTAACTGGGCTGAGTTCGTGTACAGCAGACTCTGCCAAAATGTGATGAATAAGACTTTCAAGGAGGATGGATCCCTTGGAGGATCTATTGGATATGGCCTCGTGATTGGCCACCTGATGGAAGTGAAAGGTTTTCCCCTTCGGCATGGAAAATCATTCCATGTCAAAAGAAGATGTTCCGGGCTAACCTATCTAGTGCCCAGAAGAGAGCCCATGCAAAGAAGGCGAAAACAAGTGAGGGGGAATCAGCTGAACCCGAGGACACAACTGTTACCACTCCTCCAAAGAAGAAAGCTCAGAAGAAGAAAGCTGCCCCTGCAGTTAAGAAAAAGGATGCTCCTGCCCATGCAGCCGAGTCACCTGCTCGTGCTCCCGAGTCTCCTGCCCCTACAACCGAGGCTGAGAAAGAAACCCAAATCCCTTCTCCAGCCATACGGAGGAAGAGGACTCCCAAGCCGAGGAAGGCAGCTCCCCCCAAGAAGGATGCCCCGGCCCCCGCAACCAATGAATCAGAAGAAGAAGAAGAACCAGAAATCCCTCTGGTTCGGACCAAAAGAAGAAGAATTTTCAAGCATTCAGATCTTGAAAAGAAAGCTGAATTTGTTACTCAGCTGGAGTCACAAGTTGAGACTGCTGGTAATCTAGAAGAGCAGTCTCCCGAAGTTATTGATATACCTGCCAAGTCTGCTGAGGGTGATCAGCAGAGGCCTACTGAAGACCCAGCTGTGAAGAAGACAACTGAGGATACTGAGAAAGCAGAGACAACTGAACCCATAATTGAAAGAGTTGTCTCTCCACCTGCCACTGACGCTGCTGAAGGCGAGGAGGAGCAAAATGTTTTGTCTCCAATCCCAAAGAAAGGAGATGATGAAGATGAGGATGATGATGTTTTCATGTATTTCTCCACTATATCCAGATATCCAGAGACGCCTACGAGAGTGGAGGGCATGGAAAATTGATCACTCAAGGATGCAGTTTGCTCATCCTTAGTACATTGAAGAAGAAGAATAGTTGCTTCGATTTCTTTGGGTATCGACTGTTCGACAGGCCCTTGGCGAAGAAAAACTGTATGGATATCATCCGCATCATTAAAGCAGATGAGAAGCACAAAGTTGAAGAGGAAGCCCGTGTCCTAGAAAAAGCCAAGATGTGTGAATTCACAAACTCTCCATCTCACACTCAAACACATCTAGATATATACTCAGAGAGTGATGAGAATCCCACTGCTGCCGCAGAAAAGTCTGACATGCAGCAAGCAATGAGAGAATCCAAGAAGTTGCATGAGCAACAATTATTTGAAGGACCAAGATAGTCGTCTCAATCTCTTCTGCAAATCGACCCCTTGGGAGTGGTGCAGCAGATTGCCACAAACATCCCTGCAGCTATGTCCCCGGTGCAATCGGAGGACGGGTCCAAGGGAATTGGCAATGTAATTGGGATTTTGGGCACCCAAGTTGAGCCAACCCCTGAAGAAGGTGTTTTACCACCTGCCCCAGCAGCTGAGCACTCAACGGAAGAAGCCGCGAGTCTGGAGAAGAATGACCCCACCCTTAGTTACTCAGCTGGTCTGCCAGCTGAGGGGGAAACTCACTCCACCACAACAGGGTTGGAGGTTGATGTGGATGACTCAACGTTTAATCAAGGAGGCGAAGTGGAAACTGAAAAAGAACCACAACAAAGTGACATTGACGAAGCTTGGACAGTTGAGTATGTCCCAGCTGAAATGTCAGCTGCTCTGAAGGCCAACGACATTGTTCTTATAGTCGAGGCAAAGGATGGAGATGCCCCAGGAGTTAACACTCTGGGAAATAAAAGTGCAATCCTAGGGATTGATACTCCTATGGATGCCAATGCTGAAGTCCCTAAGACAGCCGCGACTGTCGAAGGGAACATTGAAGCCTCGCAGTAGTTGAGACTGCTGGAGGTATTGAAGGCCCAAGGGAGGTTGGGACTTCCCTGGGTAAAGTTCAAGAGACTCAGAACATCCCTCCTATTCAATGTGCTGAAATAGAAGAGGAGATAGGCGCACTTCATGACTCCCAGGAGAACCTTGATACATCATTCTTGGGGTCTTAAGATGAAGCTGAGTCCACTCCAGTTGAAGATCCAATGGACCCAGCTGAGGATGTTCTTAAAACTACGAGCCAGCCAAGTGACAAAGCTACTCGTCAAAAATTTAACTTTGATGATAGCCAAGCCACAGGTCTCATCATCATCCGATGATGCAAATGATGCAGCAGAGGAATCGGTTATTCACTTAGAAAATTACACTGAGACCGAAGACGCTGTTAAGACAGCTGAGGCTCAGTCAGCTGGGCAAAGCAATACAATAACCTCGACTGAAACCGAGTCAACTGCGCAGGCTCCCATAGCTGCAGCAGTGACGACTATCCCAGCTCTGTCACAGGCTCCCACAACTGTGACCACTGCCGACGATGTTATCGCAGCTGAGGCACAAAGAGCTGAATCATCACAGGCACAACCCTCACAAACCATCCCATATGTGAGTGATGATGCCTTTCCAAAGATATTTCCTTTCACGCCGATCCTACCAGATTTGGAAGAAGAGACCGCGGATGAGCAACGAAGATTCACCGTGAGAGAAGATCTAATCATCCCTACTGACACAATTATTCCAACCGATTTCAACTTTGCTGAAGAGTGGCTTGCAACTGAATCAAATGAGACAACTGAATTTCGTGAGATCTTCAAGAAGATCTGTGAAGAGATTGAGAAGATCGAAAGATATCAGGCCTCACTCGACCTAAGACTGGAGAACAGGGATGCTACCCTCACAGCAGATTTGAGAGGGATAGTGGTATGGATCCGAGAATGGTCTCAACAGCAATCTGCCATGAGAATCGAGCAAGTTTGTTATTTCAAAGCACTGTATGGCAGAATGCTTGTCTGGATGGCCGACAATGCTGATATCAAGCAAAGGATGCAGGCATATATTGAAAGGTTGCATGCATCTCACAAAACAGAAATGGAGTTGTTGCAAGAATTCCAGAGAAAATAAATTATGCGCCTTGAGAACTCAATGATGATAAATTCAGCCTTCTCATGGCTGAAATGAAGTTGGTAATAGCCGAGTCCAAGGCCACTCGCTCAGAATTTCGAACAGCTTATGCAGGAGTAGACTCTAAACATAATTTCGCTCTTAGAAGACTCGACTTTATGCTCGCAGGCATGTTCCCTGGGGTCCCTTTTTCCTTTGATGATGCCAAAAAGGGGGAAGATGAGTCCCTAAGAAATTGAAAGAAGAGAAGTTGAAGGAATCTGAAGCTGAGAAGAAGGGAAAAACAGCAGAGGGGGAACGTTCAAAGGATTTGACGTTAATGATAGCTGAAACCCCTCAACAAGGTCATGTTACGGCTTCAATAATCAGCAAACTTCCAGTAACTCTACCGATCGAACACTCTGCTATTCTAATATCGGAGAAAAGTCGAATCATTGAAGAAGGGATGGTGGAGTTTGACAAGAAGATGGATGCCCGCATCGAAGAAGTGATGAAATAATACAGCGGCATTCCGGCAGGGAAGGATCAAGATGCTATTACTGATAATGGATCCGAGCCAAGATCAGTTGAAGAATTCAAGACGCTCGAATCTGAAGGCTATTTCCAAGGGATGTCACTAGCCCAAGCCTGGGATCTGTACTGGGAGAAGGGTCTTACATTGTGCGAAGAAGCTGAGAAGCAGTAAACTACCAGAAGTCATCCAGCTGGTAAGCAGAAGACTCCCGTGAAGTACACATCAAGGAATATCGAATTTGTAGATCTCGGAAAGAAGGGGAGGATCTACTGGGCTGGGTATGATGAAGTGGCAAATCTGGAAGTGGCAAGGAAGAATGCTGAGGCCGTGAAAAGACAGGAAGAGGAAATGAAAGACAAACTCAGCTATGGCTCGAGAGGAAGTGAAAGGATAATGTTGCGAAGAGAGCCTATGAGAAGAAGAAGAGAGCTGAGGAAGAAGAAAGAAAAAGGAAGAGAGTTGATGACTTCGACAGAGCTAAAGAAGAAAGAAGGAGGAAGCGAAGGCGATGAAAGTGTTGTTGCGAACCCTTCATGTATTTTACGTGTGTAAATACACTTTTGTAAGTCATCTGTATACTTAGTGAAATTTATTTTGTAATTTTCCACCTTGTACTTATTCTAGTATCTTAGCATAGATGTGTACTGTTGCTTTGATATAGAATGCTCTGATACCAAATGTAAACAGCTGTGTTAAGGACAAGAATGCTATGATCAATAAAACGATCTATTCTACGCATACCTTCTTTGTTACTGCATTGTCTGTATGTATCTTTGCTGTTTATATTTTGTTGAATGTTTTTAAGTTTTGGCATCATCAAAAAGGGGAAATTGTTGGGAAATTTATTTTATAGATTTTGATGAATGCCATGTAAAATTTAAACTAGAAAGTTGGCACCCCATTTTCCTTGTAATTTACAATGTAATAGTTGAAATGGAAAAAGTCGAGTCAAGTCAGCTACGCCTGGAAATACAAGAAGTCAACTGAAGATTGAAGTGAAGACTCTGCTGTGGAACAGCTGAGTATGGCCAAGATAGAAGATCAAGAAATCGACTGAAGACGTATCAGCTGAGGAACAGCTGTGTGAAGAGTCAGTCAAGTCAACTCAAGAAGCCAAGTCTCAAGTTGAAGTAACAGATGAGTCATCCAATGATTGGAGCAGACTCAAGTCACCTGGGGAAAAAGGCAGCAGCCAAGATGAGTTAACTGAAATGAATCCGTTGCACAGAAGTCAAGAACATTACTTAAATAAGTAATACTTCCATGCTGCCAGGTCTTAAAGTGCCCATCCCAGAAGCGTGCAAAAGGAATAAACCAATGGAAAGCACTGCACCTCATGTCAGAATCTGAAAAGCTGCAAATTCATTTAATACGAGGAAGGGTCTACATCTCAAGATTGATGACCAAGAAAAGACAAGCCAATGAACTCAAGTGACTTTTGAAATCAGTTTATCTCTTCAATGGGCAGATTTTCGAAAGTTCACTATAAAAGGCTGAGGAAATTCATTGAGAAAAGGTTACCTTGACAACCTGAACCACGAACAAGCAAGCAATATTCCAGCTATTAACCTGTAATATTCTCAAGTATATTCAAGCAAATCCTCAAGCCTGAAACTCGAAGGAAATCGATCCAACACAAGCTGTGAAGGAAAGACAACTTCAAACCTGTTTAAGTGGAAACTTTTGAAGAATCAAAAGGGGCCTACTTTCCAAGGAGGATTGTAGGAAGGTTCAAGGTTGAACCAGTATCAAGTTATTGGAGGGCTTCGTGATCAAATCCAAGAGCTTGAGAAAGTGAGCTGAAGTAGCAAGGTAGCTTCCCTGTGAAGAAGCTGAGTCGGACGAGAAGCCAACTGTGTGACCAAGGCTGTCTCTAGACTGTTGACCACTTTGTAAACAAATCTTTTACGTAGTGGATTCCTACAGGAGTTGGAGAAGAGAGGATTAGAAAAATTACCCCATCTTAGAACCTCTATAAAAATCAAGTGAGTCATTTATTTTTGAGCACATTTACTTCTCTGCATACTTACATTATATCTGCTGATACACTTATTTGTTATCCAACTGATTAATAACCAAGTGCTAAAATCAAGTGTTAAAACAAGTTTAAGACAATTCAAAGGGTGTTAAGTCTTCCGCTGATAAAACCAACACAACCAAGTTAAAGTTCAGGTTAAGCAGCTGAGTTATTCAATCAACAGCTCTATTCGAGTCTGTTGAGTGGCTAACTCTGCTGAATAACCAACTTAGTTGTCCCTCAAGGACTCAGCTGTTTGTGTTAACTCTGTAATATTTTAAAAGGACTAAAATCAAAAAGTTGGTAATGTTTATTCAACCCCCCTTCTAAACCTTACTCACACCCCTTGGGACCTACACGGTGTCTTGCGGTCTTGAAAACTACTTGAAACACGTTCTTCATCGTCGGATCCTGATCGGTCACAATGTAGTATGGCTCCTTGCGCATGGTTTCCAAAAATTTTCTGAATAACCATACATAGGATTCCTCATCCTCCTTTAATAGCAATCCACAAGCAAACGTTACACACCGACGATGGTTGTCAATGCCCATGAATGGTGCAAACACCATTTTGTACCTGCGTATACGAAATATCTTGCAGATATCAATGTTATAATAACTATATACCATATACTTTATATATAAACACCAAAGCTATTATATTTGTGTACTACAATCATTAAATTCAGAGTACTTTATATCAATACATGATTAAGCAGCAAGTTATGGAATTATTCAATACACCATTATAACTCTATTTATACACATACATATTTATATATTTACACCACAATAGTACTATTTTTATCATTATTTACGCATGCAGTCATCTATACATGCCACATATAGACCCCCCAACTAACCTGTTCGTGTTGTAAGTGGCATCGAATGATATAACGTCCCCGAACATTGCATAATTTTGCACTGAAATAGGGTCTGCCCAGAAAAGTCTCGTTAGTTAGTCTTATTCATCCACGTCAAAACTAATGGCCATTCCTGGATACATCTTTTTTTTTTTCAAGAATCTGTCGATTATTAATTGTACATCTGCACCTCGAAAGTATGCTTTCAAATCTCTCTTGAAATTCTTAAAATCAATTGGTAACGCTCACGCTTGAGAAAATCCACCAACCATTTGCCTGAATAGGTGGTCTGTATTTGAACTGCAAATGTTGACCTTTGAACAATTGATGATGAATTGTTTGTACCCAATATTTAAATTCCGATTCACCTTAAGAAAATGTCTGTAAGATTCCAAATTGAAAGAATGTGTGTGGCGCTCTTCGAAATTTTTTATAGTGTATGCACCGTTCATCGTGTATTCTAGTATGCAGTGGGCATTGCACCCACAACGATTTGACACTCTTGTTCGTTGCTTTTTGTGTGAATTGCTCCCCACGGCACCGACCATAGATGACGTTTGTTTGTAGCCTTCCCTGTTACAAACCATATATTGAAGATGGATCTTTTTGTTCTTAAATTTCCTTGACGTGCTTATTCGTATGTCAAAGCCACATAGTTTACCATACTCCCTATAAAAATCCACACCCTTGTCCAAACTCCCAAAGTTCATGCCCACTCGCCGTATTTTATCTTGTTCTACTTCAGGTATCCAATATTTGGTAGAGTCGGGTGATATTACCAGGCGCTCTCGTATTTTGACGCGTTGGATTGTTTCATCACTAGCATCTGCAAGATTTTTGTACACCAAATAAGTGAAATGTATACACAAAATAATTTTCAAAATATACAGTAGTTTCAATATTAGCGTACAATATTCTAAAAGAAAATCTAACAATGTACTACTGAATGTTTATATTTATCACCAAATATTGTAGCCTATGTATACCAAAATAAGATTTTATGATACTGTAATGAAATTATTTGTATACCATATTTTTTCTGATTCTAAACCACCAAAGTATTCATATATATACACCACAATATGCTCCTAATATACAATATTTTCGATATTTGTATAACACTCTAAGTATTAATGTCTAGTTTTAAATAAACATCCAAACATGCAATATCACATGTTAAATTAACACAAAAATATACATATCTATACACGAAAACTTGCTTTCCAGGCAACAATATTGCAACATTTGTACAAGACATTTATGCATAAAAGGTTCAGCATCACCCGTGCCATCCAACACCACGTTTTGCATGCTTATATGGGCACAATAGTATACATATGCGTACGCGAACCTCATATCTACTGTGTACAATTCTTTATATTTATATACACTAAGATAAACCTCATTTACGATTCCATATTTTCTAATAAAAACGTGGACAGGATGAACAAAGATAATATCTACTTTTTCGAAACATAAACAGACATACCAGGAAAAAAACACCATTGAAACCCAGCTTTCATCAGGATTGTCCACCAACATTTCATCTTGTTGTGATTCAGTGCACTCGTCGCCCATGTCGTACAATTTTTTTGCTATTTAAATTTTGTGGATAGGGTGTTTTGCGATGAGTTTTGGTGGAGATTCTCTTTCTTGCTGCTGGTTTTTCGTTAATGCAGATTGAAGAAGATGACATATTACATTTTTTTGCACATTATTCAATGTTTTCTGTAGTGGAAAGATTACAATCAATATATCCCTTGATTCTAGGTGATTAATTATGGTATTTGTTTACTCATTTTTTGTAGATTACCGAACTGCCCTTTTGGCATTAAAAATAAATATAAAATGGTGTATTTTAGGCCTAATCTGAACCATTGATTATTTAGGATGGAGGGATGGGATCTGTCCACACTGCCACATGGTAAGAGGCTGCCACGTGAGATCCCATCCCTATATATATATATATATATATATTGTAATATATTCATAATTTGTGACTATATTAAAAAATATGTTATTTTATCTCAAAAAACAAATACTTTTACTCATCAAAATAATACTTTAACTCTATCATATTTATTATTCATCTTTCTTTCTATTGAATTCATAATACGTGACTATATTAAAAAAACGTTATACTCTATTTCAAAAAACAGATACTTTTACCTTAAAACATGATATTTTGTCTAAAAAATATATATACTTTTACTCATAAAGGTGTCACTTTAACTCTGATATATTTATTTTTCCTTCATTGTAAGGTAATCATAATCTGTAATATGATACTTTATGTAAAAAAATCGATACCGTTTCTCATAAAATTGTTACTTTAACTGAGGAAGAATATTTTTTTTTAAAAGTATACATGATCCAAGATTGCTTAATGTCTCAGCTAAACTTGAAAAGTTGAACTTAACTTATTTTTTTAAGGGAAACCTGATATTGGTGATTGAGAAAGCTGAGGTTAAAAATATTCAAGCTCCAAAAGTCATTTACTTTTGGTTACTTTTAGTAAAAGCTGAGGACTCATGCTCCAGAATCGATTGAAATTGGTGCCTAAAATTACATTGCCTTGCAACACGGGATCAATGTAACGAGATGGATCAAAAGTGCCTTTGTTGGAATTCCTTCTTGTACATCAACTTTATCGTCATCTTTTTTCATCTTTTCTGGAACAGTGCCTTCTTCTGCCAAAGTGTTTTGTACGATAGTGCCTTGATCATCACCAATATTTCCCAATCCACGACAAGTGCTAACTTTCTTCTTTGTACTTCATTCTTTTACATAAATTTTTTTCCGAAGTCCTTTCTCCTACACTACCTTTTCCCTGGTTGCTCCTTGCCCTTCCCCTTCCTCTCTTGTACACCAACAGTTTCTGACGAGTTATCTACATATATGAAAACACTGATACTTTTAAGGCATTTTCAGATACTTTTGAGGCAATTTCAGATACTTCTAGTCTGACAACAAACAAACATTCATATGAGTACTTAAACATAAAACTGATACTTTTGAAGCAATATATAATACTTTTATGCCAATTTCTGATACTTTTAATTATAATTGTTCACAGAATTATACAATAACATAAAATTATAACCATCATGAGTTATTAGAACCTCTATAAGTTAGGCATAAAGCCATTTGTAATAGTTCAAAAAGGGATACACATGAAGTTTAATTTCCTCTAGAAAAAAGTTAAATCCCTTTGCTAAATTATTCTAACTGGTGGAATTGCTCTATATATAGTGGAAATTGGGATTTGGAAACCAAAGATGTTGTTTGTTTATGTTTCCCAGGGCCAATTTCCAATTTCCAACTATTCATAGAAATGGAATCATGTTTGTTTCTAAATTTTCCAATGGAAATCATCATTTTCATTTTCCAATTTTCACATAAAACATCTCAAACCTATATTTTCAATTTCCAACCCTATACTATACCCTATATCACTCATCAACTACTTTCTCACCTTTTCATCCAATTATACATGTGCGACCCTCCATTACCAACTCTATCTACTTATAATATTACTATTTTTTAATTATATATATTTAGTGGGACCCACCAACCTACAATCTTCCAAATATAATATTATATATAAAATTAAAAAATTCAACCACTATCAACTTTTTAAATTATATATACATAAAATACTATTTCAAAACTACTCAACCAAACATAATCTCATTTTCAAACCTATATAAAACTCATTTTCATTCTCCCAAACATAATTTCAGTTCTCACACGAAAACCAATAAATTCTCAAAATTCTATAACCATACAAGGCCAAAGTACCTCATCAATGTGAAGTATTTGGGATGAAGCTTCCACCATATTTATGGAATGGATCAATCTAAAGGATATCTACCTAAACTTCTACAATAGAATGGTGAGTACATTATTTTCTACTTCCTTACATTTCAAAATTTTCTCGCAGTGATAATGAATAGGCATATAATTAGTGTAACTTGTTGCAGTGCCGTATTGTCTGTGAGCCTCTCAAAATTTTGCCACTGTATTGAATTCAAAAGAACACAACTCCTAATGTATTAACATAAATAATCTGAAGTCTGAACACCCATCACTACCCACAACACTAACAACGACAACAAAAATAAAATAAAAAGGGAAAATACCAAATCTCCACAAAATAAGAAAAACAATGAAACTACCTTGGCTAGCGAAAACGGTGGGTTCCCGATGACTCCTCTTCGACCGATGAGTTTTCGTCCCCTTGAAAACGAAGTTGACCACTGGAAAAAAATGAAGATTAAGAGAAGACGAAGAAGAAGAAGAGGACCAAGAAGAGAAGAGTAGCGAAGCAGAGCGAGCGGGAACGGAAAAAACCCTAACTGGAACGAAAAGAATAAGAAAAACTGGAAAAAAAAAGAAAAAAGAAAAAAGAAAAAAAAATCTTGAAAAAAATTGGATTCAGCGAGTCGGGCAATGGGTATGGTAAGTAAGATCCGTCTTACGAATTTAGATCCGTAAGACGGTCTTATATAAGTTTTTGCCCTAAGTAAAATACAATCTTTCCTAATCATGATCAAATCTTTCTCCTAACCAAATCAAATAAGATATATATGGAAGAATTCTAGACGCACAATATCTCTCTTCTCTTAAATCAAAAGATTATTGAGAGATAAAATCTCTAACATTATTTCATAAGAAAATGCAATCGGATAACAATATTATCATTTTTGAAAATAATGCAATTAAATAATATCAAGTATAAATAAATTAAAACATATACTCTTCGAGTACAAATTACGTGAAGTTACACTTTCAAAATGTGCGATTAACCTATAAGAATGTTTCAAAAGAACCAGAGTGACATGCAAACATATCGCATATTTATTTTCACAGAAAAGTGGACATACAGTAGACTATCTTTCGAAGAAAAGCGGATAAATAACAGATAATAGATAACAAATAACATATTATTTAATTTATTTCTGCAGAAATGTGGGCAGATAACAAATAAAAGATTATTCCTGAAGAAAAATGAGCAGATAATAAATAACAAATAACTTTCCAGTCGCGTGGATCAAACATCGACTCTTCTGTTCTACCAATTGATTTCCTACAACAATGTGGCTGCAACACGATTGGTCAAAGCCCGAATCCATCCTAATCACGCTCGGGGTACGACATCTCTTTAGCTTAGGCCTGTTTCCCAAAGAATGTAATAATCGCGATTATATCTTTTACTACGACCTGTTCGCCAAAAATATTTTGGTTCATACTACTTTAAGTATACAATGTAGTTTATAGGATAATGGCAAGCAATGTCATATTCCTCAGGGATTGAACCTCGAAATACTTAGGCTTTAATAAAATCGTATTCTAATTTTATTGAAGCGTCCGAAAATTGAATATTTTAATATAACTAAAAAAAATCGAAAAATAAAGGAAAAATAAATAAAATAAATTTGTGAACCCCACAAGTATTTTCAACATCTTTAGGAGCAACTATAGGCACATAACCTCAACATTCTTCTTCAATATTAAATGCGAATAAAGTTTTAAAAATCAATTCATGCAATTCTATGGGTTCAAATTCCTAAATTCATTTACTCCCGTGGTCAGGTGGTGTGTAAAAAGTTGATTAATAACAACCGTAGTCCGGTCAGATCGTTACAATTCTTATTAACTCCAAAAAGATTTGTGAATTGAATGACTCCCCACAAACACGCCTGACACACATGTTTCATGTCTAATTCGATTTCCGTCTTTGTTAGAGCTCAGCGTCCGAAATTTTGCAATAACAAATATGACATGCAAATTATTGGCCAAATAAAAAGCAATTCCAAATAAGCACTAGAATTCATAAAATAGAACGCATGAAGCAATTAAGAAAACAAATAATCATATTTAATACAAATCCATAGTTTTGATTATGCCCCTAAGATCCAAAAAATATGCAAAACATTGATTACAAAGTTATAGACAAATTCGAATCAATATTATGATATCATATAAGCACATATAAGAGTTCTTAGACATAGAAAGAAAACCCCTTCTTGTCAGGATAGATTCTGTAATATCCGGAATTTTTTTTAAGTATATTTATTTTAATTATTATTATTAATATTTATTTTTATAATAACCAATAGCAATAATTATCTAGGCCCAATTTAAAATGTTGATTTCTGAAATTCATTATGGGCCCAAAATCTTTCCCCCAACTTTAAAAGCACAAGTCAAATAGGATTCTTTAGCAAACCCTAATCATCCAAACTTCAACAAACCCTAATCATCCAAACTTCAAAAATTCACCCTATAAATACATAACATTACCCTGCGTATTTTTTTTCCTTTCTTCATCGGAGTGAAATGATTGAGTCAGGTATTACACATATTCATTTTACTTTCTTTTATTCACGTCTTTACCGTCCATCCAAATTTGTGGCCAAAGGAAAATCCAATTTCATAGTAACCCCTTCCCACGATCTGCCTGAAAAAAAAGTAGATATATAGAAAGGGAGATGAGAGGAGATGACGAGGACAGAGGGGTTGAAAGAGTTTCGGTATTATTTAAGGGTGATGTTGCTGGGTTGTTTCAAAAAAAAAAAAGAAATGATGCTGGAGTTTAGAGAAGAAGTCTCGGAAGGGGCAAGAAATTGTCGAGAAAAAGAAAAAAAAATAGAATAGAGAGTTTTTGTGAGTGGGGGGCTGAATTGCAGAGAATTGGGTTTGGAAAAAAGGAAATAAGGATGAGCAAGAAGAAAGATATGGATATATATAATATACATATATTTATATACATGGAGTGTTGGCAGATAGCATGGCATAGAATGAATTTGGGTTAATTGGTTTTGGTGTTTATAAGGGTTGACCGTTGACGTGTAGCTTTTGATTTGGAATTGCAATTAGGACTTGCAGTGGAGATATATAATTTAAAATTTAGGATTTGGGTTTCTAAATTAGGGAACTCTAATTGAGGGGTTAATTAAGGACTTTGATTAGGATGTGACCCGTTAGTTCGATCTGTCAATCAACGACTCTTCTCAAACCAATTCAATTACCTTATTCCATCCTTATTTAATATATTACGTATTAATTATATTTTATAATTTATTGTATACAACGAAGAAAACGATGAGTAGGATTTACTGCATTATTGCATTCTTCGCACAGATATCTGCATTTATTCGAGGTGGGGATATTCTATTCACTTATTGTTTGTCACTATTAAATGCTTCGTATATGTGTAATTGTTTATGTGCAATGTGAAAATAAATTATGTTAGCCTGGGGATGTAAGAAGGTCCGAGATCAAAAATATCCTCGGGGTGAACCCGCAGTACTATAAAGTAACTGGTCAGTTAAAGTAAAAGTTAAATTACATGTTGAATGTTTACGATTATGCCTATTGATGAATTTAATTTTGACAAACGTGTCTCCATTGAGCGAGTTGAAAGCTCACCCCATATTTATTAACATTTTTTAGGTTGAGGAGTCTGAGCGAGGATTGGTGGCGGTGGATGCAAAAATCAATATTTTTATTTTATTTTACAACTTTAGGAATATTTATTTCGTTAACGGATTTTTAGTTACAATTTTAATTTTGGATGACTGATGTTTGGGTTCGAATTAAAAGTAGGTTTGTTTATTTGGATGTGATTTTTAATCATATGCTATTTTTTTAAAATTATGTTTTTTTAATTAAGTTTATTGCACTGTTTGTTAAATTTTTGTACTGCTAGAAAATTTGGGCCGTTACAGATTCCCCTTCCAAGCCTTCGTAGTTGTTGTGCTCCCTAGATGCGAAAGCCTTGTGGTGTTCTTCGCGACCTAGCCTTCTTTGCTCAGAAGCTCTTCGATTCTTCGGTTTCTGTGTTATTTGATGTGTTTTCTATGTATCAAGTTGTTATTTTTCATGCAAGACTTGGTCCCCTTTTATAGATGCTTGGAGAAATCGCTTGTAGAGTTGGAGGGGGAAGCAAACTATAAAAAAACGCGCTGAAACAGACTCCCACACGTTAGGCCGTGTGGGAGTGGGACCACATGGTCGTGTGGTGCTGGGCGTTGGCCTTGTCCACACGGCCGTGCGGACCTGCTCCGTCCTCAGTTTTCTTCCCTTCTTCACACAACCGTGTGATTTTCACACCACCACTCCACACAGCCATGTGAGACCACTTGGAGAGATCGCTTGTAGAGTTGGAACGGGAAGTAAACTCTAAAAAATGCACTGAACAAACTCCCACACGGTCAGGCCGTGTGGGACCACGCGGACCGTGTGGTGCTGGGCGTTGGCCTTGATCGCATGGCCGTGTGTGCGGTTGATTCCCTTGTCCGCACGGCCGTGTGGACCTGCTCCATCCTCTGTTTTCTTCCCTTCTTCACACAACCATGTGATTTTCACACCACCACTCCACACAACCATGTGAGACCACACGGTCCAGTCGTGTGAAGTGCGTTTGTTCCCTTTTTCCGTCGTTTTGATTTTTTCTTTTCATTCGACAATCTTATCCGGGAATCCCAACTGAGATTTCTTCATTTTAAGCTTCGTTTCCTGCAAGATTACAAGAATACGCAATATCATGCCCTTTAAAGGAAACCAAGTAAAAACATAGTAAATATATACGTGCAAATGCATTAATTATATATCATTTTAAGCCCCAAAATGCATGTATATTTTACACTCATCACGACCCACTTTCTATTGGACATCTTCACTTGCGGTATTAGGTCGTAGGAGTCGGTCAAGGATCGTAGCCATTCAGGTCAATCCCAAACTCGAACTATTTATACGTCAAGGTTTGAACTCACCAACTAGAGTCAACAACATATATGATTTCTCAGAGTTAGAACATTATCAACAAGATGAGTGCAAAAATAAGGTAAATTGCCAAATTGGTCCTGTAACTATGGACAGTTTGCAATTTCGGTTCTATAAGTTTTGAGTTAGCAAAATTAGTCTTGTAAGTTAAAAGTTTTTGCAAAATTAGTCCTATAAGTTTTACACCTAAGCGATTTCATTCCTATAAGTTTCGAGTTGTTGCAAAATTGGTCCACCAGAATAATTTCATATTTTCATAATACCGATTTTACCCTTACTCATACCAATGGTTGATTTGACTAAGTATTTCGCACAAAATGGTATCAGAGCCTAGGTTTATTAACAACTTTTAGTTATATTTATTATATTTATGTAATAAACAATTGGTGAGGAGAATTTTCTCCAGAAAATGGATCTGGACAATTGTCCAAGATGTCTACCATACAGGACATATCGTCAAATTTTGACGATGTATGCACAAGAACACCAGGACAAGATAGCATATTGGAACAACCAATATGTTGAAATGGAACTTGCAGGAGCCGATAGGGAAACCTTGAGACACTGCGAAAGACAAGCGGCATATTATCTGAATTCCTTTACGGTAAACCAGATATTATATGTCGATCTGATGAAGCGTCAGAAAGCATTCCAGGAAAATGCCCATAAAAATCATGATTCCTGATGGAGCACCAGAATGGAACAAGATAATTCTAGACACATCTAAGTTTTTCAAAAGATCTTAGAGAAGTTTAGAAGACGGTGCAGAATTATGGCAACCACCATATTCATCTACCAACACAAGTTCAACAGATCCAAAACCAAATGGAGACAATGGTGAAATATCAGAAGAAAACTCTTGAAATCCTTTAGGATATTCAGAAAGGAGTTAAGAATCTGGAGGACAGACCAAGTTCATCCGGAGGAAAGAAACGTATAGATTTTGGAATAGTACCCTATTTACACCAAAAAGGGAAACCAACCGAAGTTATACGAAAAATGACAGATGATAAAAAACTTATCGCTATCATCAAGGGAAAATCCGTCACAAATTAAAAAGTGATGGACATGGAGAAGATAAACCTTAAATATCTATATGACCTTGCAGAATCCTTAGCAGGATTAGGAATTGTAGATTTAAAGATGAACGCAAGAGATGGATCAACTTTGGTTACACTTGACCAACATGGAATACCACCTCCACCACCACCAGTAAATCCCAACATTGAAGAAAGTTCGGGTTCAAATCATGGAGACCATGATGAAAGAATGCCTCACGTTGGAGATTTCACCACAAGGAGAGATCTTATTACAGGAACTCGATAACCTTCCAGAAGGCCAAATTTATATAATACGCCTTATGAAAGATCAAAGCTTGATCCAATACATCCACATGGATTGATGCTAAATCTGAATTTCCTAGATTTTAAAAATTAAGGAGTCCTTATTGATGAATGGGCATCATATATGAGGATTGCAGCAGGTACCATCGATCTTACGAATGAAGTATTCATCTTACTCCTTGAGATGAGTCTTGAAGGATCTGTAAAGATTGCATGGGATATGACTGAAGCAGATATGAAAAGCACGGTCATAGCTGGAGAATCATTAAAAGGAATTATCGATAATATGGCAAAATAATTCAAAATTCATTTTATCAGCACATGCTATTTTGAGGGATTAGAAGAAGAAAAAAGAAAAAGATACAAACAAGCCCTCTACTGCCTCGAGTTACATGATATTTGTCATATTGACGAATATATTAAGTTGTTAACCGAGTACTGCTGGAAGTTCAAGGTGGGAAACAAAGAAGCTTCGCAGCTATTCTTTGCGAAGATTCTGAGTCCCTGGAGAGAAATGCTTATCAAGGAATACAAGAGTGCGACTAATTTAGATACAGTGGCTAGAAGAATGTCTTTCCCAAAGGCCCTGGTATCTGAATGGAGCCACTAGGCAGCACTATACAAGAATTATAAGAGATTGCGAGGAATTAACAAACAGTTCCTCTATGTTGCGTAGACAATGATATCCCAACAGTTGTGGGAGGTCAACCATGACGACATAAAAAGAAGAAGGAAAGAAGCCATCCATACAGCCGTGGAAGTAGCAGCAAAAGAAATAGGTCTTCATGAAGACCTAGAAGGTTCTGGTCAAAACAAAAGGCACAAAGTTATAAATTAGGCATAGGCCAAAGACCAAGTAGGAGCGAGCCTCTTCATCGAGTTCTAACCAAAGAAGTATCGCAGAACCCCGGAAGAAGAACTTTCGATGAGCTCATACTAGAGCTAATGAAAGTTTTAAAATTGTAATTCTTGGACATGCGGAAGAGGGCATATCTCAACAGTTTGCCAAGAGAATGAAAAACGAGAAATCAGATAGTTCGAAGCTACACCAGAATTCGAAGAATATGTATATTATCAAGATTTGATCCAGGTGTATCAATTTGAGGATTTACCCTTAGATGAAAGCATCTATGAAGAAGTGATCTATTCTGACGATGGAAGTGAATCTAGTTCAGAATCAGAGTGAAGAATAAATTCTTCAACAGACGGTCGGGGAGGATATGTCGATTCCTCTCCCACACTATAGTTTACGTTGGGAAATTTATTGTTTAGATTTTGATGAATGCCATGTAAAACTTAGAATAGGAAGTTGGCACCCCATTTTCGTTGTAAACGCATTGTAATAAATAGGGCTGGTCAAGCCGAGTTAAGTCGGCTATGCCTAAACATGCAAGAAGACAACCGGAGACTAGAAGGAAGACTCATTGCAAGACAACCGAGTATGGCAAAGAAGAGAAGACGGAACTCGATCAAGGAGCAACGAGATGCAAATGAGTAGAGTATCGGTCAAGTCAACTCAAGATAGCCAAGTCTCAAGTTGAAGTGACAAAGAGTCATCCAATGATTGGAAGCTAACTCTAAGTCACCTGGGAAAGCAAGGAAATGCGATTAAGTCGAGATAACTGGAAGAGATCCGTTGCACAGAAATCAAGGGAATTACTTAAACAAGTAATACCTCCATACTACCTTTCTCGAAGTGCTCAGTCCCAGAAGCGTGCAAAAGGAATAAACCAATGGGGAGCACTCCACCATGTCAAAACTCTGAAAAACTGAAGAATAATTCATACGAGGAAGTGGCAATTCCAAGGACTGCAACAAGACAAGCCAACGACCACAAGTGACTTTCAAAAATAAGCCTATCTCTTCAATGGGCAGATTTTTGAAAGATCACTATAAAAGGCTGAGGAATGACTCTGAGAGAAGGTTACCTGAACCACGAACATTCAAGTAAATATTTGAACTGTAACTAAGATATTCTCAAATCATTCCAGATTAATCCTCAAGCCTACATTAAGAAGAAAATCAATCCAACCCTCACCTGTGAAGGAAAGATAACTTCAATCAGTTGAAGAGGAAATTGTTGAAGAATCAAGGGGTCTACATTACACGGAGGATTGTAGGAAGGTTCAAGGTCGAACCAGTCTCAAGTTTTTGGAGGACTTCGTGATCAAATCCAAAGAGCTTAAGCAAGTGGGCGGTAGTAGCAAGCAACAACCGCCCGTGAAGAAGAGCGAGTCGTGCGAGAAGCCACCGTGACCAAGGCATCTCCGGATCGAGTCCCAAAGGATCAAGTCACCGTGTGATCAAGACTTGTATCCGGACTCATTACCACTCAGTATATCGATCAATACCTAGTGGATTCATCCAGAGTTGGAGAAGAGAGGAGTAGAAGAATTACCCCATCTTCGAACCTCTATAAAAACTTATCGTGTCATTTACATTTCAAAGACTTTAATTCCTGCATCTTATTTATTTAACTTTGCGATAAATTTGCTATCCACTTGATAATCTCTAAGTACTAAACCAAATTTAAGGGTGTAAAGTCTTCCGCTGAAAACAAATCACAATCGAGTTAAGTCTTTAGTCAAAACAAATTGAGTTATTCTATCAACGGCTCGATCCAGTGCGTTGAGTAACTAACTCTGCTGATTAACTAACTTAGCTGTCCATCAAGGACTCAGCTGTGAAGTATTAACTCTGATTATTTAAAAGGACTAAATCAAAAAGTTGGTAAGGTTTATTCAACCCCCCCTTCTAAACCTTACATTCACACCCCTTGGGACCTACAAGTGGTATCAGAGCGGTTGGTTCATTGAGCCTTCCGCACTGGTTACTGAACTAGATCTCCATTTTTTTTTAAAAGTCTGTTTTAGTACTTAAGTTTTCAAAACTCTTTTTATCATCAAAAGTTATTATCATGGAAGCAAATTTGACACGCATCCCTATGTTCACAATTGAAGAATTTGATGATTAGAAAATTCGTATGCAGGCTCATCTGTCAGCATTACATGATGAGATGTGGATAGTGATAGAGGATGGGCCACTGCAAATTTTAAAAGTGAACACAACTGTAAGGAGAGCTGCAGCTGAAGGTGAAGAAGATGTTGCTCCCAGACCAGTCATGGTTGAAAAACCAAGAGCTGAATGGACAAATGATGACAGAAAAAGATATAACCTGGACAATGTGGCCAAGGACATTCTTTACAAAACCTTGGACAAAGCCATGTTCAATCAAGTCAAATCATGCAAAATGGCTAAAGAAATCTAGGACAAGCTAACATTGATTTGTGAAGGCTCAGAGCAAATCAAGGAAAATAAATTATCAAATGGTCATGTCAGAAATTTGAAAATTTCAAAATGATCGCAGGAGAGACCCTGGATCAACTGGATGCTCGGTTCACAGAAATTACCAACGAGCTATCTGCACTTGGAAAAGAATATACACAGAAGGAAATGTGTATGAAGATTCTAAGAAGTCTCCCAACTGAGTGGGTTATGAAAGTCATGGCGATGAGACACTCCATGGACCTATCCAAGACATCCAACCATGAGCTATTCTCAGATCTCAAAGCCTACGAATTTGAGCTGAGAAGAAAAGACCAGGAAGAGACAGCTGTACCCAAAATAGCTGCTCTAATTGTTAAGGATGGCAAGAGAGCTGAGGTCAAAGAAGTCATTGTCCAAGAGAAAATAGCCCTGATGGTTAAAAGGTTTAACAAGTTCTTCAATAAGAACTACAAGAGAGGCAAGGGCGAATCCTCAAGAAGATACTCAGCTCCCTCCAAGTCAAGGGAAGATAGGCCAACCAAGAGAACAGAGCATCAAAAAGCTGAATATCAAAGGGCTGACAATCCAAGAATGGAAAGAGCTGATCAAAAGGTTGAAAATCTATGCTGGAACTGTAGGCAACCAGGTCACTATGCCATTGATTGCCCATGTCCTGTAGTCAACAAATTTGAAGAAGAAAGAAAGGTCTTCAGAGAAAGAAGAGAAGAAAAAAAAAGGCAATGTTGGCTGCAGAGACTACTGAGATAGCCAAGTCAAGAGACACACAAATGATTCATTGAGTAGTGAAGGCGACTACTCAAGTGACTCTAAGAAGAAGCCTTGATTTGTTTGATGGCCAAGGAACAAGATCAACTCGACCAAGAAGATGAGGTACACTCTAACTCATCACACTCATTCTAGTGATAGTGATCGTGACACACACACCTCATCACCCACTGATCTTTATGATTCATTAGGCAAAATGATGAAAGATTTTGAACACATTAAATCCTCACACACACTACTAAATGAGGAAAACAACCTACTCAAAAGCCAAAACTCACAGCTGACTAAGGAGATGAGTACTCTAAGTCAAATAACTCGATGAGAATGAAAGTTTAAAGACCGAAAATGCTAAGCTAATAAAGCGAGAAATAGCTGCTATAGAAAAGAGGGAAAATGACCTCAAAAATGTGATTGCCTCATTCACTAAGGCATCTAAATCATTGGATGATCTTATTATGAGTCAAAGAGAATGTGGAGACAAGACAGGCTTAGGATTTAATTCCTCTGTGCTATGTCAAGCTCCAAAAGTGATTTTGGAAAAAGTATCTTCTAGCAATGAAGTATTTCAAAAATCCAAAACTCCAAATGGTGCACACACATTTATCCCAAAGCACAATTACAAACAAACTGGCCTTGGTTATAAAGGAAAAGGAAAACAACCAGTTGAGTGTGCTGAGAGGACAACTGAGAAGAAATCCAGCCGAGTTCCTCAACAAACTCCAAACAGGAAATACTCTGTAAAGAAGAAACAGAGCTACCAAAAACCCCAGAAGTTCTATAAAAGAAATACATATGAAGGGAATGGTAGAAAATACCCAAGCCAAGCTGATTGGAATAATGTGAACTATCATCAAAGACCTATGGAATATAAGCCAAAATGGCAAAGGCCTAGAACTCAGCAAAGGCCATTCCAAAGGTACAAGAGCTTTCATCAGCACACATATGCACCTAGGCACTACACTCAGAGATATCACAACTACCCAAAGAAGGGAATTGCTAAAACACATATACAAGCATACAGACAAAAGAGACAGTTGTATGAACCTAGAATCCCCAAGCAATTTGCCAAAATTAATTATGATTATGGCACTGATAGATGGCATCCCCTTAGAGTCAAACCATTTGGCTATAGGTTGGTTGGATCATCTTACAATACTAACCCCTCGGGACCCGCACAAATATGGGTACCTAAAACTTAATTTCCTTGTTTGCGGTTCAAGGGGCGGTGAGTGCCAAGGAACCTGGTACATGGATAGTGGTTGTTCCGGACATGACATGACAGAAACAAGAAAAATCTGTCAAAATTCAAGGAAGTCGAGGTGCAAAAGTCATATTTGGAGGAAATGAAGCTCTAGGAGAAATAAGAGGCATTGGATCCATCAAGATAAACGGATTAGAAATCACGGATGTTGCATATGTTGAAGGACTCAACTTCAACTTGCTAAGCATCGACCAACTCGTGACAAGGGTTATAATGTTGGATTTAACATGGGTATATGCCAAATCAAGGATATTGAATCAAATGAAGTTGTGTTGCAAGGATGCGCACAAAAGAACATGTATGTCGTGGATTGGTCAATCGCAACACCCAAAGACTGTCTATTAGCAAAGAGCATAGCTGAATCAAGTTGGTCGGGCACAAGAAGTCCGAGTCACCCGAATTTCAAACGATTAACAAGCTTGCGAAGCAATCTTGTGGAAGGACTTCCAGACTCAGTGTACAAGAAGGAGAGTATATGTGACGCATGTCAGAAGGGAAAACAAATCAAATCATCATTCAAAGAAAAGACATGTCCATCTTCAACAAGAATATTGCATCTGCTACATATGTATCTATTTGGTCCAGTTGAACCAGCTAGCATAAGTGGGAAGAAATACACCTTGGTGGTAGTAGATGACTACTCAAGATATACATGGACAATATTCATGTGTAAGAAGAAAGAAACTCTCTGAAAACTACCACAGCTGATGAAGAGGATTCAAAATGAGAAGAGCCAAACCATTATCAAAATAAGATCTGACAGAGGAACTGAGTTTGTCAATGGTATAATTACTCAATATTGTATAGAAAATGGTATTGGTCATGAATTGTCTGCAGCAAGGACTCCACAACAGAATGGAGTTTCAGAAAGAAGGAATAGAACTCTCAAAGAAGCAGCAAGGACCATGTTAGTTGAAGCAGGGCTACCTAAAAGATTTTGGGATGAAGCAATAAACACAGCATGCTACACTCAAAATAGATGCATGATAAACAGACAGCTGACAAAGACTCCCTATGAGATTTGGATAGGGAGAAAACCAAATGTTGCATATTTTAGAATTTTTGGATGTAAATGCTTCATCCATAACAATGGCAAAGATAATTTGAAGGCTTTTGATGCTAAAGCTGATGAAGGTATCTTCTTGGGATACTCAGCTAAAAGCAATGCCTACAGAGTACTCAACAAGAGGACTATGGTTACAGAGGAATCCATTCATGTGGTGTTTGATGAGCCAAATGTAAATGGAGAAGACATTGAAGAGTCGATTGATAAGTCAATCAACCAACCATGCGAGAAGAGTCCCTATCTCAAGCCAAGGAATTATAAACCCGGATGAAGATGAGATAGATGAGTCTCAAAAACAATGGAAAATCTGCAGCTAAGTGATGACGAGAGAGTGATCAAAGCAACATAGCCGCAAGACGATCAATCTAACTAACTTACTCCAACTTTGATGTAAGATGGCCGAGAGACCATCCACCGAACTAGTCATTGGAGATATAAGAGAAGGTGTCAAAACAAGACCCGAACTCAACAAGAAGCTATGTTCACATGCTTTATCTCACAAATAGAGCCTAAAGATGTGTCACAAGCATTGGATGACACACATTGGATTCAAGCTATGCAAGAAGAGTCAATCGGTTTGAAAGAAATAAAGTATGGGAATTAGTTCAAAGACCCACCCATCAAAATGTTATTGGCACTAAATGGGTGTTCAGTAACAAGATGAACGAGGAAGGTTCTGTGGTAAGAAACAAAGCAAGATTAGTAGCCAAAGGATATTGCCAAGAAGAAGGGATAGATTTTGATGAAACATTTGCCCCTGTAGCAAGATTGGAAGCTATAAGGATGTTTCTTGCCTATGCAGCTCACAAGAATTTTATTGTATATCAGATGGATGTAAAGAGTGCATTCCTTAATGGTTTATTGGAAGAAGAAGTGTATGTTGAACAACCTCCAGGATTTGAGCACAAGACTCTTGGAGATAAGGTATACAAACTCAAGAAAGCTCTATATGGATTGAAACAGGCACCCAGAGCATGGTATGATACACTATCACAATTCTTGACTGGGAACGGATTCACAAAAGGAAAAGTGGATAGAACACTCTTCAGAATTCAAGACAGGAAGAGCATACTTCTTGTTCAAATATAGGTGGATGACATCATTTTTGGATCACAAACAAAGAGATGTGTGATAAATTTTCAAACCTCATGCAAAGCAAATTCGAAATGAGCATGATGGGAGAGTTGACATTTTTCCTTGGACTCCAAGTGAAACAGTTGAAGGATGGAACCTTCATAAGTCAGACAAAATACACCAGAGATTTAATGAAGAAATTTGGTATGGAAGAGAAGTCCTCTGTGAAAATACCAATGAATACATCAGTCAAAATGGATATGGATGCAGATGGCAGGCCTGTAGATCAAACGAGATACAGAGCACTTATTGGATCATTGCTCTATCTCACAGCAAGCAGGCCAGACATCACCTTTGATGTAGGTGTATGTGCAAGATTTCAATCTGCTCCAAAAGAAAGCCACATGACTGCAGCCAAGAGAATCTTGAGATACTTGAAAGGAAGCCAAGAAGTTGGCTTATGGTATCCAAAAGAAGGTGGATTCAAGCTAATTGGCTATTCAGACTCCGACTATGCTGGATGTAGAGTTGACAGGAAGAGCACCTCAGGCACATGTCAAATGCTTGGAAACAGACTAATTTCTGGTTTAGCAAAAAGCAAAATTCAATAGCCACCTCTACACCTGCGAGAATACATAGGCTGGGGCAAATGTTGTGCCCATGTCCTATGGATGAGACAGCAGCTGAGGGACTATGAAGTTGAAGAAAAGGAAATTCCAATCATGTGTGATAACACAAGTGCAATTGCAATCACTCAAAATGCTGTGTTGCACTCAAGAACAAAGCATATAGATGTCATATATCACTTCATAAGAGATCATGTTGAAAAGAAGGACATCACCTTGGAATATATTTCAACTAATAAACAGTTGGCTGACATATT
The DNA here is from genome assembly GCA_016081115.2 of Rehmannia glutinosa. Classification (NCBI taxonomy): domain Eukaryota; kingdom Viridiplantae; phylum Streptophyta; class Magnoliopsida; order Lamiales; family Orobanchaceae; genus Rehmannia; species Rehmannia glutinosa. The sequence continues at coordinate 42,672,941 of CM071935.1, read as the reverse complement.
CCCAAAACCATTATGTGAGTCAAGATTTGAAGAACTCAAACATGAGTTAGGGTTAATTGAGTTGAGCTGACACTCAGAAGACTCAAAGAAAAGAAATGAAACACGAAAAAGGAAAAAGAGCTGAACTCTCAAATCAACTAAGTGAATCAGCCATATCGGAAAGACAGCTGTACCGAGTTAGCTGACAGCTGAGTCACTAGGAGAACTTTGAGAAGAAGAGTTAAATAAGCTAAGGGATAAGCTGAGTCATTTATGAGCTAAGGGACAAAAACACAAATGCGTTTTACTAAGCGGGAATGTTTTTAAGAATGACGTCAAAGATAATTATGACGTATACAAGCAAAAGCCGCACACCTAGCTTATGATTGGATATAAATGTTGCCGCATTAAATACGAGACATTAAATGCTAATCGGCGTGCAAAAACTAAGCCATTGATTTCGATCACATTTCAAAAACCACCCGCACGTCCTTTCAGGAACCATACTTAAACCATTTTCGTCCGTTTCTCTCACACATTACCAAAAACTGTTCACTTCTCTCTCTCAGAAGCAAAGGCAAAAAACTCTCTCAAAAACCCTATCAATCTTCAAATCACTTTCTAAGTTTCATTCGGTGAAATACTGAAAAATGGCATCTACTCACGATTTTGTCAAGCTAGGAAAACAAATCCACACTGGGTCTACTATGGATTTCGAGGGTATGGTCAAACAGGGGTCCGATGACGCCCTCATAAAGAAGATCACTTTGAAAAACTCAAAACGATCATTAGGCTAAAACCATTTCTGACGATGGACTTTCCGATGACCTATGTGGAAGAGGTCGCACAGTTCTACGTGAATGCTGAGATTCACGATGAGGGGATCAAATTCTCTGTTCACGGGAAGGAGTTCATCATCACTGCCAAGGATTTGGCAGAACACTGCTCATTACCGGCGGAAGGAGCACCGAGAAATCAATGAAGCTGATGTTGACTTGGCTGCTTTGCTTGGAAGGAAGTAGCCAAGACCGACTATCTTTGAAAAGATAGTCTACACAACTAACAAGAGGTCAAAGGAGGACTACCACAAATTGTTGGACATCATTGCCAAATGCATAGACATCAACTTTGGCGGCTTTGACCAACTCGTCCAAGCGAAATTGATCGTAATGGCTGCGATCATTAAAGAAAAGAAAGTGAATCGGCTGGCTGAGTTTGTTTGTGTCTGACAGATCGCTACGCGAGAATGTAGGAACAAATCCTTCAAGGAGAATGGAGCATTTGGAGGATCCCCGGGATACGGTCCAGTGATTGGCCGATGATGGAGGTAAAAGGAGTCCCTCTTCGACATGGAAAGGAGTTCCATGTAAACAAGAGGATGTTTAGATCAAACCTCTCTCGGTGCACGAGAAGATAGCCTACGCTAAGAGAGCGATCGAGTGAGGGGAATCACCACCAAGATACAAATTGTCTCTCTCCACCAAAGAAGAAGGATGCCCTGCGCCTTAAGAAGATTTGCTCTCCCAATAAAAAAAAAACAAATCTGCCACCCCTGCTAAGAAGAATTTTCAAAGCGTTCGAGCTTGAGAAGCCAACACCGGCCCCCGCCCCCAAGACTGAGTCTGTCAAATCCCTCCGTTCAAACAAGAAAAGAAGATATCCGAGACTCGAGCTTGAGAAGCCGAGAAGTAGAGTCTCCGAGGCGTGATTGATTGATGAAACGCCCAAGTCTGCTGAGGCGATCGGCAGAGGCAACTCGATGATCCAAAGAAGATGAGCATCCGAACAAGGCACAACCGAGACAACCAAATCACCTATTGACGAGGGGTTGTTTCTCCACCGTAAGCAGGCTGCTGAAGGTGTCGAGCAGCGAAGTGTACTCCCTTCAATACCTGGAAACAAGGGCCAGGCAAGAAGATGATGAAGACGATTTAATCATGCACTCTCCATTGTATCCGGACATCCAAAATCGTCTGCAGCGTGGAGAAAATGGAAGTTGAGCCTATCCAGTGCGGTTTCAACATCCGAGTTCATTCTTTGAGGAAGAAGAACTCTTGATTTCTTGAGGTGGACACAGTCTTTGCAAGCCCTTGACGAGATAATTGCATAAATATACTGGAAATTCGAAAAGAAAATGAACGGGCTAAAGCGGTGAGGACGCAGAGGCACGTGAGAAGGCCAAAGCATCTCGCCCTATCACCGGCACCACGAACATACACATCCTCACCTTGACGTCCCTATCGTAAAGTGACGAGGACCTGACCCTCTTCTTGTGCCCGCACGAGAAGAGTTGCAAATGCAGCAAGCAATGGAAGAATCCAGAATCCTTCATGAGCAAAGAATGATGGAGGGACCAGGAGAGTCCTCCAAAACACAACTGGAGGTAGACCCAATGGGAGTGGTGCAGCATATTGCCACCGTTGTTGCTGCCACCACTTCCCCAGCTCACTCAGAAGAAGGAACTAAGGGAACTGGCGATGAAACTGGAATAGTGGGGACCCTAGTCGAGCCAACCCCTAATGAAGGTGTCTTACCACCTGCCCCAACGGTTGAATACTCAATGGGAACAGTCGGGAGTCTGGAGATGAGTGACCCCATTCCAAGTCACTCACCGGTGTGTGCCGGGGGGAAACTCCTCCACCTGCAGCAAAGGTCGGAGGATCTTTGCAGCTGACTCCACAATGAATCTAGGAGGCGAAGTGGAGAAGGAACAAACACAAAGTACACATCAAGTTGTCATCGACGAGGCTTAGACAGTTGAGACTGTCTCAGCTGAGGTGCCAACTGCTCTGAAGGCTAATGACGCTGCTGATGTAGTCGAGGCACAAGAAGGAACAACCCTGGGAGTTAACACTCTGGGCAACGAAAGTGCAATCCATGGAGTTGAGACTCCAATGGATGCCACCGCAGAAGACCCTAAGACAAACCGACACCGTCGAAAGGGATGTCCAAGGCCTCGCTCGATTGAGACTGCAAGAGGTAATGAAGGCCAACGGGGAAGTTGAGACTTCCGGGTAAAGAAGTCAAGTCTGAACATCCCTCCCGCTATCCTTGATCCATCGAAAAAGGAGATAAGTGCACTTCACGATTCCCGGATAATCCCGATGTAACCTTTCTCGGATCGGAAGGAGACGATGAAGCTGAGTCATCCCCCATGACTGATCCAAAAGACTCAGCTGAGGATGTTCCAACCACGAGTAAGTCTGACCTCAAGTCTACTCGTCAAACTTTCAACTTTGATGAGCCACCCATGGAAATCTCATCATCGTCCGATGACGCTTCTAATAAGGCCGAGGACCAGTCAACTCACGTGGAAAAACCAAAGAGACCAACGAAGGCCCGTTGAGACACCGAGGCTCGGCAAGTCGGGTCAACTTCACAACAGACCCAGTGGCGAGTCCACTGCGCAGGTTCCCCAAGCTGCAGCAGGTTCAACTCCACAAGGAACTTCACGAGCACCACTCATCATTGAACAAATTCTAGTTGCTCGTGATGATCCCTTTGTAGAATTATTTCCCTTCTCTCTGGAGGTACCCGACCTCCCTGAAGAGTCATAGAGAGATCTCGCGCTTCCACGACTGATCCTGTCATTCCATCGATACCATCGTTCAAATGACTATGATTTTGACGCTGCTTGGCCGTCAGCTGCAACTGAGGGAACAACTGAAGTTTGGGAGGTGTTCAAAGCATTATTTGCTGAAATTGAACGGATGGAGAGGCACCAGGCCTCGATGGACATGAGACTAGATAACATAGATGCCAACCTTACTGCTGACTTGAGAGGCATAATAGTCAGAATCAGGGAGTGGTGGCAACAACAACAAACAATGCGCGTGGAACAAGCTAGATATTTCAGAACATTGTTCAACAAGCTGTTGGTATGGCGAGCTGAGAATGCTGATGCAAAGATAAAGTCGAGAGAACACATTGAGCACATGCACGAATCCCACACTGCTGAGATCAAGCTGCTGCGTGAGCAAAATAAGAATGAGCTCCTACGTATGGAAGAAAACATGGATAAAAAATTCAGCCTTCTCATGGCTGAGATGAAGTTAATTACAGCTGAATCCAACGCTACTCGCTCTGAGTTTCGCGCCGCATACTCCGCAGCACACTCGAAGCAGAACTTGGCTTTCAGCAGACTCGACTTCCTGCTCGCTAGTTTGTTTCCAGGGGTTCCTCTCTCCTTTGATGATGCCAAAAAGGGGGAAGAGGAATACCTAAAAGCGCTGAAGAGATCTGAAGTTGAGAAGGAGGGAGCAATGTGAAGGAAAGACAATGAGGAAGTTTCAAGAGAAAAGAAAGGGAAGTTTGTTGAGGGGAAGGATCGAGAGATGTGACCTTGATGATTGCACAAACCGCCCAACAAGGTCTTGTCACACGGTATTATCGGCAAACTCCCGATGACTCGCCACTCCAACACTCTGTTGTACCTATGGGTGATAAGAGAAAGACATTGAAGCGAGGGATGGAGGAAGTGGAAGGAAGGATATATGCCCGAGTTATGGATATTCGAAACAACACGGAGGCATTCCGGTGAAGACGAGAGACACTTATGCCATCTCGAATCTTTGGAACCGAGCCGAGATCGATTGATGAATTTAAAACACTCGCATCCAAGGATACTTCGCAAACATGTCCATGGCTCAAGCCTGGGACTTATCTTGGAAAAGGGTCTCACACTATGTGAAGAAGGCGACAGCGACGACTACCGACACTCTGCTGGTCACTCTGCTAGTCACTCACCGGGAAGAAGAAGACCCCAAGACAATACACGCCCAGGAAAGAGGTAGAGGAAGAAGCGATGGTGGAGGAAGAGGTTTCGAGACCTAGACCTCTGCCCAAAACATTGAGTACATAGATCCGTGGCAAGAAAGGAGGGATCTACTTGGGCTGGTTTTTGAAGTAGCCAATCTACAAGTGGCTAAGAACAATGATGAGTATGTGAAAAGAATTGAAGAAGAAAATAAAAGACAAACTCAGCTATGGGAGGAGAGACAAGAAAGAATAAGAAAAATGACAGATGATAAAAAACTTATCGCTATCATCAAGGGAAAATCCGTCACAAATTAAAAAGTGATGGACATGGAGAAGATAAACCTTAAATATCTATATGACCTTGCAGAATCCTTAGCAGGATTAGGAATTGTAGATTTAAAGATGAACGCAAGAGATGGATCAACTTTGGTTACACTTGACCAACATGGAATACCACCTCCACCACCACCAGTAAATCCCAACATTGAAGAAAGTTCGGGTTCAAATCATGGAGACCATGATGAAAGAATGCCTCACGTTGGAGATTTCACCACAAGGAGAGATCTTATTACAGGAACTCGATAACCTTCCAGAAGGCCAAATTTATATAATACGCCTTATGAAAGATCAAAGCTTGATCCAATACATCCACATGGATTGATGCTAAATCTGAATTTCCTAGATTTTAAAAATTAAGGAGTCCTTATTGATGAATGGGCATCATATATGAGGATTGCAGCAGGTACCATCGATCTTACGAATGAAGTATTCATCTTACTCCTTGAGATGAGTCTTGAAGGATCTGTAAAGATTGCATGGGATATGACTGAAGCAGATATGAAAAGCACGGTCATAGCTGGAGAATCATTAAAAGGAATTATCGATAATATGGCAAAATAATTCAAAATTCATTTTATCAGCACATGCTATTTTGAGGGATTAGAAGAAGAAAAAAGAAAAAGATACAAACAAGCCCTCTACTGCCTCGAGTTACATGATATTTGTCATATTGACGAATATATTAAGTTGTTCACCGAGTACTGCTGGAAGTTCAAGGTGGGAAACAAAGAAGCTGCAGCTATTCTTTGCGAAGATTCTGAGTCCCTGGAGAGAAATGCTTATCAAGGAATACAAGAGTGCGACTAATTTAGATACGATGGCTAGAAGAATGTCTTTCCCAAAGGCCCTGGTATCGAATGGAGCCACTAGGCAAAGACTATACAAGAATTATAAGAGATTGCGAGGAATTAACAAACAGTTCCTCTATGTTGCGTAGACAATGATATCCCAACATTGTGGGAGGTCAACCATGACGACATAAAAAAGAAGAAGGAAAGAAGCCATCCATACAGTAGTGGAAGTAAGCGAAAAAAAATAGGTCTTCATGAAGACCTAGAAGGTTCTGGTCAAAACAAAAGGCACAAAGTTATAAATTAGGCATAGGCCAAAGACCAAGTAGGAGCGAGCCTCTTCATCGAGTTCTAACCAAAGAAGTATCAATGCAGAACCCGGGAAGAAGAACTTTCAGATGAGCTCATACTAGAGCTAATGAAAGTTTTAAAATTGTAATTGCTGGACATGCGGAGCAAGAGGGCATATCTCAACAGTTTGCCAAGAGAATGAAAAACGAGAAATCAGATAGTTCGAAGCTACACCAGAATTCGAAGAATATGTATATTATCAAGATTTGATCCAGGTGTATCAATTTGAGGATTTACCCTTAGATGAAAGCATCTACGAAGAAGTGATCTATTCTGACGATGGAAGTGAATCTAGTTCAGAATCAGAGTGAAGAATAAATTCTTCAACAGACGGTCAGGGAGGATATGTCAGGATTCCTCTCCCACACTATAGTTTCTGTTGGGAAATTTATTGTTTAGATTTTGATGAATGCCATGTAAAACTTAGAATAGGAAGTTGGCACCCCATTTTCGTTGTAAACTGCATTGTAATAAATAGGGCTGGTCAAGCTGAGTTAAGTCAGCTATGCCTAAACATGCAAGAAGACAACTGGAGACTAGAAGGAAGACTCATTGCAAGACAACCGAGTATGGCAAAGAAGAGAAGACGGGAACTCGATCAAGGAGCAACCGAGATGCACAGTAGAGTATCAGTCAAGTCAACTCAAGATAGCCAAGTCTCAAGTTGAAGTGACAGAAGAGTCATCCAATGATTGGAAGCTAACTCTAAGTCACCTGGGAAAGCAAGGAAATGCGGTCAAGTCGAGATAATCGGAAGAGATCCGTTGCACGAAAATCAAGGGAATTACTTAAACAAGTAATACCTCCATACTACCTTTCTCGAAGTGCTCACCCCGAGAAGCGTGCAAAAGGAATAAACCAATGGGGAGCACTCCACCATGTCAAAACTCAAAAAAGCAAGAATAATTCATACGAGGAAGTGGCAATTCCAAGGATCGCAACAAGACAAGCCAACGACCACAAGTGACTTTCAAAAATAAGCCTATCTCTTCAATGGGCGATTTTTGAAAGATCACTATAAAAGGCCGAGGAATGACTCGAGAGAAGGTTACAGAACCACGAACATTCAAGTAAATATTTGAACTCAGTAACTAAGATATTCTCAAATCATTCCGATTAATCCTCAAGCCTACATTAAGAAGAAAATCAATCCAACCCTCACCGTGAAGGAAAGATAACTTCAATCGAGTTGAAGAGGAAATTGTTGAAGAATCAAGGGTCTACATTACACGGAGGATTGTAGGAAGGTTCAAGGTCGAACCAGTCTCAAGTTTTGGAGGACTTCGTGATCAAATCCAAAGAGCTTAAGCAAGTGGGCGGTAGTAGCAAGGCAACCGCCTGTGAAGAAGCCGAGTCGTCGAAGCGAGAAGCCAAGTGCGTGACCAAGGCATCTCCGGACCGAGTCCCAAAGGATCAAGTCACCGTGTGTGATCAAGACTTGTATCCGGATCTGCACCACTCGTATATCTTGATCAATACCTAGTGGATTCATCCAGGAGTTGGAGAAGAGAGGAGTAGAAGAATTACCCCATCTTCGAACCTCTATAAAAACTTATCGTGTCATTTACATTTCAAAGACTTTAATTCCTCGTGCATCTTATTTATTTAACTTTTTTGATAAATTTGCTATCCACTTGATAATCTCTAAGTACTAAACCAAATTTAAGGGTGTAAAGTCTTCCAAAAAACAAATCACAATCGAGTTAAGTCTTTAGTCAAAACAATGAGTTATTCTATCAACAAATACTCGAATCAGTCTCATGAGTAACTAACTCTATTTGATTAACTAACTTAGCCGCCCATCAAGGACTCACCGTGAAGTATTAACTCGATTATTTAAAAGGACTAAATCAAAAAGTTGGTAAGGTTTATTCAACCCCCCTTCTAAACCTTACATTCACACCCCTTGGACCTACAAGTGGTATCGGAGCGGTTGGTTCATTGAGCCTTCCGCACCGTTCTTGAACTAGATCTCCATTTTTTTAAAAGTCCGTTTTAGTACTTAAGTTTTCAAAACTCTTTTTATCATCAAAAGTTATTATCATGGAAGCAAATTTGACACGCATCCCTATGTTCACAATTGAAGAATTTGATGATTAGAAAATTCGTATGCGAGCTCATCCGTCGGATTACATGATGAGATGTGGATAGTGATAGAGGATGGGCCACTGCAAATTTTAAAAGTGAACACAACTGTTTGTAAGGAGAGTCGCACTGCGGTGAAGGTGAAGAAGATGTTGCTCCCGGACTCATGGTTGAAAAACCAAGAGTCAATGGACAAATGATGACGAGAAAAGATATAACCTGGACAATGTGGCCAAGGACATTCTTTACAAAACCTTGACAAAGCCATGTTCAATCAAGTCAAATCATGCAAAATGGCTAAAGAAATCTAGGACAAGCTAACATTGATTTGTGAAGGCTCGTGAGCAAATCAAGGAAAATAAATTATCGATGGTCATGTCAGAAAATTTGAAAATTTCAAAATGATCGCAGGAGAGACCCTGGATCAACTGGATGCTCGGTTCACAGAAATTACCAACGAGCTATCTGCACTTGGAAAAGAATATACACAGAAGGAAATGTGTATGAAGATTCTAAGAAGTCTCCCAACTGAGTGGGTTATGAAAGTCATGGCGATGAGACACTCCATGGACCTATCCAAGACATCCAACCATGAGCTATTCTCAGATCTCAAAGCCTACGAATTTGAGCTGAGAAGAAAAGACCAGGAAGAGACAGCTGTACCCAAAATAGCTGCTCTAATTGTTAAGGATGGCAAGAGAGCTGAGGTCAAAGAAGTCATTGTCCAAGAGAAAATAGCCCTGATGGTTAAAAGGTTTAACAAGTTCTTCAATAAGAACTACAAGAGAGGCAAGGGCGAATCCTCAAGAAGATACTCGGCTCCTCCAAGTCAAGGGAAGATAGGCCAACCAAGAGAACAGAGCATCAAAAAGTCAATATCAAAGGGTGACAATCCAAGAATGGAAAGAGTCGATCAAAAGGTTGAAAATCTATCTTTGAACAGAAGGCAACCAGTCACTATGCCATTGATTGCCCATGTCCTGTAGTCAACAAATTTGAAGAAGAAAGAAAGGTCTTGAGAGAAAGAAGAAGAAAAAAAAAAAGCAATGTTGGTCGCTGCGCAGAGATCGCGAGATAGCCAAGTCAAGAGACACACCGATTCGATTGAGTAGTGAAGTGACTACTCAAGTGACTCTGAAGAAGAAGCCTTGATTTGTTTGATGGCCAAGGAACAAGATCAACCTGAACCAAGAAGATGAGGTACACTCTAACTCATCACACTCGATTCTAGTGATAGTGACTGTGACACACACACCTCATCACCCACTGATCTTTATGATTCATTAGGCAAAATGATGAAAGATTTTGAACACATTAAATCCTCACACACACTACTAAATGAGGAAAACAACCTACTCAAAAGCCAAAACTCACAGCTGACTAAGGAGATGAGTACTCTAAGTCAAATAACTGATGAGAATGAAAGTTTAAAGACTGAAAATGCTAAGCTAATAGCAGAAATAGCTGCTATAGAAAAGAGGGAAAATGACCTCAAAAATGTGATTGCCTCATTCACTAAGGCATCTAAATCATTGGATGATCTTATTATGAGTCAAAGAGAATGTGGAGACAAGACAGGCTTAGGATTTAATTCCTCTGTGCTATGTCAAGCTCCAAAAGTGATTTTGGAAAAAGTATCTTCTAGCAATGAAGTATTTCAAAAATCCAAAACTCCAAATGGTGCACACACATTTATCCCAAAGCACAATTACAAACAAACTGGCCTTGGTTATAAAGGAAAAGGAAAACAACCAGTTGAGTGTGCTGAGAGGACAACTGAGAAGAAATCCAGCCGAGTTCCTCAACAAACTCCAAACAGGAAATACTCTGTAAAGAAGAAACAGAGCTACCAAAAACCCCAGAAGTTCTATAAAAGAAATACATATGAAGGGAATGGTAGAAAATACCCAAGCCAAGCTGATTGGAATAATGTGAACTATCATCAAAGACCTATGGAATATAAGCCAAAATGGCAAAGGCCTAGAACTCAGCAAAGGCCATTCCAAAGGTACAAGAGCTTTCATCAGCACACATATGCACCTAGGCACTACACTCAGAGATATCACAACTACCCAAAGAAGGGAATTGCTAAAACACATATACAAGCATACAGACAAAAGAGACAGTTGTATGAACCTAGAATCCCCAAGCAATTTGCCAAAATTAATTATGATTATGGCACTGATAGATGGCATCCCCTTAGAGTCAAACCATTTGGCTATAGGTTGGTTGGATCATCTTACAATACTAACCCCTCAGGACCCAGACAAATATGGGTACCTAAAACTTAATTTCCTTGTTTGCAGGTTCAAGGGACAGCTGAGTGCCAAGGAACCTGGTACATGGATAGTGGTTGTTCCAGACACATGACAGGAAACAAGAAAAATCTGTCAAAATTCAAGGAAGTCAGAGGTGCAAAAGTCATATTTGGAGGAAATGAAGCTCTAGGAGAAATAAGAGGCATTGGATCCATCAAGATAAACGGATTAGAAATCACAGATGTTGCATATGTTGAAGGACTCAACTTCAACTTGCTAAGCATCAGCCAACTCTGTGACAAGGGTTATAATGTTGGATTTAACATGGGTATATGCCAAATCAAGGATACTGAATCAAATGAAGTTGTGTTGCAAGGATGCAGACAAAAGAACATGTATGTCGTGGATTGGTCAACTGCAACACCCAGCACCTGTCTATTAGCAAAGAGCATAGCTGAATCAAGTTGGTATGTGGCACAAGAAGTCGAGTCACCCGAATTTCAAAAGCGATTAACAAGCTTGCCGTAAAGCAATCTTGTGGAAGGACTTCCGGACTCGATGTACAAGAAGGAGAGTATATGTGACGCATGTCGAAGGGAAAACAAATCAAATCATCATTCAAAGAAAAGACATGTCCATCTTCAACAAGAATATTGCATCTCTACATATGTATCTATTTGGTCCAGTTGAACCACTAGCATAAGTGGGAAGAAATACACCTTGGTGGTAGTAGATGACTACTCAAGATATACATGGACAATATTCATGTGTAAGAAGAAAGAAACTCTACGAAACTACCACAAATGATGAAGAGGATTCAAAATGAGAAGAGCCAAACCATTATCAAAATAAGATCGACAGAGGAACCGAGTTTGTCAATGGTATAATTACTCAATATTGTATAGAAAATGGTATTGGTCATGAATTGTATGCTGCAAGGACTCCACAAATGCAGAATGGAGTTTGAAAAAGAAGGAATAGAACTCTCAAAGAAGCGGCAAGGACCATGTTAGTTGAAGCGGGGCTACCTAAAAGATTTTGGGATGAAGCAATAAACACAAAGATGCTACACTCAAAATAGATGCATGATAAACAGACAAAATGACAAAGACTCCCTATGAGATTTGGATAGGAGAAAACCAAATGTTGCATATTTTAGAATTTTTGGATGTAAATGCTTCATCCATAACAATGGCAAAGATAATTTGAAGGCTTTTGATGCTAAAGGCGATGAAGGTATCTTCTTGGGATACTCGGCTAAAAGCAATGCCTACAGTACTCAACAAGAGGACTATGGTTACGAGAGGAATCCATTCATGTGGTGTTTGATGAGCCAAATGTAAATGGAGAAGACATTGAAGAGTCGAGTTGATAAGTGAATCAACCAACCATGCGAGAAGAGTCCCTTTGCCGGCCGGAATTATAAACCCGGATGAAGATGAGATAGATGAGTCTCAAAAAACAATGGAAAATCTGCAGCTAAGTGATGACGAGAGAGCTGATCAAAGCAACATAGCCGCAAGACGATCAATCTAACTAACTTACTCCAACCTAATGTAAGATGGCCGAGAGACCATCCACGAACTAGTCATTGGAGATATAAGAGAAGGTGTCAAAACAAGACCCCGAGAAACTCAACAAGAAGCTATGTTCACATGCTTTATCTCACAAATAGAGCCTAAAGATGTGTCACAAGCATTGGATGACACACATTGGATTCAAGCTATGCAAGAAGAGTCAAATCGCTTTGAAAGAAATAAAGTATGGGAATTAGTTCAAAGACCCACCCCCATCAAAATGTTATTGGCACTAAATGGGTGTTCAAAGAACAAGATGAACGAGGAAGGTTACGTGGTAAGAAACAAAGCAAGATTAGTAGCCAAAGGATATTGCCAAGAAGAAGGGATAGATTTTGATGAAACATTTGCCCCTGTAGCAAGATTGGAAGCTATAAGGATGTTTCTTGCCTATGCAGCTCACAAGAATTTTATTGTATATCAGATGGATGTAAAGAGTGCATTCCTTAATGGTTTATTGGAAGAAGAAGTGTATGTTGAACAACCTCCAAGATTTGAGCACAAGACTCTTGGAGATAAGGTATACAAACTCAAGAAAGCTCTATATGGATTGAAACAGGCACCCAGAGCATGGTATGATACACTATCACAATTCTTGACTGGGAACGAATTCACAAAAGGAAAAGTGGATAGAACACTCTTCAGAATTCAAGACAGGAAGAGCATACTTCTTGTTCAAATATAGGTGGATGACATCATTTTTGGATCACAAACAAAGAGATGTGTGATAAATTTTCAAACCTCATGCAAAGCAAATTCGAAATGAGCATGATGGGAGAGTTGACATTTTTCCTTGGACTCCAAGTGAAACAATTGAAGGATGGAACCTTCATAAGTCGACAAAATACACCAGAGATTTAATGAAGAAATTTGGTATGGAAGAGAAGTCCTCTGTGAAAATACCAATGAATACATCGATCAAAATGGATATGGATGCGGATGGCAGGCAGTAGATCAAACGAGATCTGAGCACTTATTGGATCATTGCTCTATCTCACAAAGGGCGGACATCACCTTTGATGTAGGTGTATGTGCAAGATTTCAATCTGCTCCAAAAGAAAGCCACATGATCATAGCGACAAGAGAATCTTGAGATATTTGAAAGGAAGCCAAGAAGTTGGCTTATGGTATCCAAAAGAAGGTGGATTCAAGCTAATTGGCTATTCGGACTCGACTATCTTTGGATGTAGAGTTGACAGAAAGAGCACCTCGTGCACATGTCAAATGCTTGGAAACACTAATTTCTGGTTTAGCAAAAAGCAAAATTCAATAGCCACCTCTACACCGGCGGAATACATAGGCTGCGGGCAAACTGTTGTGCCCATGTCCTATGGATGAGACAAAGAAATGAGGACTATGAAGTTGAAGAAAAGGAAATTCCAATCATGTGTGATAACACAAGTGCAATTGCAATCACTCAAAATCTTTGTGTTGCACTCAAGAACAAAGCATATAGATGTCATATATCACTTCATAAGAGATCATGTTGAAAAGAAGGACATCACCTTGGAATATATTTCAACTAATAAACAGTTGGCTGACATATTCCCAAAACCATTATGTGAGTCAAGATTTGAAGAACTCAAACATGAGTTAGGGTTAATTGAGTTGAGCTGACACTCAGAAGACTCAAAGAAAAGAAATGAAACACGAAAAAGGAAAAAGAGCTGAACTCTCAAATCAACTAAGTGAATCAGCCATATCGGAAAGACAATTTGTATCGAGTTAGGCGACAAATTTAGTCACTAGGAGAACTTTGAGAAGAAGAGTTAAATAAGCTAAGGGATAAGCTGAGTCATTTATGAGCTAAGGGACAAAAACACAGTCGTTTTTACTAAGCGGGAATGTTTTTAAGAATGACGTCAGCATAATTATGACGTATACAAGCAAAAGCTGCACACCTAGCTTATGATTGGATATAAATGTTGCCGCATTAAATACGAGACATTAAATGCTAATCGGCGTGCAAAAACTAAGCCATTGATTTCGATCACATTTCAAAAACCACCCGCACGTCCTTTCAGGAACCATACTTAAACCATTTTCGTCCGTTTCTCTCACACATTACCAAAAACTGTTCACTTCTCTCTCTCAGAAGCAAAGGCAAAAACTCTCTCAAAAACCCTATCAATCTTCAAATCACTTTCTAAGTTTCATTCGGTGAAATACTGAAAAATGGCTTCTACTCACGATTTTGTCAAGCTAGGAAAACAAATCCACACCGGGTCTACTGTGGATTTCGAGGGTATGGTCAAACAGGGGTCCGATGACGCCCTCATAAAGAAGATCACTTTGAAAAACTCAAAACGATCGCGCTAAAACCATTTCGACGATGGACTTTCCGATGACCTATGTGGAAGAGGTCGCGCGATTCTTCTACGTGAATGCCGAGATTCACGATGAGGGGATCAAATTCTCTGTTCACGGGAAGGAGTTCATCATCACCGCCAAGGATTTGGCGAACACGCTCATTACCGCGGAAGGAGCACGAGAAATCAATGAAGTGATGTTGACTTGGCCGCCGCTTGGAAGGAAGTAGCCAAGACCGACTATCTTTGAAAAGATAGTCTACACAACTAACAAGAGGTCGAAGGAGGACTACCACAAATTGTTGGACATCATTGCCAAATGCATAGACATCAACTTTGGCGGCTTTGACCAACCGTCTCAAAGCGAAATTGATCGTAATGGCCGCGATCATTAAAGAAAAGAAAGTGAACTGGGCCGAGTTTGTCTCAAAGCAGACTCGCGAGAATGTAGGAACAAATCCTTCAAGGAGAATGGAGCATTTGGAGGATCCCCGGGATACGGCCTGTGATTGGCCGATGATGGAGGTAAAAGGAGTCCTCTTCGACATGGAAAGGAGTTCCATGTAAACAAGAGGATGTTTAGATCAAACCTCTCGGTGCACGAAGATAGCCTACGCTAAGAGAGGCGTCACGAGTGAGGGGGAATCAAATGACCACTGAAGATACAAATGTCTCCTCTCCACCAAAGAAGAAGGATGCCCCTGCAGCTGCTAAGAAGAATTTTCAAGCGTTACGAGCTTGAGAAGCCGACCGAGTCAGTCACTCAGCTGGAAAAGATATCCGAGACTGCTAGAGAAGTAGAGTCTCCAGGCGTGATTGATGAAACGGCCAAGTCTGCTGAAAGCCGATCGCGAGAGGCAACTCGATGATCCAACAGAAACGAAACGAGAACAAGGCACAACCGAGACAACCAAATCACCTGTTGACGGGGTTGTTTCTCCACCAGTAATGAGGGGTCTTTGAAGGTGTCGGCGGAAAAAGTGTACTCCCTTCAATACCTGGAAACAAGGGCGGCAAGAAGATGATGAAGACGATTTAATCATGCACTCTCCATTGTATCCGGACATCCAAAATCGTCTGCAGCGTGCGTGGAGAAAATGGAAGTTGAGCCTATCCAGAGTGCGGTTTCAACATCCGAGTTCATTCTTTGAGGAAGAAGAACTCTTGATTTCTTGAGGTGGACACAGTCATCTTTGCAAGCCCTTGACGAGGATAATTGCATAAATATACTGGAAATTCGAAAAAGAAAATGAACGCAGGCTAAAGCGGTGAGACGCAGAGGCACGTGAGAAGGCCAAAGATCCGCCCTATCACCGGCACCAGAAACATACACATCCTCACCTTGACGTCCCCATCGTAAAGTGACGAGGACCTGACCCTCTTGCGCCCGTACGAAGAGTTGCAAATGCAAAGAAGCAATGGAAGAATCGAGAATCCTTCATGAGCAAAGAATGATGGAGGGACCGGAGAGTCCTCCAAAACACAATCGGAGGTAGACCCAATGGGAGTGGTGCGGCAAAGATATTGCCACCGTTGTTCTTGCCACCACTTCCCCACTCACTCGAGAAAGAAGGAACTAAGGAACTGCGCGATGAACTGGAATAGTGGGGACCCTAGTCGAGCCAACCCCTAATGAAGGTGTCTTACCACCTTTGCCCCACGGTTGAATACTCAATGGGAACATCGGGAGTCCGGAGATGAGTGACCCCATTCCAAGTCACTCACCGGTGGTGTGCCGGGGGGAAACTCACTCCACCGGCAAGGTCGGAGGATCTTTGCAAATGACTCCACAATGAATCTAGGAGGCGAAGTGGAGAAGGAACAAACACAAAGTACACATCAAGTTGTCATCGACGAGGCTTAGACGATTGAGACTGTCTCACCGAGGTGCCAACCGCTCAAGGCTAATGACGCCGCTGATGTAGTCGAGGCACAAGAAGGAACAACCCGGGAGTTAACACTGGGCAACAACGAAAGTGCAATCCATGGAGTTGAGACTCCAATGGATGCCACCGCAGAAGACCCTAAGACAGCTGACACTGTCGAAAGGGATGTCCAAGGCCTCGCTCCAGTTGAGACTGCAAGAGGTAATGAAGGCCAACGGGAAGTTGAGACTTCCCGGGGTAAAGAAGCTGAAGTACAGAACATCCCTCCTGCTATCCTTGATCCATCAGAAAAGGAGATAAGTGCACTTCACGATTCCCAGGATAATCCTGATGTAACCTTTCTGGGATCGGAAGGAGACGATGAAGCTGAGTCATCCCCCATGACTGATCCAAAAGACTCAGCTGAGGATGTTCCAACCACGAGTAAGTCTGACCTCAAGTCTACTCGTCAAACTTTCAACTTTGATGAGCCACCCATGGAAATCTCATCATCGTCCGATGACGCTTCTAATAAGGCCGAGGACCAGTCAACTCACGTGGAAAACCAAATTGAGACCAACGAAGGCTGTTGAGACAATGAGGCTCGGCAAGTCGGTCAACTTCACAACATGACCCAAATGGCGAGTCCACTGCGCGGTTCCCCAAGTCAGCAAAGAAGAGTTCAACTCCACAAGGAACTTCACGAGCACCACTCATCATTGAACAAATTCTAGTTGCTCGTGATGATCCCTTTGTAGAATTATTTCCCTTCTCTCTGGAGGTACCCGACCTCCCTGAAGAGTCATAGAGAGATCTCGCGCGCTTCCACGACTGCATCCTGTCATTCCATCGAGATACCATCGTTCGGTGACTATGATTTTGACGCCGCTTGGCCGTCACCGTGAAATCGAGGAACAACGAAGTTTGGGAGGTGTTCAAAGCATTATTTGCTGAAATTGAACGGATGGAGAGGCACCAGGCCTCGATGGACATGAGACTAGATAACATAGATGCCAACCTTACTGCTGACTTGAGAGGCATAATAGTCAGAATCAGGGAGTGGTGGCAACAACAACAAACAATGCGCGTGGAACAAGCTAGATATTTCAGAACATTGTTCAACAAGCTGTTGGTATGGCGAGCTGAGAATGCTGATGCAAAGATAAAGTCGAGAGAACACATTGAGCACATGCACGAATCCCACACTGCTGAGATCAAGCTGCTGCGTGAGCAAAATAAGAATGAGCTCCTACGTATGGAAGAAAACATGGATAAAAAATTCAGCCTTCTCATGGCCGAGATGATGAGTTAATTACAAATTTGAATCCAACGCTACTCGCTCTGAGTTTCGCGCCGCATACTCCGCAGCACACTCGAAGCAGAACTTGGCTTTCAGCAGACTCGACTTCCTGCTCGCTAGTTTGTTTCCAGGGGTTCCTCTCTCCTTTGATGATGCCAAAAAGGGGGAAGAGGAATACCTAAAAGCGCTCAAGAGATCCTCAAAGTTGAGAAGGAGGGAGCAAATTGTGAAGGGAAAGACAAATGAGGAAGTTTCAAGAGAAAAGAAAGGGAAGTTTGTTGAGGGGAAGGATCGAGAGATGTGACCTTGATGATTGCACAAACCGCCCAACAAGGTCTTATCACACGGTGATATTATCAAAGAAACTCCCGATGACTCTGCCACTCCAACACTGTTGTACCTATGGGTGATAAGAGAAAGACAATTGAAGCGAGGGATGGAGGAAGTGGAAGGAAGGATATATGCCCGAGTTATGGATATTCTGAAACAACACGGAGGCATTCCAGTAGACAGAGACACTTATGCCATCTCGATCTTTGAACCGAGCCGAGATCGATTGATGAATTTAAAACACTCGCATCTCAAGGATACTTCGCAAACATGTCCATGGCTCAAGCACAGGACTTATCTTGGAAAAAGGGTCTCACACTATGTGAAGAAGGCGACAGGCGACTCACCGAAGCGACCTCTGCTTGGTCACTCTGCTAGTCACTCACCGGGAAGAAGAAGACCCCAAAGACAATACACGCCCGAGAGGAAGAGGTAGAGGAAGAAGCGATGGTGGAGGAAGAGGTTTCAGACCTAGACCTCTGCCCAAAAACATTGAGTACATAGATCCAGGCAAGAAAGGAGGGATCTACTGGGCTGGTTTTGACGAAGTAGCCAATCTACAAGTGGCTAAGAACAATGATGAGTATGTGAAAAGAATTGAAGAAGAAAATAAAAGACAAACTCAGCTATGGGAGGAGAGACAAGAAAGAATAAGAAAAATGACAGATGATAAAAAACTTATCGCTATCATCAAGGGAAAATCCGTCACAAATTAAAAAGTGATGGACATGGAGAAGATAAACCTTAAATATCTATATGACCTTGCAGAATCCTTAGCAGGATTAGGAATTGTAGATTTAAAGATGAACGCAAGAGATGGATCAACTTTGGTTACACTTGACCAACATGGAATACCACCTCCACCACCACCAGTAAATCCCAACATTGAAGAAAGTTCGGGTTCAAATCATGGAGACCATGATGAAAGAATGCCTCACGTTGGAGATTT
Source organism: Rehmannia glutinosa (assembly GCA_016081115.2). Lineage (NCBI taxonomy): Eukaryota > Viridiplantae > Streptophyta > Magnoliopsida > Lamiales > Orobanchaceae > Rehmannia > Rehmannia glutinosa. The sequence continues at coordinate 42,654,050 of CM071935.1, read as the reverse complement.
CACCACAAGGAGAGATCTTATTACAGGAACTCGATAACCTTCCAGAAGGCCAAATTTATATAATACGCCTTATGAAAGATCAAAGCTTGATCCAATACATCCACATGGATTGATGCTAAATCTGAATTTCCTAGATTTTAAAAATTAAGGAGTCCTTATTGATGAATGGGCATCATATATGAGGATTGCGGCAAAAGAAAATACCATCGATCTTACGAATGAAGTATTCATCTTACTCCTTGAGATGAGTCTTGAAGGATCTCAAAGATTGCATAGGATATGACTGAAGCAGATATGAAAAGCACGGTCATAGCTGGAGAATCATTAAAAGGAATTATCGATAATATGGCAAAATAATTCAAAATTCATTTTATCAGCACATGCTATTTTGAGGGATTAGAAGAAGAAAAAAGAAAAAGATACAAACAAGCCCTCTACTGCCTCGAGTTACATGATATTTGTCATATTGACGAATATATTAAGTTGTTCACCGAGTACTGCTGGAAGTTCAAGGTGGGAAACAAAGAAGCTTTGCAGCTATTCTTTGCGAAGATTCTGAGTCCCTGGAGAGAAATGCTTATCAAGGAATACAAGAGTGCGACTAATTTAGATACAGTGGCTAGAAGAATGTCTTTCCCAAAGGCCCTGGTATCTGAATGGAGCCACTAGGCAGCACTATACAAGAATTATAAGAGATTGCGAGGAATTAACAAACAGTTCCTCTATGTTGCGTAGACAATGATATCCCAACAGTTGTGGGAGGTCAACCATGACGACATAAAAAGAAGAAGGAAAGAAGCCATCCATACAGCCGTGGAAGTAGCAACAAAAGAAATAGGTCTTCATGAAGACCTAGAAGGTTCTGGTCAAAACAAAAGGCACAAAGTTATAAATTAGGCATAGGCCAGCACCAAGTAGGAGCAGAGCCTCTTCATCAGGTTCTAACCAAAGAAGTATCAGCAGAACCCCGGGAAGAAGAACTTTCAGATGAGCTCATACTAGAGCTAATGAAAGTTTTAAAATTGTAATTGCTGGACATGCGGAGCAAGAGGGCATATCTCAACAGTTTGCCAAGAGAATGAAAAACGAGAAATCAGATAGTTCGAAGCTACACCAGAATTCGAAGAATATGTATATTATCAAGATTTGATCCAGGTGTATCAATTTGAGGATTTACCCTTAGATGAAAGCATCTACGAAGAAGTGATCTATTCTGACGATGGAAGTGAATCTAGTTCAGAATCAGAGTGAAGAATAAATTCTTCAACAGACGGTCAGGGAGGATATGTCAGGATTCCTCTCCCACACTATAGTTTCTGTTGGGAAATTTATTGTTTAGATTTTGATGAATGCCATGTAAAACTTAGAATAGGAAGTTGGCACCCCATTTTCGTTGTAAACTGCATTGTAATAAATAGGGCTGGTCAAGCTGAGTTAAGTCAGCTATGCCTAAACATGCAAGAAGACAACTGGAGACTAGAAGGAAGACTCATTGCAAGACAACCGAGTATGGCAAAGAAGAGAAGACGGAACTCGATCAAGGAGCAACGAGATGCAAACAGTGAGTAGAGTATCGCCAAGTCAACTCAAGATAGCCAAGTCTCAAGTTGAAGTGACAAGAAGAGTCATCCAATGATTGGAAGCTAACTCTAAGTCACCTGGGAAAGCAAGGAAATGCAAAAAGTCGAGATAATCGGAAGAGATCCGTTGCACAAAAATCAAGGGAATTACTTAAACAAGTAATACCTCCATACTACCTTTCTCGAAGTGCTCAGTCCCAGAAGCGTGCAAAAGGAATAAACCAATGGGGAGCACTCCACCATGTCAAAACTCTGAAAAACTGAAGAATAATTCATACGAGGAAGTGGCAATTCCAAGAACTGCAACAAGACAAGCCAACGACCACAAGTGACTTTCAAAAATAAGCCTATCTCTTCAATGGGCAGATTTTTGAAAGATCACTATAAAAGGCTGAGGAATGACTCTGAGAGAAGGTTACCTGAACCACGAACATTCAAGTAAATATTTGAACTGTAACTAAGATATTCTCAAATCATTCCAGATTAATCCTCAAGCCTACATTAAGAAGAAAATCAATCCAACCCTCACCTGTGAAGGAAAGATAACTTCAATCAGTTGAAGAGGAAATTGTTGAAGAATCAAGGGGTCTACATTACACGGAGGATTGTAGGAAGGTTCAAGGTCGAACCAGTCTCAAGTTTTTGGAGGACTTCGTGATCAAATCCAAAGAGCTTAAGCAAGTGGGCGGTAGTAGCAAGGCAACTGCCCTGTGAAGAAGCTGAGTCGTACGAGAAGCCAGCTGCGTGACCAAGGCATCTCCAGACTGAGTCCCAAAGGATCAAGTCAGCTGTGTGATCAAGACTTGTATCCGGGATCTGTTACCACTCAGTATCTTGATCAATACCTAGTGGATTCATCCAGGAGTTGGAGAAGAGAGGAGTAGAAGAATTACCCCATCTTCGAACCTCTATAAAAACTTATCGTGTCATTTACATTTCAGCACTTTAATTCCTGCATCTTATTTATTTAACTTTGCTGATAAATTTGCTATCCACTTGATAATCTCTAAGTACTAAACCAAATTTAAGGGTGTAAAGTCTTCCGCTGAAAACAAATCACAGTCGAGTTAAGTCTTTAGTCAAAACAGCTGAGTTATTCTATCAACAAATCGATCAAATCTGTTGAGTAACTAACTCTGGATTAACTAACTTAGTCATCCATCAAGGACTCACCAGAAGTATTAACTCTGATTATTTAAAAGGACTAAATCAAAAAGTTGGTAAGGTTTATTCAACCCCCCCTTCTAAACCTTACATTCACACCCCTTGGGACCTACAAGTGGTATCAGAGCGGTTGGTTCATTGAGCCTTCCGCACTGGTTACTGAACTAGATCTCCATTTTTTTTTAAAAGTCTGTTTTAGTACTTAAGTTTTCAAAACTCTTTTTATCATCAAAAGTTATTATCATGGAAGCAAATTTGACACGCATCCCTATGTTCACAATTGAAGAATTTGATGATTAGAAAATTCGTATGCGCTCATCTCACAAAGATTACATGATGAGATGTGGATAGTGATAGAGGATGGGCCACTGCAAATTTTAAAAGTGAACACAATGTAAGGAGAGTCTGCACCAAGGTGAAGAAGATGTTGCTCCCGGACTCATCATGGTTGAAAAACCAAGAGTCGAATGGACAAATGATGACAAAAAAGATATAACCTGACAATGTGGCCAAGGACATTCTTTACAAAACCTTGGACAAAGCCATGTTCAATCAAGTCAAATCATGCAAAATGGCTAAAGAAATCTAGGACAAGCTAACATTGATTTGTGAAGGCTCAGAGCAAATCAAGGAAAATAAATTATCGATGGGTACGTACGAAATTTGAAAATTTCAAAATGATCGCAGAGAGACCCCGGATCAACCGGATGCTCGGTTCACGAAATTACCAACGAGCTATCTCGCACTTGGAAAAGAATATACACGAAGAAATGTGTATGAAGATTCTAAGAAGTCTCCCAACCGAGTGGGTTATGAAAGTCATGGCGATGAGACACTCCATGGACCTATCCAAGACATCCAACCATGAGCTATTCTCAGATCTCAAAGCCTACGAATTTGAGCTGAGAAGAAAAGACCAGGAAGAGACAGTTGTACCCAAAATAGCTGCTCTAATTGTTAAGGATGGCAAGAGAGCTGAGGTCAAAGAAGTCATTGTCCAAGAGAAAATAGCCCCGATGGTTAAAAGGTTTAACAAGTTCTTCAATAAGAACTACAAGAGAGGCAAGGGCGAATCCTCAAGAAGATACTCACTCCTCCAAGTCAAGGAAGATAGGCCAACCAAGAGAACAGAGCATCAAAAAGTCAATATCAAAGGGTGACAATCCAAGAATGGAAAGAGTCGATCAAAAGGTTGAAAATCTATCTTTGAATCGTAGGGCAACCAGGTCACTATGCCATTGATTGCCCATGTCCTGTAGTCAACAAATTTGAAGAAGAAAGAAAGGTCTTCGAGAAAGAAGAGAAGAAAAAAAAAAAAAGGCAATGTTGGCTCACGAGATCACCGAGATAGCCAAGTCAAGAGACACAACCGATTCGAGAGTAGTGAAGTGACTACTCAAGTGACTCAAAGAAGAAGCCTTGATTTGTTTGATGGCCAAGGAACAAGATCAACCTCGACCAAGAAGATGAGGTACACTCTAACTCATCACACTCGTTCTAGTGATAGTGATCGTGACACACACACCTCATCACCCACCGATCTTTATGATTCATTAGGCAAAATGATGAAAGATTTTGAACACATTAAATCCTCACACACACTACTAAATGAGGAAAACAACCTACTCAAAAGCCAAAACTCACAAAATGACTAAGGAGATGAGTACTCTAAGTCAAATAACTCGATGAGAATGAAAGTTTAAAGACGAAAATGCTAAGCTAATAGCGAGAAATAGCTGCTATAGAAAAGAGGGAAAATGACCTCAAAAATGTGATTGCCTCATTCACTAAGGCATCTAAATCATTGGATGATCTTATTATGAGTCAAAGAGAATGTGGAGACAAGACAGGCTTAGATTTAATTCCTCTGTGCTATGTCAAGCTCCAAAAGTGATTTTGGAAAAAGTATCTTCTAGCAATGAAGTATTTCAAAATCCAAAACTCCAAATGGTGCACACACATTTATCCAAAGCACAATTACAAACAAACTGGCCTTGGTTATAAAGGAAAAGGAAAACAACCAAATTGAGTGTCTTTGAGAGGACAACCGAGAAGAAATCCAAATAGAGTTCCTCAACAAACTCCAAACAGAAATACTCAGAAAGAAGAAACAGAGCTACCAAAACCCCAGAAGTTCTATAAAAGAAATACATATGAAGGAATGGTAGAAAATACCCAAGCCAAGCCGATTGGAATAATGTGAACTATCATCAAAGACCTATGGAATATAAGCCAAAATGGCAAAGGCCTAGAACTCAAAGAAAAGGCCATTCCAAAGGTACAAGAGCTTTCATCAAAGACACATATGCACCTAGGCACTACACTCGAGATATCACAACTACCCAAAGAAGGGAATTGCTAAAACACATATACAAGCATACGGACAAAAGAGACAGCTTGTATGAACCTAGAATCCCCAAGCAATTTGCCAAAATTAATTATGATTATGGCACGATAGATGGCATCCCCTTAGAGTCAAACCATTTGGCTATAGGTTGGTTGGATCATCTTACAATACTAACCCCTCAGGACCCGCACAAATATGGGTACCTAAAACTTAATTTCCTTGTTTGCGTTCAAGGGGACAAACAGTGCCAAGGAACCTGGTACATGGATAGTGGTTGTTCCGGACACATGACAGAAACAAGAAAAATCAAAAATTCAAGGAAGTCGAGGTGCAAAAGTCATATTTGGAGAAAATGAAGCTCTAGGAGAAATAAGAGGCATTGGATCCATCAAGATAAACGGATTAGAAATCACGATGTTGCATAAGTTGAAGGACTCAACTTCAACTTGCTAAGCATCGACCAACTCGCGACAAGGGTTATAATGTTGGATTTAACATGGGTATATGCCAAATCAAGGATACTTGAATCAAATGAAGTTGTGTTGCAAGGATGCGAGACAAAAGAACATGTATGTCGTGGATTGGTCAACCGCAACACCCAACACTGTCTATTAGCAAAGAGCATAGTGAATCAAGTTAGGTCGTGGGCACAAGAAGCCGAGTCACCCGAATTTCAAAACGATTAACAAGCTTGCCGGAAGCAATCTTGTGGAAGGACTTCCACTCGAGTGTACAAGAAGGAGAGTATATGTGACGCATGTCGAAGGGAAAACAAATCAAATCATCATTCAAAGAAAAGACATGTCCATCTTCAACAAGAATATTGCATCCGCTACATATGTATCTATTTGGTCCATTGAACCAAAAGCATAAGTGGGAAGAAATACACCTTGGTCGTAGTAGATGACTACTCAAGATATACATGGACAATATTCATGTGTAAGAAGAAAGAAACTCTACGAAACTACCACAAATGATGAAGAGGATTCAAAATGAGAAGAGCCAAACCATTATCAAAATAAGATCCTGACAGAGGAACCGAGTTTGTCAATGGTATAATTACTCAATATTGTATAGAAAATGGTATTGGTCATGAATTGTCTGCAAAGGACTCCACAAATGAATGGAGTTTCGAGAAAGAAGGAATAGAACTCTCAAAGAAGCAAGGACCATGTTAGTTGAAGCGGGGCTACCTAAAAGATTTTGGGATGAAGCAATAAACACAAAGATGCTACACTCAAAATAGATGCATGATAAACAAACAAATGACAAAGACTCCCTATGAGATTTGGATAGGAGAAAACCAAATGTTGCATATTTTAGAATTTTTGGATGTAAATGCTTCATCCATAACAATGGCAAAGATAATTTGAAGGCTTTTGATGCTAAAGTCGATGAAGGTATCTTCTTGGGATACTCAAATAAAAGCAATGCCTACAGTACTCAACAAGAGGACTATGGTTACAGAGAATCCATTCATGTGGTGTTTGATGAGCCAAATGTAAATGGAGAAGACATTGAAGAGTCATTGATAAGTCAATCAACCAACCATGCGAAAGAGTCCCTATCTTTGAAGTCAAGTGGAATTATAAACCCGGATGAAGATGAGATAGATGAGTCTCAAAAACAAATGGAAAATCTGCGGCTAAGTGATGACGAGAGAGCGATCAAAGCAACATAGCCGCAAGATGACTCAATCTAACTAACTTACTCCAACTTTGATGTAAGATGGTGAGAGACCATCCACCGAACTAGTCATTGGAGATATAAGAGAAGGTGTCAAAACAAGACCCGAACTCAACAAGAAGCTATGTTCACATGCTTTATCTCACAAATAGAGCCTAAAGATGTGTCACAAGCATTGGATGACACACATTGGATTCAAGCTATGCAAGAAGAGTCAATCGGTTTGAAAGAAATAAAGTATGGGAATTAGTTCAAAGACCCACCCATCAAAATGTTATTGGCACTAAATGGGTGTTCAAACACAAGATGAACGAGGAAGGTTCTGTGGTAAGAAACAAAGCAAGATTAGTAGCCAAAGGATATTGCCAAGAAGAAGGGATAGATTTTGATGAAACATTTGCCCCTGTAGCAAGATTGGAAGCTATAAGGATGTTTCTTGCCTATGCAGCTCACAAGAATTTTATTGTATATCAGATGGATGTAAAGAGTGCATTCCTTAATGGTTTATTGGAAGAAGAAGTGTATGTTGAACAACCTCCAGGATTTGAGCACAAGACTCTTGGAGATAAGGTATACAAACTCAAGAAAGCTCTATATGGATTGAAACAGGCACCCAGAGCATGGTATGATACACTATCACAATTCTTGACTGGGAACGGATTCACAAAAGGAAAAGTGGATAGAACACTCTTCAGAATTCAAGACAGGAAGAGCATACTTCTTGTTCAAATATAGGTGGATGACATCATTTTTGGATCACAAACAAAGAGATGTGTGATAAATTTTCAAACCTCATGCAAAGCAAATTCGAAATGAGCATGATGGGAGAGTTGACATTTTTCCTTGGACTCCAAGTGAAACAGTTGAAGGATGGAACCTTCATAAGTCAGACAAAATACACCGTGAGATTTAATGAAGAAATTTGGTATGGAAGAGAAGTCCTCTCAGAAAATACCAATGAATACATCGATCAAAATGGATATGGATGCGGATGGCAGGGCAGAGATCAAACGAGATACGAGCACTTATTGGATCATTGCTCTATCTCACAGCAAGCAGGCCAGACATCACCTTTGATGTAGGTGTATGTGCAAGATTTCAATCTGCTCCAAAAGAAAGCCACATGACTGCAGCCAAGAGAATCTTGAGATACTTGAAAGGAAGCCAAGAAGTTGGCTTATGGTATCCAAAAGAAGGTGGATTCAAGCTAATTGGCTATTCAGACTCCGACTATGCTGGATGTAGAGTTGACAGGAAGAGCACCTCAGGCACATGTCAAATGCTTGGAAACAGACTAATTTCCTGGTTTAGCAAAAAGCAAAATTCAATAGCCACCTCTACACCTGAAGCAGAATACATAGCTGCGGGCAAACAAGTGCCCATGTCCTATGGATGAGACAAAGAAATGAGGACTATGAAGTTGAAGAAAAGGAAATTCCAATCATGTGTGATAACACAAGTGCAATTGCAATCACTCAAAATGCTGTGTTGCACTCAAGAACAAAGCATATAGATGTCATATATCACTTCATAAGAGATCATGTTGAAAAGAAGGACATCACCTTGGAATATATTTCAACTAATAAACAAATTGGTGACATATTCCCAAAACCATTATGTGAGTCAAGATTTGAAGAACTCAAACATGAGTTAGGGTTAATTGAGTTGAGCTGACACTCAGAAGACTCAAAGAAAAGAAATGAAACACGAAAAAGGAAAAAGAGCTGAACTCTCAAATCAACTAAGTGAATCAGCCATATCGGAAAGACAACTGTACCGAGTTAGCTGACAGCTGAGTCACTAGGAGAACTTTGAGAAGAAGAGTTAAATAAGCTAAGGGATAAGCTGAGTCATTTATGAGCTAAGGGACAAAAACACAGTCGTTTTTACTAAGCGGGAATGTTTTTAAGAATGACGTCAGCATAATTATGACGTATACAAGCAAAAGCTGCACACCTAGCTTATGATTGGATATAAATGTTGCCGCATTAAATACGAGACATTAAATGCTAATCGGCGTGCAAAAACTAAGCCATTGATTTCGATCACATTTCAAAAACCACCCGCACGTCCTTTCAGGAACCATACTTAAACCATTTTCGTCCGTTTCTCTCACACATTACCAAAAACTGTTCACTTCTCTCTCTCAGAAGCAAAGGCAAAAAACTCTCTCAAAAACCCTATCAATCTTCAAATCACTTTCTAAGTTTCATTCGGTGAAATACTGAAAAATGGCATCTACTCACGATTTTGTCAAGCTAGGAAAACAAATCCACACTGGGTCTACTATGGATTTCGAGGGTATGGTCAAACAGGGGTCCGATGACGCCCTCATAAAGAAGATCACTGAAAAACTCAAAACGACTGCGCTAAAACCATTTCTGACGATGGACTTTCCGATGACCTATGTGGAAGAGGTCGCATGCGATTCGTGAATGCTTTGAGATTCACGATGAGGGGATCAAATTCTCTTCACACGGAAGGAGTTCATCATCACCGCCAAGGATTTGGCGAACACCGCCATTACCGGCGGAAGGAGCACCGAAATCAATGAAGCGATGTTGACTTGGCCGCCGCTTGGAAGGAAGTAGCCAAGACCGACTATCTTTGAAAAGATAGTCTACACAACTAACAAGAGGCTCCTGAAGGAGGACTACCACAAATTGTTGGACATCATTGCCAAATGCATAGACATCAACTTTGGCAGCTTTGACCAACTGTCCAAAGCGAAATTGATCGTAATGGCTGCGATCATTAAAGAAAAGAAAGTGAACTGGGCTGAGTTTGTCTACAGCAGACTCTGCCAGAATGTAGGGAACAAATCCTTCAAGGAGAATGGAGCATTTGGAGGATCCCTGGGATACGGTCTGGTGATTGGCCGACTGATGGAGGTAAAAGGAGTCCCTCTTCGACATGGAAAGGAGTTCCATGTAAACAAGAGGATGTTTAGATCAAACCTCTCTGGTGCACAGAAGATAGCCTACGCTAAGAGAGCTGATACGAGTGAGGGGGAATCACCACCTCGAAGATACAAATTGTCTCCTCTCCACCAAAGAAGAAGGATGCCCCTGCAAGAAGATCGCTTGCTAAGAAAGAATTTTCAAGCGTTCCGAGCTTGAGAAGCCCCTTAGCCAGCGTCCCAAATACCTTCTCACGGTCATTAAGAAGAGAAAACCCGATATCCAAGACGGCCAACTCAACGGAAAAAACAACAACACCGAAGACTAGAGTCTCCCCCGGGCGTGAATTGATGAAAATTTTCGCCAGCGTCCCGAGCTTGAGAAGCCGACCGAGTCGAGAAAAAGATATCAGACTCGATGATCCAACGTGATTGATGAAACGCCAAAACTGAGAACAAGGCACAATCCGAGACAACCAAATCACAACCGAGACAACCAAATCACCTATTGACGGTTGTTTCTCCACCTTGCAGAAGAGGTCTCGAAGGTGTCGAGCAAATGGGTGTACTCCTTCAATACCTGGAAACAAGGGCGGCAAGAAGATGATGAAGACGCGATTTAATCATGCACTCTCCATTGTATCCGGACATCCAAAATCGTCTGCAAGCGTGGAGAAAATGGAAGTTGAGCCTATCCAGTGTGCGTTTCAACATCCGAGTTCATTCTTTGAGGAAGAAGAACTCTTGATTTCTTGAGGTGGACATAGTCTTTTGCAAGCCCTTGACGAGGATAATTGCATAAATATACTTGGAAATTCGAAAAGAAAATGAACGGGCTAAAGCAAATGAGGACGCAGAGGCACGTGAGAAGGCCAAAGATATGCCCTATCACCGGCACCCAGAACATACACATCCTCACCTTGACGTCCTATCGAAAAGTGACGAGGACCTGACCCTCTTCTTGCGCCCACGTAAGAGTTGCAAATGCAAAGAAGCAATGGAAGAATCCGAATCCTTCATGAGCAAAGAATGATGGAGGGACCGGAGAGTCCTCCAAAACACAACCGGAGGTAGACCCAATGGGAGTGGTGCGGATATTGCCACCGTTGTTGCTTTGCCACCACTTCCCACTCACTCGAAAAGAAACTAAGGAACTGGCGATGAAACCGGAATAGTGGGGACCCTAGTCGAGCCAACCCCTAATGAAGGTGTCTTACCACCGCCCCAACCTGAATACTCAATGGGAACAAATCGAGTCCGGAGATGAGTGACCCCATTCCAAGTCACTCACCGGTGTGCCAGTGAGGGGAAACTCCTCCACCGGCAAGGTCGAGGAGGATCTTTGCAGTGACTCCACAATGAATCTAGGAGGCGAAGTGGAGAAGGAACAAACACAAAGTACACATCAAGTTGTCATCGACGAGGCTTAGACAGTTGAGACTGTCTCAGCTGAGGTGCCAACTGCTCTGAAGGCTAATGACGCTGCTGATGTAGTCGAGGCACAAGAAGGAACAACCCTGGGAGTTAACACTCTGGGCAACGAAAGTGCAATCCATGGAGTTGAGACTCCAATGGATGCCACCGCAGAAGACCCTAAGACAGCTGACACTGTCGAAAGGGATGTCCAAGGCCTCGCTCCAGTTGAGACTGCAAGAGGTAATGAAGGCCAACGGGAAGTTGAGACTTCCCGGGTAAAGAAGTCAAGTCTGAGAACATCCCTCCTGCTATCCTTGATCCATCGAGAAAAGGAGATAAGTGCACTTCACGATTCCCGGATAATCCCGATGTAACCTTTCGGATCGGAAGGAGACGATGAAGTGAGTCATCCCCATGACTGATCCAAAAGACTCAGCTGAGGATGTTCCAACCACGAGTAAGTCTGACCTCAAGTCTACTCGTCAAACTTTCAACTTTGATGAGCCACCCATGGAAATCTCATCATCGTCCGATGACGCTTCTAATAAGGCCGAGGACCAGTCAACTCACGTGGAAAAACCAGCTGAGACCAACGGTTTGTTGAGACATTGATTGAGGCTCGGCAAGTCGGGTCAACTTCACAAATGCACTCCACCGAAATCGAGTCCACTGCGCGGTTCCCCAAGTCGCAGCGGGTTCAACTCCACAAGGAACTTCACGAGCACCACTCATCATTGAACAAATTCTAGTTGCTCGTGATGATCCCTTTGTAGAATTATTTCCCTTCTCTCTGGAGGTACCCGACCTCCCTGAAGAGTCATAGAGAGATCTCGCGCGCTTCCACAGACCAGATCCTGTCATTCCATCAGATACCATCGTTCCAGCTGACTATGATTTTGACGCTGCTTGGCCGTCACCGCAAATCGAGGAACAACTGAAGTTTGGGAGGTGTTCAAAGCATTATTTGCTGAAATTGAACGGATGGAGAGGCACCAGGCCTCGATGGACATGAGACTAGATAACATAGATGCCAACCTTACTGCTGACTTGAGAGGCATAATAGTCAGAATCAGGGAGTGGTGGCAACAACAACAAACAATGCGCGTGGAACAAGCTAGATATTTCGAACATTGTTCAACAAGTCATTGGTATGGCGAAATGAGAATGCCGATGCAAAGATAAAGTCGAGAGAACACATTGAGCACATGCACGAATCCCACACCGAGAGATCAAGGCTGCTGCGTGAGCAAAATAAGAATGAGCTCCTACGTATGGAAGAAAACATGGATAAAAAATTCAGCCTTCTCATGGCTGAGATGAAGTTAATTACAGCTGAATCCAACGCTACTCGCTCTGAGTTTCGCGCCGCATACTCCGCAAAGACACTCGAAGCGAACTTGGCTTTCAGACTCGACTTCCTCGCCGCTAGTTTGTTTCGGGGTTCCTCTCTCCTGATGATGCCAAAAAGGGGAAGAGGAATACCTAAAAGCGAAGAGATCCGAGTTGAGAAGGAGGGAGCAGCTGTGAAGGGAAAGACAGCTGAGGAAGTTTCAAGAGAAAAGAAAGGGAAGTTTGTTGAGGGGGAAGGATCGAGAGATGTGACCTTGATGATTGCACAAACCGCCCAACAAGGTCTTGTCACAGCTGATATTATCAGCAAACTCCCAGTGACTCTGCCACTCCAACACTCTGTTGTACCTATGGGTGATAAGAGAAAGACAGTTGAAGCAGGGATGGAGGAAGTGGAAGGAAGGATATATGCCCGAGTTATGGATATTCTGAAACAACACGGAGGCATTCCAGTAGACAGAGACACTTATGCCATCTCAGATGCTGGAACTGAGCCGAGATCAGTTGATGAATTTAAAACACTCGCATCTGAAGGATACTTCGCAAACATGTCCATGGCTCAAGCCTGGGACTTGTACTGGGAAAAGGGTCTCACACTATGTGAAGAAGGCGACAGCGGCGACTACCGACAAATCTCTGCTGGTCACTCTGCTAGTCACTCACCGGGGAAGAAGAAGACCCCGATCTGATACACGCCCGAGAGGAAGAGGTAGAGGAAGAAGCGTGGTGGAGGAAGAGGTTTCGACCTAGACCTCTGCCCAAAAACATTGAGTACATAGATCCGTGCAAGAAAGGAGGGATCTACTTTGGGGGTTTTTTGACAAGTAGCCAATCTACAAGTGGCTAAGAACAATGATGAGTATGTGAAAAGAATTGAAGAAGAAAATAAAAGACAAACTCAGCTATGGGAGGAGAGACAAGAAAGAATAAGAAGAGATAAAGCTGCCCGGAAGGCGTATGAAAAGAAGAAGAAAGCAGCTGAAGATGAGAAAAAGAAAAGAAGACCAGAAGATGACAAAGCTGAAGAAGAAGAAAGAAGGAGGAAGCGAAGGAGATGAAGTGTTGCTATCCACCCCTTCATGTATTTTACTATGTAAATACATTTTATGTAAGTCTTCTGTAATAAATCTGTAAATTCTGTACTTTTTCGTAGACATAGATGTTTGCTTTGATACACTTTGTAAACAGTTGTGTAAAGGACAAGAATGTTATGATCAATAAATGAATTGATTCTACACATACATTCTCTGTGAATGCACTATCTGTATGTATCTTTGCTATTTACATTTTGAATGTTTTAAGTTTTGGCATATTCAAAAAGGGGGAAATTGTTGGGAAATTTATTGTTTAGATTTTGATGAATGCCATGTAAAACTTAGAATAGGAAGTTGGTACCCCATTTTCGTTGTAAACTGCATTGTAATAAATAGGGCTGGTCAAGCTGAGTTAAGTCAGCTATGCCTAAACATGCAAGAAGACAACTGGAGAATAGAAGGAAGACTCCGCCGCAAGACAACTGAGTATGGCAAAGAAGAGAAGACGGAACTCGATCAAGGAGCAAGCGGATGAGATGAGGTGAGTAGAGTATCGATCAAGTCAACTCAAGATAGCCAAGTCTCAAGTTGAAGTGACGAAGAGTCATCCAATGATTGGAAGTCGACTCTAAGTCACCTGGGAAAGCAAGGAAATGCGGTCAAGTCGAGATAATCGAAGAGATCCGTTGCACAAAAATCAAGGGAATTACTTAAACAAGTAATACCTCCATACTACCTTTCTCGAAGTGCTCATCCCGAAGCGTGCAAAAGGAATAAACCAATGGGAAGCACTCCACCATGTCAAAACTCGAAAAGTCAAGAACAATTCATACGAGGAAGTGGCAATTCCAAGGATCGCAACAAGACAAGCCAACGACCACAAGTGACATTCAAAAATAAGCTATCTCTTTCAATGGGCGATTTTTGAAAGATCACTATAAAAGGCCGAGGAATGACTCTGAGAGAAGGTTACCTGAACCACGAACATTCAAGTAAATATTTGAACTGTAACCTAAGATATTCTCAAATCATTCAAGATTAATCCTCAAGCCTACATTACGAAGAAAATCAATCCAACACTCACCTGTGAAGGAAAGATAACTTCAATCAGTTGAAGAGGAAATTGTTGAAGAATCAAGGGGTCTACATTCCACGGAGGATTGTAGGAAGGTTCAAGGTCGAACGAGTCTCAAGTTTTTGGAGGGCTTCATGATCAAATCCAAAGAGCTTGAGCAAGTGGGTTGTAGTAACAAAGGCAAACGCCTGTGAAGAAGGCGAGTCGTCACGAGAAGCCACCGCGTGACCAAGGCATCTCCAGATCGAGTCCCAAAGGATCAAGTCAGCTGTGTGATCAAGACTTGTATCTGGATTGTTACCACTCTGTATACTAATCAATACCTAGTGGATTCCTCCAGGAGTTGGAGAAGAGAGGAGTAGAAGAATTACCCCATCTTCGAACCTCTATAAAAACTTATCGTGTCATTTACATTTCAGCACTTTAATTCCCGCATCTTATTTATTTAACTTTGTTGATAAATTTGCTATCCACTTGATAATCCCTAAGTACTAAACCAAATTTAAGGGTGTAAAGTCTTCCGCTGAAAACAAATCACAGTCGAGTTAAGTCTTTAGTCAAAACAGCTAAGTTATTCTATCAATGACTCAAGTCAGTGCGTTGAGTAACTAACTCTACTGATTAACTAACTTAGTTGTCCATCAAGGACTCAGCTGTGAAGTATTAACTCTGATTATTTAAAAGGACTAAATCGAAAATTTGGTAAGGTTTATTCAACCCCCCTTCTAAACCTTACATTCACACCCCTTGGGACCTACAGTTTCTCATAAGACTCTTACGAGAATTATGAAGGAAGATCCAAAGCTTCAGATTTATGATGACTTTACAATTGGAGCTATGAAAAGGCTTTGGATAAGATTGGGTTCCGTAATAAAAAACACCAAATTATCCACAGGGTAACCACCGGAGAATTTGCCATTCCGATGGAATTCACTGGTAACTTGATCGATATGCAATTGGTCCCTTACCGAGAAGTTCAGGAGATCAAAAACAAAGTAAAATGGGAGGTTGAAAATACACTCTCATGTAATCATATCGGAGCCATAAGAGTTATTATTAAAGAAACATTCAAAGAAGGAATTGATTCGCCACTCAATCTAGCTATATTTGACAAGTGAATCTCAAATCTCAAGGATTCATGCCTTGGAGCAGTTATGGGAAATTTGTATGTAGGAAAATTGGCATTTAACGTCTATCCTATAATCGCATACAATCTGGGAGATTGGGATTTTAATAGAGCTTTGACCCTTCATCAAGATTTCAAAAAGACAGATTTGTTGAAAGAAAGAAACATGCCTTACTCGATCACTTACAAGATTTCCTATGCTCTTTCGAATACACATCATTCGGAAGTATTCTTAAAAAAGGAATTTATTGAAGTCCCAAGAATCTTTGAGGACTTTGCCAGGGTGGTTCTACCAGAACTCATTGAGTCTCCAACTATAGAGGAGATTGATATGAAAATTCAAGATTAGCTGGTCTTCAACAAAAGTCAAAGTCTCAGAGTTGAGCCAAGAAGGATGTCTTTCCAACAAGAAAGAATTGTTAGTAGTAGCCGTTGCGAAGAGAAAAGACCAAGTACAGTTCAGCGAATCGAAGATATTTTCGAAACACAAGGAGAGCTGAAATGTCCCGAAAGATGGAGAGAAGTTAAAGTAATATTCGACATCACTCAAAAGGATAACATTTTTCCTTGTAATGTTCTATATTATCTCCAACAACCTATAGTTGGAAGATATCGAGGAAACATAAAGATGGGTGAAATTGAGCTTACTATTACAGGAATAGCAGGGAAAATCTCATAACGGTTAACACTGGGAATTGAATTTCTTGAGGATCATAAACCTTGGGAAAGATTACGAGATGGAATGAAGTTCACAATGGCTGATAAAAGATAAAGAATCAGATGACCACTAGTCCGTTCTCCATATACATTTTGATCAGAATGTTATATGCTGAATACAAGGCCGAGTATTTCCCCGCCTATATTGATTCAGGTGTTGGAATATGTACTGCAAAGCCGAATGTATTTCCTAAAGAAATTGGAGAGGATTTACCAGCTATTGCAAGAAGGGATTTCTCTAAAAGGATTTTTATCCTTAATCTGGTAATTAAACAGGCAAAAATTATGATAGGAGTCGCAGGCGGTACCCCATGGTATAAAGTGAAGACGCCACTAATATATTTCCATGATACAAGAGCATATGTTTTGCTAGGAAATAATTTCCTACAAACATTTAACAGATTTACACAGGAGAGTGAGACAAGAAGACTTATTTTCATAATATTATGTGATCATAAGATTATTGTCCAGCGACTGCGGGAAGCATTTTATCGAAAAATGCCTATTAATTTTCGCAGCAAGCGTGGTGATGAAGCCAAACTTTGAAATCCAAAGATGGCGCATTGAAGAAAATTTGGTGAAGCATTATTATCCTTTAGGTAATTTGGTTCAAATCAGAAGGATACACAACTATGAGATAATAACTTGTATTCATTCAGAATACAAGGAGAAGAACGAGCACCTCCAAAGGCTATTGCAGAATTGATGATGAGCATAATGGAGAATTCACAGAGTGATGTTACCATAGAATAACAAATATCACTCGAGGATATCAAGAAGAAGATCCAAAGGAATTACAGTGAAAATCATTTGGCATGGTGGGATAAGAATGAGCTCAAAGCATCCTTAAAGGTTAACCCAGGGAAGAAGTATGAGTTTGTGAGATTCAAACCAATCCTTATGAATCAGGAGGATCGTGAGGATATGCAAAAGATACTTAAGGAACATCTTGCCCTTAAGTTGATTTCACCAGGAGTTTCTCCATACAGTAGTCCCGGATTCTTAGTCAGAAATCATGGAGAAATAAAAAGTGGAAAGCCAAAACTTGTTATTAATTACGAAGGGATTAATAACATTTTGGAATTCGATGGATACTATATACCAAGCAGAGAATATTTAGTGAATTGTATCGAAGGTGCCAAGATATTCTCAAAGTTCGATTGCATGTCTGGATTCTACCAGATTAAGATGGGGAAGAAAGTAAGAAATGCACAGCTTTCCCCGCGCCACAAGGACATTATATTTGGAATGTGATGCCCATGGGATTGGCTAACGTACCCTAGATATATCAAAGAATGATGGATAATCTCTTCAAGGATTATTTCAGTTTCATGTTCGTATATATCGATGATATTCTTATCGCATCAAAGAATATGAAAGAACATCACAAACACTTGGAAATATTTTCAGATGTTTGCCACAAGGAAGGATTAGTGCTTTCAGAAAAGAAGGCAGTGATTTCTACGAGACAAATTGAATTCCTCGGAATTGAAATAGATGAATCTGGAATCATCCTACAAAGCCACATTTTGGAAAAGATACAAGGATTTCCAAATACACTCAAAGACAAGAAACAACTTCAAAGTTTGCTCGGAGTTGTTAATTTTGCTGGAATGTTCATAAGTAATATGGCATATTACAAGAAGGTGTTTAGCCCATTACTCAAAAAAGATGCTATATTCAAATGGGAAGATGAACATCAAGAAGGGATAAAACAACTCAAGGAAGTTGGTAAAAATCTTCCAAAGCTTGCGATTCCCCAAGACGAGGACGAGCTGGTTCTATACACAGATGCCAGTGATGATTGGTGGGAAACAGTTCTTACAAAGGCCACACCAAATGAAGAAGTGTCATGCATATATTGCAGTGGTTTATTTACACCCAGTGAAGCAAATCGGTGGCGTATCAATGAGAAATTATTATTTGCAGTCAGAAAGGCTTTCAAAAAATGGTCTCTATTTTTACTGGCTAAAATGTTCACTTTAAAAATTGACAATTCAAGTGTCAAGGCTTTTCTGAAAAATAAAATTGAATCAAAACCAGAAAATGCTAGATTACTTAGATGGCAAGTTGAATGTCAATATTATGATTATGATATTGTCATTATAAATTCTCATGAAAATGTTCTTGCAGATTTTTTGACACGAGATGGAAGGACGCGTTGCTGATGAGGTCCTTAAACGAGTAAGACATCTCAGGGAAAACTTGTAGAGTCTAGAATGAGATTTTGGGATGTTATGTCTCAATGTAGAAGTTGCTGGACGACTTCAATAGGCTGACCAGAAATCCGTTTCTAGTCAAACACGAGCATGCCAGTTCGCTCAAGGACAATTGTTTTTAGCGCTGCAAGGGCCTCTCCTACAGGTCGTATCTTCTACGATGCAAAAAGGAGCGACTAGAGAATGGGGCTCTAACCCGGAGATTATGGATTCAAATACCATAATCATAAGTGTTGCAGGTGATGCATCCCCGGATGGGGTACAAACTGTAATAATTAAAGAGGGAGAGTTGAATCTTAGGCCATAGACAGGCAAATCTAAGGTTCAAACTGACGAGATTAAGATTTCCCCAATGCAGGTTTATCAAAGACAATGAGAGAAATTAGTTACAAGAAGAGGTATTAGCCCAGAAAAAACAATGGTTGATATCTCAGGCAAGTATCCCAGAGTTTGGATTAAACCAGGAATTCATCCAAATTAAGTACAAGAATGGTATACTTTTGGAGCTTTAGCTTCAATATATATTGTATCACCCGGATTCCCAAAAAATTCAAAATTACCGAAATAGATTGGGGGAAGCAGTTTTACGAGACTTGGGCCAACAATCCACACTTGGCCAAAGGATTGGAACTGTATTTTATCAGTGTAGCTCCCGAACCAGCGAAGAAAGGCTTTAATGAAGCTTTTCATTTCATCAAGCTTAGAAGACCGGATGGAAATGCTTTAAAACACATTAAAGCAGCTTTCGGAAGATGTACCATTATTGGTAGGAGTGATATCAGAAGACGAAGCTTCTACACGACGGGCATGGGGACTTTGGGTTTGTCTAACTGAAATGGACAAAGTCAAATATCCATTCGAGATCTTTCAGAATTCAGCAAATGGATCTTTCCTACTGAATTCAATGACAGGATCAACAACAGGATTTGCAGAGGAACTTTTCGAGACAAAGAGAAGAATTCTCTGGGAAAACAAGATTCCGGCTAGCAAAGAAACTTACTGGAAATTCTGTAACATGGCGCATGTTGGCCGTTGGATCGATCGGATCTGTCAAACATGCCCCGAATAGAAAGAGCCTGAGTTTGGGAAAGGATTTTGACCCAAACCCGACCGATAAGACCACATAGCTGGAAAGGACAAAGTCCCAGCTCGCAAGACGCGTTATCCTCTGGGACCATACAAACAATTTTTTTAAAAGATTCCCCGACAACCATCACATGGGTTAAGTCACGCGGAAGAAAAAGGAAACAACTGGCGAGGCAATAATTCAGGATATTATGTAAGCAGTGACGTCATATACATCAACGAGATTTGGAGTCCGCCTTTCAAATCCGGATTCAAGTCTATAAAAGGCGAGAGTTGAAGGAAGCTGAGGACATTGAACATTTTCTTTAGTTTTCTTATAATAAATTCTGAGTGGAAATTTGTACTAGCTGAGTGTTTTTAGTTTTCAAGTTTTATGTGTTTTCGAGTGCATGCCTCATTAATGAGAGGCTAAATAGGTATTCTCCTCCCAAAAAGAAATTACAGATGTAATAAATATTTCTTCAAGTTCTTAATAAAAAGAGGCTTTCTACATTAATATGTGTTCATAATGTTCTATTAATTTATCCCGTTTAAGAGTTACTATACGCCTGGAGTAGGACATGAACCAAGGTTGCACTGAGCAGTTGCTGAAGGAGTCGGATAACTTATAGATCATCTTCCCTGCTGGTTGAAGTTGAACAGTGGGAACTGTTTGTCAAACGATCTAGGGGCAGTAATTTTCCAACTGGTGGTATTGTGAGCCATCTCACCCGGTGTTGTTTCGGTCAAAGAAGGTATGAATTTTAAGGGATTTATTAATTTTACGGAAGCATGTTGGGCCTGATATGGTTGTAATGGACTATATCCATTTTATCAAAACCTTAGTCTGTAATCAAATTATTTAGAACTATAAAACATTTCCATAAGTATGCCCTATTGAGTTTATACGCTCGAAACCTTACATGATCCACTTAAAACCTCTGAATAGAGACTGCATCTAAGTAGGTGTAACAATGCCACGACAAAATAGGTGTCAGAAAATGTAAATTTTCATAATCTATGAAATTTGGGTTTATTAAAAATAGCTATGGTATGAAAGGATTGAAATTGTTAATTCTCGAAAGTTATAGGACTGTAATTGCTACCTTTAGAAAGATAAAGGACCAAAATTGCTATTCAGCCATACGGGCGAAATTGTCCAGGACTAAAATTGCAACTCTAAATAATTAAAGGACTAAAATTGCAACTGTCCTAAATATACATGACTAAAATTGCAATTTAGCCGCAAAAATATAATACAATCATTATAGTCAGACGTACTAAATGAGGTTAATCGTGAGGAAAGAAAATTATCTGGAATTCGATGGAAATTATAAAACTTAGAGTGTTACTTAAGGATAATAGTTAGAATATAAATTTTGATTGTTTTCTTGGAAGAACACTTAGATCTAAAGTCATAACTCGATAATTTGGAACTAGCGACAACATTTGTTGATTATTGATTAAACATTGAATTAACGGTAAATTATTAACTCCATAATTTTTATCTCATTTTTATTAAAATATTTGGGCATGTAAACCCAAAATTAAGTTATAAAAATGAAAGAATTGTAGCGTGTAGATATCCCAAAAATCAAAAAGAATATAAATGTGATCGCAGATATAGTCACATATACATTCACACGCAATGGAATAAAATAAAAAGAGCAAAATACCAGATGTAAAATTTATCCACAAGCCAACAAGATTGTAGATGTACAATAGGGTGAAACTTTCAACTAGTAAAAATGTTTGATCTTGTATACAACGAATACTAAAATCAACTAGTAGAAAATCAATAAATTAAAAACTCCAATCTTGAGTAGATCTAATATTTGTAATGCAACTCATCGAATAGTAGATATGCTTGGACTTTGTTTAGCACAATACAAAAATCCTATGGGTAAAAAACAACCTAACAAACACAGCAGCAGACTGAATGTAATTACGAGATACAGTCACATTCGGGATCACATCAAGTTCCAATAAATTTCCTTGTTCTTGAAAAACTCTAAAATTTATCAACTCTCATGTATCTCTTGCGTGTTTTATGAGCTCGTCCCTTCTCTCTTATATATAGGTTTCAAAGAGCTCCAAAAAGTCTTAATAAACATGGAAACAAGATATATACAAATAATATGGCAAGTATATCACTTTTATGGATTTGGATCCTATGAGTCCACCCATTTGGGGTGAGTCCATAGGGACAAATCTCAATTATTGGTCAAATTTTTTGAATGGTCCAGATTTGGAGGGTTTTCTAACTTTTTTTTTTGGTTCAACATTTAGAAAGGGTATTAGTGTCATTTTTTATTCTAAAGTAGTTAATGACATTTGATTAGATACTAATCATGTTATTTTCTTTTCCAGTCAACCGACATGTACTTACCTTTTTTATATGCTTCCTGACGTTTCGCATTCCACTACATCCTTTTCACTGTGGAAGTTTTTTCCCTCTCTCCCGGTGCATTGGATTTTCGCATTTCATCGTTGATATTTCAAGGTTTTTACAGATTCTTTGAAGGTAAGTTGTCGTATTGTGATTTTCATTCTTTTCTGTTTTAGAGGTTGTGATTTTTTAGTTTATTATTTAGATTGTTATCTGCTTGTTTGTTTCATAGTTTTTTGAAGTCCTATTTTGGATTTTTTGTTTGATTCCGAACTGTGTCTACTCATTGTATTGTCTAGGGTTGGATTTTTGATAATGTTTTTGGTTTTTTCACTTTAGTTGACAAAGTGGGGAATTGTTCAAAATGCTTATAGTTGTGTCTGTTGCGTTGAGCGTGGTAGGTTTGTGCTCTTTTTTATATCATTTTTTGATCTGCTTATGTGACTTGTTAAGGTCGCTTGTTAAGTATGTGCATGTTGCTTGGGGAATGTTTGATATCTTGACTGCATTGCAAAATTGTTTTTTCTGTGGGTTCTTATTTTTATGCTTGTGTAACTGGTTATTTCTGCTTATGAAGGTATTAAATGTTTCATATGAAGTGATTATCATGTTGCAAAATTGGTATGAGTACTTTCCTTGGCTTCATTAATTCTGTTTTCAAACATGCTTATGCAATATAATTACATTGTATAAGTATAACCATATTGCAAGTGTAATTTGATCTTTTTGTTTGTCTATATTTATGTTTGCATGTTTTGTGTAATAGTATTGCCTATATAGTATGCAATTCTTGCATTTTTAATACGGAGTTCTGTTTTTGAGTACATGTGCAATTCTTGCATATTGCATTTTTTTGTTATTAGTAGTGCATGTTAGCATATGTAATATAGTGTGTGTTATATATGTAGTATATGTGTGTTGCTTACGTAATATAGACATGATGCTTATGAATGACTTTTGGCGATATCAAGTTTAATGTTGCTATGTGAATTTTTTGAAGTTGTAATATGATTTGCAGTGGCAGATTTTTCTCAGTACATTTTGTCCAAAAGTTGTACGTTGGCAGCGCGCTTTATACAGAATTCTAAGGTGATAAGACTGGCTATGGATTGGAAGGACATTGAAAAGAAAGTGGACTACAATGTGTCACATGGAAACGTACATAGGCGGAGACATGAGAAATTGGGACAGTGGGTTGATGAAGAAAAATATTGCATAAATATCCGTGATGCGTGCGAAATATTGTGCCGCTATTGCTCTGGCTGACATGAATGAACACAAGGCAAAGAATTTTGCCGAGGCAAAGAAGTTCAGTGGATGAAGAAATAGTGATTTAAGGCTGACGTGGGAATTCTCTTTTGTTAATGTAAATGTATGTTGAATGAGATACTTTATGCCATTTGTGTTTTTTGTTGTTTTCTTGGAAATATTTTGATAAACTTTTAGGTAGGATCATGTATTTTTGGGTTTTGGTTACATATGATGTTATGTGAAAATATTATTGGGCTTGTATTTGTGGTGTATCTCTAAGTTTTTTCATTCATAAATCATATTATTGTTTATTCTTTTATCATACAATAGCATACACTAAATAATTAATATAGATGCAATTGTGATATACGACATAAGCAAATTTATCAACTGTACATGCAATGCTACTGTACACATATGTAGATGCATGCATAAATATCCAATGTTGCTAATTCAGCATCGAACTATTTTGGGAGGGCTTAAAATTGTTGAATTGTTGTTATGCTTTTGAAGAATGTATTTAATGCATGTGTAGAAAAGTATTAGTACTTACCAAGAGATAGCAATTATGTAATTCCAAATAAACTGGTTTTCAATTATTAAGTATATCAGTTCAGCGTAAAAACATATTTGTAACCAAGAAACACTATATAGAATTTATGTAACACTTAAAAGGGTGTAAACTGGTGATAAAATGTATTTGTATAGCTTTTTTTCATGCAACAGTATACATCATTAAATAACATATGCTTATAAGTGTACTTGTGATGCATATGCAGAACAATTATTATGTAATATGAAGGGATAATCATCATAAAATTCAGCTGGATCCTTTACAAGTATTTATGTATATCAGTTCAAGCTAAACACGCTCTTTCTGCATTCAGGCCTATTGTGCAAACAATCGGATATCCAGTACTTTATAGAGTCAGGAAATACTTGTAGTCGCTCTCGAGGTATATTGGTATTGCTCCCTGGCATATAAGTAACAATAAGTGATGTATCATCATATTGTTTGTTAGTATGTAATACTCAATATTTATATAAGCAATCATATTTTTTTTCTGAATCATTCATGTGTTTAAAAGCAATATAACAATATTACACAAGCACAAACTCATATCTTCATAGGCAGTTTTTTGCGAGTTTGTTTAGCCTCAGTTTTTTTCTAGAGTAGCAACATTTGGAGAAACCTTCTTCAATTACATTGTTCATGTCTTCTGCATGCACCATGATTTGAGCGTGTACTGTTCTTTGTGGATTATGATTGTGGGACAAAAATTGGTTATGTAACAATGATGGCAGCTTATATGCGTAGAATTGACTGATTTTGCTATCTCAGAAGTGTGTTGAAGACGATGGTGTAAGGATTTCGTGATTCTGCTTCGTCTTTCTCGCGACTGATATTGGTATGAGATTGTGTAAGGATTGCGTGTTTTTTTTATTTGGTAACTGAATCCTATTTTATTGGTATGTATTGTTTTTATTGGACTAATTTACCCTTACATTAAATTAATTTGGTAATAAATTATAATTAAGCTTGTTAAATCTTGGCCCCTGAAAAAATTAGATCTATGGCTAGGGTTGGTCCCTATGGACCCACTCTATGACATGGTCCCATATAACCCTCTCCCTCACTTATATAATGAAACAAGATAAGTATCTAAGAGTCCTAATATGTCTATACCATATCAATATCAAATATTTCCTAATCTAATTACAACATAACATTTACATAAGTCCAGAAAGGCAAAACACATTAAAACACAATCCTTTATTCTAGGAAAATATTTAGGCATTTACATACACCCAACAATCTCCATCTTTTTGCGTTTTTGGAAAAAACACGTATCAAGCACAAACCAAACTCCCCCTGAATCACATGTTAAATAATGTTGAGCAAAATACAATTACATTTAAGAGCAGATTTATGAAAACAACATCACTAAGATTAGTCAAATAACAAACATTCAGCAAACTAAAAACAATAGCAACATCATCATCCCAAAAGATATGCTTAGTGCAAGCCAACATAAAATCCTACAGAAATCATCAGTGTCAACACTTGCATCTGTGTGAGCAGTCTGATCACATTGGCATCCAACTTCAAAATCAAACCTGATTCTTGCATCACCTTCAACATTCCCAGTACTTGGAGCAGCTTGAGAGTCTCCCCCTGCAAGAGTGCTAGGTCAAGCTTCAGCTTCAGTTTGGGCATGTTTATCTCCCCTCTTTTTGACCGGAAAGAGAGCCAATGATGGTTTGCAATTGATTGTGGGGAGCGGTAAAATGAACATTGTTCAGTGTTAAATGGTTTTTATGCATTCGTTGTGGGGTGTAATTTGACAATTAATTGAAGCCTTTGCATGTACATTTGGCGTAACTAGTGTTATTTTCTTTATTGGTTGTGATACTACGACTTTTCTGTAAATTTGTAGGAAACTGAACTAAAATGAAGATGGAATAAGTCTAATATCGACGAACGGTATAAAGGGTGTGCCACTTGCAAGGCAGACTAAGAGAACGAGCAAAATGGGAAAAAAAAAAGAACCACACGACTAGGTCGTGTGAAATCAGACGGCCTTGTAAGATTCATACAAGAACCAAGACACAGGCTTTCAACACGACCAGGTCATGTGAAATCACACAGCCGTGTAGAAAGTAGGCTACCGCACGACCAAGTCGTGCAACTATGCACGGGTAGTGCGGGAATTCCTAGTTGACGAATTTTTACACATTTTCTTGATGGGACTGAGTTATAGGTCCCGAGAGGCAACTATAATAGGAAGAATAGATTACCTAATGAGGATATATCATATTTGAGATAAGAGAGCCGTCTTTGGAAGAGAAAAAGAGAGATTTTAGAGAAACCACATGAGAGAATTAACAACCAAGAAACACGAAGGGCTCAAAAACATGAAGACTGATTCATCCACACAGGAGAACTATTCATCATAGTCTAGAACTTCTTTTCCATCTTTTAAATGTCGAATATTTCGTTTAATAATTTGTCTTTGATTTTGCAAACGATTATGTTGAACTATGTTCATATTGATTCTAGGTGATGTGGACTGTAGGTTTAATTTATATTTGATTTTGTTTATTCCGTGCGAATTGGTTTCATCTATCTATTTGTGGATTCGCGTGCTTAATACTTATAGATTATTTGGCCAATAATTTGAATGTTTCCTAATTAGTTCATAATTTGAGAGATGAGTTCTAACAATAGATAACGAATTCACAACATAAGCAATTGTAGAGTTGAGATGCTTATGATGTATATGGGGTTAGATATTTGATTCAATATGCTTTTGGGAGATAATATTAACTATTAAGTAGAGTTGGTAGAAATTTAATATTGATCTATGGTTTATTGCCCTCGAGAGAGAGAGAATAAACTATGATAAGAATTGAGTCCATAGATAAGATGTAATTAGTTTTTGCGAGACACGAATTGAATATAACTTGAAGAAGCGTGTCAAAATAATAGTCCTAGGATCACCTTTATTTGTTGATTAAATCTCGCGCATGAGTTCATATTTTATTTGTTTTTATGATTTTGCTTAGTTTTAATTGTTAGATAATTCATCATCCTATTATTTGGACGTTTCAATAAAATTAGGACTATTACAATTGTTGTTGTTTATGTTTTAATCAATCCTTGTGGAATACGACATTGCTTGCCACTATCTATTAACTACGTCGTACACTTGCGGCCTAGCTTAATAAGGTTTAGCAAATAAGTTTTCAGCACCGTTGCCAGGGATTGAATTTGTCAACATAAATACAATGATAAATAGTTGCAGATATAACTTGAAGAAGCGTGTTGAAATCATAGTCCTAGGATAACCTTTATTTGTTGATTAAATCTCACGCGTGCGTTCATAGTTTATTTGTGTCTGTGATTTTGCTTAGTTTTAATTGTTATATAATTCATTATCATATTATTTGGACATTTGTATATAATTAGGACTATTATAATTTCCGTTGTTTATGTTTTAATCAATCCTTGTGGCATGCGACCTTACTTACCACTATCTATTAAGTACGCCGTACACTTGCGGCATAACTTAATAAGGTTTAGCGAACAAGTTTTTGGCGCCGTTGTCAGGGATTGAATTAATCAACATAAATACAGTGATAAGTAGTTTCAATCTTAACTGAAATAAATTTTCAATTTTTTAGTTTTAATCTTACAATAATTTTTGTGGAAACTGACATGTTCTCATTAAGTGTAGATAGTGTATGACCACGCGTTCATCATCTTCTGATAGTTAGAATAAATTGCTAGGCGATTGAGAGTAGCGAGGAGAAAGAACTGCTCAACGATTCAGAGTAGCAAGGAGAAGACACTTAGAAGAAATGGCAGAAAAAGTAAATGGGCAAAACTTGAAATAGCGAGGAGAACAACGGGGACCATCCAATAATACCACCAGTAAATGTCAATGGGCAAAACTTGGAAGCGAAAAGACCACCGAGACGTGCAGTTTAGAGATTATTTATAGTCGAAAGTAAACCTCAAATATTGTGGAGTTGCTCGCCAACCCATTAATGCGAACAAATTTGAATTGTAGCCAACACTGATTCAAATGGTATCACAAAATCAGTTTAGGGATAGAGCAGCTGAGGATTCGAATGCGCATTAGGCACATCTTTTGGAGATTTATGACACGATTAGGTGAATGGTGAAATTGAAGATGTTATTCGATGCCGCCTATTCGCATTCTCACTACGCAATAAGGCTAAGGGATGTATTTCTTCATTAACACCATCGACCACCAACTGGATAGAATTGAGTCAGAGGTTTTTGGCTAAGTACTTTCCACCTAGTAAAACATCGCAGCTGAAAAGTGAAATGGCACATTCTAGATAGTTGGATTATGAGTCATTGTGTGTGGCCTATGATCGATTTAAGGAGTTGCTGACGAAGTATCTGCAACATGAGTACCCGAATAATCAACAAGTGCAGTACTTTTATAATTGGTTAAGTGGTCACACAAGGACCATTATTGATGTTGCGTTTGGGAGCTTTATTGGATAAATATCCAGACGAGAGACTTGATTTTCTAGAGGAGGTGGCTAATAATAGCTATCAATGGTCGTCGGAAAGATCAAATGTGAAAAGGGTTTTTCAAGTACATGATGAATATTAGTTCACAAAATTAACAGAGCAAATAGCGGTTTTAAGTATGAAGTTGAGTGTGATGCAGCAGACCACTTCAAGGGAAGCCATGGTGGTAGAGGAACAATCAAATTTTATTGGAGCCCAGAATTTCAATAATTTTTGGGAAAATCAGTTGCCTAACAATTGTCATCCATTGTTGCGAAACCATGAAATTATTCCTATGCTAACACAAGGAATGTATTACAACCATCGTGGGGCTTTAATGCGTGAAATCAAGGTAGAGGTGAAGTTGAAGAGAGAAAGGCTTCATTAGAAAATATGTTGGCCTCATTTATTGGCAAAACTCGAGCACGATTGAACAAAGATGAGGCGAAGATTGACATGATCGAGGAACAGGTTACTGAGTTGAATACAAATGTTAACGAATAGTTGATATCTTCAAGAATATACATATTAATATTCCTTTTGCGGATGTCTTGGAACAAAGGCCAAATTATGCAAAAATTCTGGCGAATGTGATGACCAAGAAAAGGAAGATAACATCATATGAAGGAGTGCATCGCCATTGTCCAAAGGAAGTTACCTCAAAAACTTAATGTTCCGACAGTTTTACTATCCCATTTGCGATTGGAAAGTTGATTTTCAACAAAGCATCGTGCAATTTGGGAGCCAATATAAATCTTATGACTCTTTCCATTTTCAAAAAGTTGCGATTGGGTGAAGTAAAGCCTACGTCAAGCACATTGCAATTAGCGAATCGATCCTTGACATATCCTAAGGGAGTAATCGAAGACGTTTTGGGCAAAGATGGTAAGTTCATCTTTCCAGTGGATTTCATTGTCTCAGATATTGAAGAAGATAAGGATGTGTCATTGATCCTTGGCTGACCCTTTTTAGCTATGGGGAGAGCGTTGATAGATGTTCTAAGAAGGAAGCTTTCACTACGAGTTAATGATGAGCACATACTATTCTCTATCTACAAGGCGATGAAGTTCATGATGATATTAAGAAATGCAACATGTTATATGTCTTAACATATTTTTTTGCTCTCGACTCGGCAAAAGAACTAATGAAAAAAATGAAAAAAGTCGGAGAGATTGAGCCAAAGGGTGAAAACTGAAAATAGGACTAGGTAGTGTGGTGGCGCACAACCTGGAAGTGTGACTTGAAAAATGGACGCACACGGTCGTGTAGTGGCGCATGACCCGATTGTGAGCCACTTATTGATCCATCTCATCTACTAGTATTTCATACTGCGAAAAACCGTCTTGTGGTTATTGAAGCTAATTTGAGCTTTTTCATGGATAAAGGTGCAAAATAGAGTAAAGATTTTGAAAATTTTTAAATGAAAAGTCGACCACGACTTAATAATATCGACCAAGGTCGAGCGCAAATACTAGAGCTGATGAAAAGAATGGAGCAATAGAAAAACAGACAAGGCCAATACCCTTCACCTCATCCACACCAATCGACTTAATTGATAGTCTCTTTATATATTTTGTGATAGAGTTCGTATATTTTGTGATAGACTGCCAAACAAGTCTTGGGGGGGTTGTTAATTTATCTTTGAAAAGTGCAATGAACATTGTTGCATGTCATTTAGAAATTTTATGTAGAGCATATAATTGTTGCATTGCATTAGGATTTTGTTATCTTTTGTTTGCACGTTTATTGCTTTAGCATGTTTATCGATATCCTAGAAATTATGGAAAAGACTGGAAAAAGGAAAAAAATATTTTGGTGATGAATGACCTTTTTGACTTTATATATGTAATGATTGTTGAGATGAAAACTATTTACACATGGTATAAAATTTGAGAAAGCATATCAGTTGCATATTTTGGAAACGATTGAGAAAATTAGGTTTTTGACATGTTGCGAAAATAAACTTGTGAGCGTTTGAGCCTTGACTGTTAATTATCATGATATCTTTATTTTTAATATGATCTGGAATAAAATGATATTTGACACCAGTATACTCGGTTCTTCAGTGCAATGCCGAATTTTGAGTTATTGATATTGCACTTGTGCTGTCACATATGACTGAGATCTCATTTTCTTCAATATTATAATCCCTTAGCTATTAAACCGTAAAACTTGTGCACAACAGCTTCTTTCCGCTATGTACTCTGCCTCAACTGTAGATGTAGCTATTAATTTTTGTTTTTTTGTTGAACTAAGAAACTAATCTATTTCCAAGAAGTTGACAAATACCTGATGTACTCTTCATGTCAACTCTATATCAAGCATAATCAGAATCTTAGTAGCCCATAAGCTTAAAGCCTCCGTTCTTAGGATATCATAATCCAACTTCTTTGCCTCCTTTTAGATATCATATAATCTTCTTGGCAGCTATCATGTAGCTTTCCTTAGGAGCAGACTGGAATCTTGCACATACACCTTCTGCAAAGGTGATGTGAGGTTTGCTGGCTGACAAATAGAGCAATGATCCAATGAGTGTTCTATACCGTGATATACATGTTTTTCTTCAGCATCAAGATCAATTTTAATGGAAGTGTCCATAGGTATTTTAAGATATGACTTCTCTTCTATGCCAAACTTTTTCATCAAATATCTTGTATACTTGGTTTGGCTACTGAAGGTTCCATCCTTCAATTGCTTCACTTGAAGTCCTTGGAAGAAAGTTAATTCTCCCATCATGTTCCTTTCAAACTTTGCTTGCACGAGCTTTGAGAATTTGTCACATTACTCTTTGTTTATAGATCCAAAGATGGTATCATCCACATAGATATGCACAAGCAGAATATTCTCTCCATCTTGGATTCTAAAGTTCTGTCAACCATTCTATTTGTGAAACCATTGTTTATGAGAAACTGAGAAAATGTATCATATCGGTCTGTTGTGCTATACGGGGGGACTTTTACTGTTCATCATTTTTGAAAACTCTACTGTAAATAATATGATAGTTTGAGTTATGGTTTGTATATGTAGTTATTGTGTCTACGTACAGACATGGTTGATTGCTCTTTTTACGTTTAAATATGGCCAAATCTTCGTTGTTGTGTATATGGTTCATTTCATTGCTTGTCTATTATAAAATTGTCATCAGAAAAAAATTCATGTTCTTAAAAACAGAGTCCATATTGTCGAGTTGTTCTGTTTATATATTATCTAATTATAGTAATAGAGGTGGGTGTAACACGAAAAAGAAGATCTTTTTCCACAGGGCGTAGACACAACTTATAATATGTCTTTTGGGAAATTAAAAGCCAGCAAGGTGTGCCCACGTCTTATTTGAAATAATCATCCGGTGCGAAAATAAAATAACTTCTAACTCCTAAAAATCAGAAAAAGATAAAAATTAATCAAAAAACTAATTTGGATAAAAAAAAGGAAAAAAAAAGTAAAATAATGAAACTTGGATTTCCTCCCAAAAGCGCCTTTCCTTAATGTCTTTTCCTAGACATTGCTATACATTGTCCTCTAGCATCGACTTGTTCTTTTTTTGTCCTTCTTCACAACCTGCAATAAGATCTCTTCTTAAATAACAGTCAAATTCTTAGCACAAGCAATTGGTATGTTTGATGCATCATACGTCAAAGATTGTACCCATTCCTTTTAATCAATGGTATCTTGCAACTCAAAATCCAACTCAAATTTCTTCATTACCTCTTGAGATCATTTTGAAGTAAAACTCTCATGAAGTTCAATTTTCAATTTATCATCATCACTGAAATCAAATATTTTATGTGTTTATGGTTCAATAACATCCATAGCAAAAACATATGACACATTATTTGGATATCTCATGGCATCAAAATATTAAATGTAATGACTTCGCTATCAAATTCCATTGTGGGGGTACCGTCATGCACATCTAATTTTGTCCTACATGTTTTTATGAAAGGTCTGCCAAGTAAAATCAAATGAGTGAGATGAATTAATTTCCTTTTTACCAAGCACATAAAAATCAGCAAGAAAAATTAATTCATTGACTTGCACTAAAACATCCTTCAATAAACTTTTAGGATAAATATTAGACTTATCATCAAGTTGAGCAATCACACCAGTTTCTTTTAGCGGTCCAACATTCGAAGATGTATAAATAGATTATGCCATGACATTAATAGAAGCCCCTAGATCTAACACTGTTCTCTCAATTTTAACTTCACCAACTTGCAAGGGATAGTATACATACCTGGATCCTTGCATTTAGGATCTAGTTTTTTTCTGAAGAACAAATGAAATATTTTCACCCATTCTTACAAATTCATTAACTTTCAACTTCTTCTTGTTAGTGCACAACTCCTTGAGAAACTTGGTATATCGAGGTACCCGTTTAATCAAGTAAACGGATATTTTCCTAGATCTTGAAATGTGTCAAATATCTCTTTTTCTTCTTTTTTCTTCTTGGATATAGATAATTCAGAAGGGAAAGGAGGAATTGGTGCCAAAACATTCGGTTGTTCTCCATTAGATTCTTTTAGCTTATCAAGCTGAGATTGAGGAACTACATCTTTTTCACAATTTCTTCTTTTAGAGTGTGTTTTCAAGTTGATTTAGGATGTTCTTTCATTTTTGTTTCACTTCTCAAGGTAATCGCATGCAATTCTGCTTTGGGCTGACAACGTTTTGTGATGGAATTTACCCGATATTCCATTCGACTAACTGAAGAGGCCAATTGACTCATTTGATACTTTAACTCTTTGATATTTGTCCTTATCTCTTGTTGAA
Source organism: Rehmannia glutinosa (assembly GCA_016081115.2). NCBI lineage: Eukaryota > Viridiplantae > Streptophyta > Magnoliopsida > Lamiales > Orobanchaceae > Rehmannia > Rehmannia glutinosa. The sequence continues at coordinate 42,620,912 of CM071935.1, read as the reverse complement.
ATTGTTGTGTGTTAATTGCAAATGGTTTAACATTTTCTTCAATAGATGGACCTGAACTGGAGGGGGGTTGTTGTGGTGGTGGAGCAGTCTGTCCAGGTTAGTAATTTGGAAATTGAGGTCTGGGTATATACATAAGGTTGTGATAATCAATCCATCCTGGCTTGTAAGTAGTCAAGTTGGATCATAATTTCTATGTGGTGAGCCAGATGATCATGAAAATCTTTTCACTATACTGCAAGTGTACAACGTAGCTAGCAGATAAAAGGCAGCAAGTCATATTCCTCAGGAATTGACTACGAAACACTTAGGTTATAGTAAATATCGTATTCCAATTTTATTAAAGCGGTCGAAAATCAGAAAATTATTACCTAAACTAAACTAAACCCTAAATTAACAAGTAAAATATTTATAATTTTATAAACCTAAACTCCACAAGTTTTCAACAAATACGAATACAACCCCAGGCACATAATCTCAACACGCTTCTTGAATATTAAATCCAATTAATGTTTATGAAAATGAGTTTATGTATTTCTATGGGTTCAATTCCTAAATTAGTTTATTACTCATCCCGAGTGGCGCATAAACAATTGTTCAATAATAATTGTAGGTCTCCCGACACATTATAATTACTATTAACTCCCAAAAGATCTTTGAATTGAAGTACTCCCCACAAACAGTTGTATATCTCCCGATACGTTACACCCATTTAATTCTGAACTCGATTTTCGTTTGTTAGAACTCATCCCCTGAATTATGAACTAACAAATATGGTATACAAATTATTGATTAGATAATCTACAAGAATTAAGCATTCGAATTCATATAATAGAATACACAAACTAATTAAGAAAACAATCAATATTGATTTAACATGAATCCACAGTTTTGATTATGCCCTATGATCAGAAAGATTAGCCTAACATAATTGATAACAAATTCATAGACAAACTTGAAATCAAATAGTTTGACATCGTTTAAGTACAAATAAGAGATCTAAACTAAGAAATATAGAACCCTTCTTGTGAGAATGGTTCCTTCTTCGAAGTCTTGAACTCTTGTGCTTTTGTAGATGAGAAAGGCCTTGTGGCATACTTCGTAGATTTTCCCTTCTCTCTCAGAAGACTGTTGATTTGTGTAACACTAGTGTATTTTGATATATGGAATGATATATTAAGTGATAATTTCGTCCATGCCTTGGTCCCCGTTATATAGGTGTTTTGAGAGATCACTGGTAGAGTTCCGACGGGATTATGACTAAAAATCAGCCGCAGGACCATTCACACGGCCATGTGAATTCACATGGGTGGGTCGTGTAATCCGTCTCTGAAAAGCAAGTCGCACGGACTTGAAAAATCACACGGAACCATTCACACGGTCCGTGTGACTTGTACACATGTGAATTTGATCTTGAGGTCTTCATAAAAGTTGTATCCCTTTCTCTTAGCTTTCCAAAGCCACTTTGAATCCGCTCAATATCAATTTTGTATATAAATTTATGGCCAAAATACTAAACCCTGCCAGTGTTAAAAACTGTTAGTGCGTTTGGACGTTTCCGAAAGTAATTGCCTTTTGTTCGACCGTCCATGCTTTTTTCCTTCACATCTTTGCTCGTACCTTGGCTCTTAACATAACCTTTAGAACGTGCTATCACATTTTGTCCAATTTAGCTCAATTATTTAAACAAATACACAGTATCACGTATATTTTGCACATATCACCAGGAATACCTCAAACTACATTAGCTTTCTCTGGAGACTCATCTTGAAGTGTAGGACACGAATCCATTCGATGTCCAATATTAGCACAAATTCAACAAGTCTTAACCTCTTGAGTGTTCGCAACAGCCGTTTGTTGAACAACAATAGTCAGGTTAGCTATTTTATTTTCTAACGAATAATCATTTACCTCAGAGGGTTTTATTAACTATATTATTGTGAACCCAAAATATTATTGTGAATTGGTTGCCATGGTGGAAATCAAATCTCTAGCCTCAGAGGGTTTAGCATCTCCACTTGTTGTATCCATCATTCTTCCTTCCATAGATAGCAATCCCTCAGAAAAGTACTAAACGGGAAGTTATTCTAAAATTTCATGTTGAGGACAACTTGAATACATTTGGTTTAATCTTTCCTAATATTCTTGAAGGTTTTTAGTATTCCTCTGTTTTATCCCACCTATTTCTCGTCTGATATTGGTTGCTCTAGAAGTAGGGAGAAACTTGTCCAGAACATTTTCAACATCTCCTTCCATGTGGTGACAGACCTAGGAGGTAGATAGAAAAGCTAATCCTTTGCTCAAATTTGAACACATCACATGAAATTCTTTCACGTCCACTAAATTTTAGAAGTAGATGGATCAAACCCGACTTCATCTCAAAATTAGCTTCTATATATGGTTGTATATTCAATGCATAACGCTTGTTTTGTTGTATCTAGGCTACTAATTGCCTCAATGTTTGTTCCTGTTTGGCCATATCCCTCTCGACTTTAGAATCACTAGATGAATCATACAAGTCAAGGAAAAAATTTAATCCAGGGGATGACGATTTACGATTTGTTGTATTGTGGAATTAACATTTTAAATGGTGATTTGTTATTTCAACAATTGAGCAAATGATGTTTTTTGTTGCAATCAATCAAAACAACAATACTAAATAAGCACAGACTATATATATATATATATATATATATATATATATATATAAATAATAGCAAAAAGAATAAGAAGTAAAATTAATTAGGTCTTACAAATTACTGTGAACCAAATCTTCAATTATCTTTAGCCGGAAAAGTAGTTTAGCGATCCATACACATTATTGTCGGAAAAAATAAAAAAGAGAAAACATGGAGAAGTTATTGTGTGGGAGAGAGAGAGAAAAAACTAGAGTTCAAGTTAAAAGTGAAAGATAGATTCCTAATCCTAATGGGAACGTGTTTTTAATTGGAAGAGAACATTCTCTCCCTCAAAATACACTCCAATAACAATCCTACAATACTTAGCACTCTCAAAACTATGACAAAATATAATAATCTGATTTCCAAGGAAAGGAGGAAATCCAACATGTATCCTTGCGTGTCCACACCTTATGCTGAGAGCTCTCAAAGATGTATTGTTTGAATAAGTCGTGCCCACTCCTTAAACCAACAGGTCTTTTGGTTGGTTATACTTTAATAAATCAGCTCTGCCTCCTCAAAATTCGATGTATTGGACCTATTTCAGTCACTTCCTCCATTTTTCTACAAAATATATGAATCGATTAAACTCCGCAAATTAAGCTCAATTCAACATAAAAAGCATTGGAAAAACATGATAATTTTAATTTATGTCATTAATGTGATCTATCACTATGTAAGATAGTCAGTGTTTCCTTGATTCTAAGCCTCATGATGTATCTTAGCCTAGTAGTGAATGTGTCAATGTTCGCCAAAAATATTTTGGATCATACAACCTGCAAGTGTACAATGTACTTGTAGGTCCCAAGGGGTGTGATTAAGGTTTAGAAGGGGGGGGGGTTGAATAAACCTTACCAACTTTTCGATTTTAGTCCTTCTAAAATATTACAGAGTTAAATACACAGCTAAGTCCTTGATGGACAGCTAAGTTAGTTAACCAACAGAGTTAGCCACTCAACAGACTCGATTGAGCTGTTGATAGAATAACTTAGTTGTTTAGTCTAAACCTTAACGTAGTTGTGATGAGATTTTCAGCGGAAGACTTAACACCCTTGAATTTGGTTTAAGTTTATTTTAACACTTGGTTTTAGCACTTTGTTAATTATCAGTTGGATAGCAAATTATCAGCACATATAAAATGATATGCAGAAAGTAAATACTGAAATGTAAATGACACAATAATTTATAGAGGTTCGAAGATGGGGTAATTTTTCTACTCCTCTCTTCTCCGACTCCTGGAGGAATCCACTAAGTATTGATCAGAGTACAAAGTGGTTATCAGTCCAGATAAAAGTCTTGATCACACAGCTGACTTGATTCTTTGGGACTCAGTCTGGAGATGCCTTGGTCACACAACTGGCTTCTGTCCGACTCAGCTTCTTCACAGGGCGGCTGCCTTACTACTTCAGCTCACTTGCTCAAGCTTCTTGGATTTGATCATGAAGCTCTCCAATAACTTGAGATTGGTCCGACCTTGAACCTTTCTACAATCCTCCTTGGAATGTAGACCCCTTTTGATTCTTCAAAAGTTTCTTCTTCAACAGTTTGAAGTTGTCTTTTCTTCACAGCTTAGTGTTGGATCGATTTCCTTCGAAGTTTAGGCTTGAGGATTTGCTTGAATAACTTGAGAGAATTTGCAGGTTACAGCTTGAATGATAACTTGAATGTTCGTTGTTCATGTAACCTTCTCTCAAAGTGATTCCTCAGCCTTTTATAGTGAGCTTTTTAAAAATCTGTCCGTTGAAGAGATAGTCTGATTTTCAAAAGTCACTTGTTTTCGTTGGCTTGTCTTGTTGCAGTCCTTGATGTTGATATTTCCTCGTATTAAATGAACATTCAGCTTTTCAGAGCCTGACACAAGGTGCAGTGCTTCCAATTGGTTTATTCCTTTTGCACGCTTCTGGGACTGAGCACTTTAAGACATGGCAGCATGGGAGTATTACTTGTTTAGGTAATATTCTTGACTTCTGTGCAACGGATTCTTTTCAGTTGTCTTGACTTTACTGCCTTTTCCCCAGGTGACTTGAGTCTGCTCCAATGATTGAAAGACTCATCTGTCACTTCAACTTGACTTGACTTCTTGAGTTGACTTGACTGACACTTCACACAGCTGTATCCAGCTGATACTCCTTCAGTCGAGTTCTTGACTTCTCCTCCTTGCCATACTCAGCTGCTTCACAGCGGAGTCTTCATCTCAGTCCTTCAATTGACTTCTTGTATATCCAGGCATAGCTGACTTGAATCAGCTCGTACAACCCTGTCTATTACAATGCAAATTACAAGAAAAATGGGGTACCAACTTTCTAGTCTAAGTTTTACATGGCATTCATCAAAATCTAAACAATAAATTTCCCAACAATTTCCCCCTTTTTGATGATGCCAAAACTTAAAACATACATACAAAAGGTAAATAGCAAAGATACATACAGACAATGTAGAAACAGAGAATGTATGCGTAGAATCGATCTTTTTATTGATCATAGCATTTTTGTCCTTTACACGGCTATTTACAAAGTGTATCAGAGCAATCATAGTGTTCTATATCTACGCAAAAAAAATATAGAAATTCCAGATTCTTATTCATCGTACAGAAGACTTACATACATATGCATTTAAAATAGTAAAATACACGAAGGAGTGGACAACAACACTTCATCGCCTTCGCTGCCTCCTTCTTTCCTCTTCAGCTCTGTCATCTTCTGGTCTCTTTCTTTTCTTTTCTTCTTCAGCTGCTTTCTTTTTCTCATAGGCTCTTCTGGCAGCTTCGTCTTTTCTCTTTCTTTCTTGTCTTCTCTGACACTCTTCCCACAGCTCATCTTGTCTCTTATTTTCTTCTTCAATCCTCTTTACATATTCAACATTCTTCCTGGCCACTTCCATGTTGGCTACTACGTCATATCCAACCCAATAGATCCCTCCTTTCTTACCTGGATCTATATATTCGATGTTTTTGGGTAGAGGTCTAGGTCTGAAACCTCTTTCTCCACTGATTCTTCCTCTTCCTCTGGGCGTGTATTGTACTGGGGCCTTCTTCTACCCAGCTGAGTGACCAGTAGAGTGACCAGCAGAGTGGATCGCGCAGTCCGTCGCTCTGTCGCCTTCTTCGCACAGCTTGAGGCCTTTCTCCCAACACAAGTCCCAGGCTTGGGCTATGGACATGCCTTCAAAGTATCCTTCGGATTCGAGCGTTTTGAATTCATCAACAGATCTAGGCTCGTTTCCGACGTCTGAAATGGTATCATTGTCTCTTCCTGCCGGAATGCCTCTATATTGTTTCAATATGTTCATCGCACGGGCATCCATTTTTCTTTCAACGTCCTTTATCTCTGCTTCTACTATTTTTCTCTTCTCAGACATGGGCACAATAGAGTGTTGGAGCGGCAGAGTCACTGGAAGTTTGTTGATGATGTCAGTTGTGACGAGTCCTTGTTGAGGGGTTCTAGCAACCATTAAAGTCATGTCCTTCGAACCTTCCCCCTCAACGGATTTTCCCTTTTCTTTCTTCTGCTTTTCAGCTGTTTTTTTTCTGCTTCTCAACAGCTGCGTCCTTCTATTCCTCACCAACCATTCCCTTTAGCATCATCTGGGATTCCTCTTCCCTCTTTTTGGCATCATCAAAGGGTAGAGGAACCCCTGGGAACATTCCTGCGAGCATAAAGTCTAGGCGATTGATAGCTGAGTTCTGTTTGGAGTCTGCTGCGGAGTATGCTGTTCAGAATTATGAGCGGGTGGCTGTGGACTCGGCTACCACCAGTTTCATTTCAGCCATAAGACGACTGAATTTGTTATTCATGTTTTCCTCGATGCGCAGAAGTTCTTTCCTGTGAAATTCTCACAGCAGTTCCATTTCAGTGTTGTGGGAGGCATGCATCCTATTAATATTTTCTTGCATCCTCCTCTTCATATCAGCATTATCAGCGCTCCAGATCAGCATCTTATTGCACAATGCCTTAAAGTATCGAACATGTTCCACACGCATTATTTGCTGTTGTTGCCACCATTCCCTGATTCTGACCACTATGCCACGCAGATCGGCTGTAAGATTTGCATCTCTATTATCCAGCCGCATATCCAATGAGGCCTGGTGCCTTTCCATCTCCTCAATGTCTGCAAAGATTGCCTTGAAGACTTCTCGAACCTCAGTTGTCTCCTCTGTCTCAGCTGGCGGCCAAGAAGCATCAAAATCAAAATTCGTGGGGACGATGGTATCTGTGGGAATGACCGGATCAGGTCTGTGGAATCGTCCCTGCTCTCTAACTGATTCTTCATCCAAATCAGGCAGCTCTAGTGAGAAGGGGAACTTTTCTTCAAACACATCATCACGAACATAGGAAATATGTTCAACAGCTTCATCGGTCTCAGCTGGTTTTTCCATTTGAGTTATCGTCTTCTCGGCCTCACTGTTTTTCCATTTGAGTTATCGATCAAGATCTCATCGAAAGATGATGAGACTTGAAGGGGTGGCTCATCATCAAAATTGAATGTTTGGCGAGTAGCCTTGAGGTCTGACTTACTCGTGCTTGGATGAACATCCTCAGCTGAGTCTTTTGGATTTGCAACGGGGGATGACTCAGCTTCATCTTCACCTTCAGATCCCAGAAAAGTTATGTCAGGGTTGTCTTGGGAATCATGAAGGGCACTTATCTCCTTCTCAGATGCATCAATGATAACATGAGGAATGTTCTATGTTTCTGTCTCTTTACCCCGGGAAGTCTCAACCTCCCGTAGGCCTTCATTACCTCCTACAGTATCAACTGCAGCAAGGCCTCAGACATTCCCTTCGATAGACTCAGCTGTCTTAGGGTCTTCTACGGTGGCATCCACAGGAGTCTCAACTTCGTGGATTGCACTTTTGTTGCCCAGAGTGTTAACTCCCGGGGCAGATCCATCCTGTGCCTCGACTGCGTCAGCAGCGTCCTCAGCCTGCAGAGTAGTTAGCACTTTAGCTGAGATAGTCTCAACTGTCCGAGCTTCGTCAGTGACAACTTCCTGTGTTTCTGTTTGTTTTTCCTTTTCCACTTCGCCTCCTAGATTCGTTGTGGAGTCATCTGCAGCACCCTCCGACCTAGCTGCAGTGGAGGGAGTTTCCCCCTCAGCTGGCACACCAGCTGAGTGACTTGGATTGGGGTCACTCTTCTCCAAACTCCCGGCTGTTTCCTGTGAGTGTTCAGCCGTTGGGGTAGGTGGTAAGACACCTTCAATAGGGGTTGGCTCGACTTGGGTCCCCAAGTTCCCAGTTTCATCTCCATGTCCCCTAGAACCTTCATCAAAGTGAGCTGGGGAAGTGGTTGCAGCAATGACAGTGGCAATCTGCTGCACCACTCCCAAGGGATCAATCTCCAACTGGGATTTGGAAGACTCTCCTGGTCCTTCCATCAGCTGTTGCTCATGCATCATCCTGGATTCCCGCATGGCTTGCTGCATTTCCAATTCATCTGTATTAGCAGCTGGGTCCAAGTCTTCATCACTTCCTGAAAAGGCATCGAAGTGAGGGTGGGAGTGATCAGTAGTTCCAGTGAAAGGACAGATATTGGCCTTCTCACGAGCTTCAGCTTCCTTGGCCAATCTCTCCTTCTCATTTTCATTGAATATATTCAGGATATCCAAGCAGTTCTCTTCATCAAGTGCTTGGACCACTGTGGTCAACCCAACGAAGCTCATCAGTTCTTCTTCTTCTTCAATAAATTCAGGTCTTTGGAACTGTTCCCTTGAGCGACTTAGCTTCCACTTTCTCCATTCGCGCAGACGATTTTGGATGTCTGGATATGGTGGAGATAGCATGATCACATCATCGTCATCTTCTTCTTGATGTCCTTCTTTTTCAGAAATGGAAGGCAACATACTCTGCTGCTCAACGTCTTCAGCAGCATCAGGGGCAGGTGGACACACAGTCATGTCAGCAGGGGATTCTGTTGTCTCCGCTACTTCTTGTTCCTCAGCTGTCCTGTGCACAGCTAGGTCTTCGACTTGCCTCTGCTGATAGGCCTCAGCAGACTTGGCTGTTTCATCAATGATTTCTAGAGACTCTACTTCTCCAGCTGAGTGGCAGACTCAGCTGTTTTCTGAAGCTCTGAGCGCTTGATGATTCTTCTCCTTGTCTTTGTTTTCACCAGAGGAATGTCTTGTTCTACTTCCTCCGGTTCCTCGATGATAAAGGCCTTTGAGGTTGCCTTAGAGGCAGCTGCCTTTCTCATCTTGGCAGTCCTCTTCTTCTCCACCACGGCTACAGGGGCAAGAGACATGGCTGCAGGGACAGGTGACTCAGCTCCAGGGTTAGGTGCGGTTTTCTTCTTTGCTGCTGGGGAAGCAGTCTTCTTTCCAGCTGTAGGGGCAACTTTCTTCTTGGGAGGGGAGACAACAACTCTTTCCTCGGGGTCAGCTGATTCCCCCTCACTAGTGTCCGCCCTCTTGGCGTATGCTCTCTTCTGGGCTCCTGACAAGTTGGCCCGAAACATCTTTTTGTTGACATGGAACGCCTTTCCATGTCGGAGTGGAACACCTTTCACCTCCATCAACCGCCCAATTACAAGGCCATACCCCAGAGATCCTCCAAACGACCCATCGTCCTTGAAGGACTTATTTCCAACATTCTGGCAGAGTCTGCTGTAGACGAATTCTGCCCAGTTTACTTTCTTCTCCTCCATGATCGCAACCATCACGATGAGCTTGGTTTTGGACAGCTGATTAAAGCTTCCAAATTTTATGTCTACACACTTGGCAACAATATCCAACAGCTTATGGTAATCTTCCTTCAGCAGCTTCTTATCAGCTGTGTTGACAACCTTCGCAGCACATTCAGGTTTGGCCACTTCCTTCCATGCAGCAGCCAGGTTTACATCAGCTTCGAAAATTTCAGGTACACCTTCCGACGGCAGCAAGCAATGCTCCACAAGGTCTTCAGCAGTGATTGTAAACTCCTTTCCATGAACAGAGGACTTGATGCCCTCGTCATGAACCTCAACGTTCACGTAGAATTGCGCGACCTCTTCAACGTAGGTCTTCTGAAACTCCATTGTTAGAAAGGGTTTTAGTCCAGACTTCTCGATTTTGTTGGCTATCTTCTTCACGAGGTTTTCATCGGAACCCTGCTTTATCATTCCTTCAAAATCCACGGTAGAACCAGTGTGGATTTGCTTTCCCAACTTAGCGAAATCATAGGTAGTTGCCATTTTTGAGTTTAAGTGAACGAAACATTAGAAATTTGCCTTGAAGATTAATAGGGTTTTGAGAGAAAAAAAAACTTTATTTGCTTCTGGAGAGATGAACAGTTTGAGTTATATGTGAGAGAAAATGGACGAAATGGTATATGTATGGGTTATGAAAGGATTTGCATACGGTTTTTGAAATTTGATCGAGATCAACGGCTCAGATTTAGCACGCCGATTAGCATTTAATTTCTCGCATTTAATGCGGCAGCATTTATATCCAATCATATGCTTTGTCATGCAGCTATTGACTGTACCTGTCATCATTACACTGACGTCATCCTTAAAACATTCCCACTTATTAAAAACGATTGCGTTTTTGTCACTTAGCTCATAAATGACTCAGCTTACTCCTTAGCTGATTCAACTCTTCTTCTCCCTATTCACGTAGTGACTCAGCTGTCAGCTAACTCAATACAGCTGACTTTCCGATATGGCTGATTCACTTAGCTGATTCACACGCTCTGCTTTATTTTCATCTTTTCACGTTCCATCTCTTCTCATTGAGTCTTCTGAGGGTCAACTCAGCTCAATTAACCCTAGCTCATGCTTGAGTTCTTCAAATCTTTGTTCACATAATGGCTTTGTGAATATGTCAGCTAACTGTTTATCAGTTGAGATGTATTCCAAGGTGATGTCTTTCTTTTCAACACGATCTCTTATGAAATGATATCTGATATCAATGTGCTTTGTTCTTGAATGCAACAAGGGATTTTGAGTGATTGCAATAGCACTTGTGTTATCACACATAATTGGAATCTCTTTTTCTTCAACATCATAATCTCTCAGCTGTTGTCTCATCCATAAGACTTGGGCTGCAACACAATGTTTGCCAAAGACTATGTACTCGGCAACCGTGTGGATGTGGCTATTGAGTTTTTCTTCTTTCTAAACTAAGAAACCAATATGTTTCCAAGCATTTGACATGTACCTGAAGTACTCTTCCTATCAACTCTACATCCAGCGTAGTCAGAGTCTGAGTAACCAATAAGTTTGAATCCACCTTCCTTTGGATACCATAAGCCGACTTCCTGGCATCCCTTCAAATATCTTAGGATTCTCTTAGCTGCAGTCATATGGCTTTCCTTTGGAGCAGATTGGAATCTTGCACATACACCTACGAAGAAATGTGATGTCCGGCCTACTTGCTTTGTGAGATAGAGCGATGATCCAATAAGTGCTCAGTATCTGGTTTGATCCACGGGCTTGCCATCTGCATCCATATCCATCTTGACTGATGTATTCATTGGTATTTTCACAGAAGACTTCTCTTCCATACCAAATTTCTTCATTAAATCTCTGGTGTACTTTGTTTGACTTATGAAGGTTCCATCCTTCAGCTGTTTAACTTGAAGTCCTAGAAAGAATGTCAGCTCTCCCACATGCTCATCTCAAATTTGCCTTGCATGAGGTTTGATAACTTATCACACAGCTCTTTGTTTGTGGATCCAAAAATAATGTCATCCGCATATATTTGAACAAGTAGTATACTCTCTCCATCTTGAATTCTAAAGAGTGTTCTGTCCACTTTGCCTTTGGTGAATCCAATATCTGTTAGGAATTGAGATAATGTATCATACCATGCTCTTGGTGCCTGTTTCAATCCATATAGAGCTTTCTTGAGCTTGTAGACCTTATCTCCAATGGTCTTCTGCTCAAATCCTGGAGGTTGCTCAACATAGACTTCTTATTCCAACAATCCATTTAGAAATGCACTTTTTACATTCATTTGATATACAGTGAAGTTCTTGTGAGCAACATAGGCAAGAAACATCCTTATTGCTTCTAATCTAGCAACAAGAGCAAATGTTTCATCAAAATCTATCCCTTCTTCTTGGCAATACCCTTTGGCTACCAATCTTGCATTGTTTTACCACAGAACCTTATTCATTCATCTTGTTTCTAAAACCCATTTTGTGCCAATAACATTTTGATGGGTTGGTCTTTGAACCAATTCCCAAACTTTGTTTCTTTCAAACTGATTCAGCTCTTCTTGCATGGCCTGAATCCAATGTGCATCATCCAATGCTTGGGACACATCTTTAGGTTCTATTTGGGAAATAAAATAAGTGAACATTGCTTCTTGTGGAGCTTTGGATCTGGTTCTTACACCATCTCTTACATCTCCAATGACTAGCTCTGGTGGATGGTCTCTCAGACATATCACATCAGGTTGTAGTAAGTCAGTTGGGTTCAGTCGTCTTGCAGCTGTGTTATCTTGAGCAGCTCTCTCATCATCACTTAGGTGTAGATTTTCCAGCTGTCTTTGAGATTCAGCTATCTCATCTTCACCTTGATTAATTACTCCAACTTCAGCTTCAACATAAGGACTCTTCTGCATAGTTAGCTGATTCAGCTTATCAGCTAACTCCTCAATGTCTTCTCCATTTACATTAGGTTCATCAAAAACCACATAGATAGACTCTTCTGTGACCATAGTCCTTTTGTTAAGAACTCTATAGGCTTTGCTTTCAGCTGAATATCCCAAGAAGATACCTTCATCAGCTTTAGCATCAAAAGCCTTATGATTATCCTTGCCATTGTTGTAGATGAAGCATTTACATCCAAATATTCTAATATATGCAACATTTGGCTTTCTCCCTGTCCAAATCTCATAGGGAGTCTTTGTCAGCTGTCTATTTATCATGCATCTATTTTGAGTATAGCATGCAGTATTGATAGCTTCAACCCAAAATCTTTTGGGCAGCCCTGCTTGAGCTAACATGGTCCTTGCTGCTTCCTTGAGAGTTCTATTTCTTCTTTCTGCAACTCCATTCTGTTGTGGAGTCCTTGTTGTAGATAATTCATGAGCAATACCATTTTCAACACAATACTGAGTTATTATTCCATTGACAAACTCAGTTCCTTTATCACATCTTATCTATATAATGGTTTGACTCTTCTCATTTTGAACTCTTTTCATCAGCTGAGGTAACTTCTGCAAGGTTTCCTTCTTTTTACACATGAAGATTGTCCATGTATATCTTGAATAATCATCCACCACTACTAGAGTGTATTTCTTTCCACTTATGCTGGTTGGCTCAACTGGACCAAATAGATCCATATGCAATAGATGCAAAATTCTTGTTGAAGATGGACTTGACTTCTCTTTGAATGAGGATTTGATTTGCTTTCCCATCTGGCATGCATCACAAACACTTTTCTTCTTGTACACTGAGTCTGGCAGTCCTTCTACAAGATTACTCCTTGCAAGTTTGTTAATTGTCTTGAAATTCAGGTGACTCAGCTTCTTGTGCCACAACCAACTTGATTCGGCTGTACTCTTTGCTAGCAGACAAGTGGTTGGTGTGGCAGTCGACCAATCTACCACATACATGTTGTTTTGTCTGGATCCTTACAACACTACTTCATTTGATTCAGTGTCCTTGATTTGGCACACTCCCATATTGAATCCAACATTATAGCCCTTATCACAGAGTTGGCTGATGCTTAACAGGTTGAAGTTGAGGCCTTCAACGTATGCAACATCTGTGATTTCTAATCCATTTTTCTTGATGGATCCAATGCCTCTTATTTCCCCTGGAGCTTCATTTCCTCCAAATATGACTTTTGCGCCTTTAATTTCCTTGAATTTTGACAGATTTTCTTGTTTCCTGTCATGTGTCTGGAACAACCACTATCCATGTACCAGGTTCATTGGCACTCAGCTGTTCTTTGAACCCGCAATCAAGGAAATCAGTTTTTAGGTACCCATACTTGCCTGGGTCCTGAGGGGTTAGTGTTATAAGATGATCCAACCAACCTATAGCCAAATGATTTGACTCTAAGGGGTTGCCATCTATCTGTGCCATAATCATAATTTACTTTGGCAAATTGCTTGGGGGCTTTAGGTTCATACAACTGTCTCTTTTGTCTGTATGTTTGTGTGTGTGTTTTAGCAATTGCCTTTGCTGAGTTCTTTTGCCTTTGTTGAGTTCTAGGCTTTTGCCACTTTGGCATGTATTCCATAGGTCTTGACTGATATTTCACATTATTCCAATCAGCCTGGCTTGGGTAGTTTCTACCATTCCCATCATTTGTGTTCTTTTGATAGATCTTCTGGGGATTTTGGTAGCTCTGTTTCTTCTTCACATAGTACTTCCTGTTTGGAGTTTGCTGAGGAACTCTGCTGGATTTCTTCTCAGTTGTCCTCTCAGCATACTCAACTGGCTGTTTTCCTTTTCCTTTATATCCAAGGCCAGTTTGTTTGTGATTGTGCTTTGGAATGAATTTGTGTGCAACATTTGGTGTCTTGGATTTTTGAGATGCTTCATTACTTGAAGATCCTTTTTCCAAGATCACTCTTGGAGTTTCACTATGCACAAAGGAATTGAATCCTAAGCATGTCTTGTCTCCACATTCTTTTTGGCTCATGATAAGGTCATCCAATGATTTGGATGCCTTTGTGAATGAGGCAATCACATTTTTGAGATCATTTTCTCTCTTTTCTATAGCAGCTATCTCTGCTATTAGTTTAGCATTTTCAGCCTTCAGCTCTTTGGTCTCATCAGCCATGTGACTTGGAGTACTCAGCTCCTCAGTCAGCTGTGAGTTTTGGCTTTTGAGCTGACTATTTTCCTCATTTAATAGTGTGTGTGAGGATTTAATGTGCTCAAAGTCTTTCATCATTTTGCCTAATGAATCATAAAGATCAGTGGGTGATGAAGTGTGTGTGTCACAGTCACTATCACTAGAATCTGAGTGAGATGAGTTAGAATGTACCTCATCTTCTTGGTCATGTTGATCTTGTTCTTTAGCCATTATACAAATCATAGCTTCTTCTTCAGAATCACTTGAGTAGTCAGCATCACTACTCTCTGAGTCTGCTGTGTCCTTTGATTTAGCTGTTTCAGCAGTTTCAGCAGCCAACATTGCTCTTTTCTTTTCTTACCTTCTTTCTCTGAAGACTCTTCTTTCTTCTTCATTCCTGTATTTATTAACTACAGGATATGGACAGTCAATAGCAAAGTGTCCTGGTTGTCTGCAATTCCAACACAGGTTTTCAACTTTTTGATCAGCTCTCTCATTTCTTGGGTTGTCAGCTCTTTGATATTCGACCTTTTGATACGTAGCTCTCTTTGGTGGCCTATCTTCCCTTGACTTGGAGGGAGTTGAATGCCTTCTGGAGGATTCACCTTTGTTTCTTTTGTAGTTCTTGTTGAAGAACTTGTTGAATCTTTTAACCATCAAGGCAATTTCCTCCTGGTCAATGATTTCTTTGGTTTCAGCTCTCTTCCCTTCCTTGACTAAGAGTGCAGTTGTTTTGGGTACAGCTGTCTCCTCTTGATACTTTCTTCTCAGCTCAAACTCATAAGCTTTGAGGTCTGAGAATAGTTCATGATTGGATGTTTTTGATAGGTCCATTGAGTGCCTTAGAGCCATGGTCTTCATTTCCCACTCAGCTGGGAGGCTCCTTAGTATCTTCATACACATCTCCTTCTGTGTATTCTTTCCCAAGTGCTGAGAGCTCATTTGTAATTTCAGTGAATCTAGCATCCAGCTGGTCCATCGTTTCACCTGCAAGCATTTTAAAGTTTTCAAATTTTTGAACAACAACAGATAATTTGTTTTCCTTAATTTGCTCAGATCCTTCAAAAATTAAGGATAATTTATCCCAGATTTCTTTGGCTGTCTTGCAAGATTTGACTTTGTTGAACATGGCTTTGTCCAAAGTCTTGTAAAGTATATCCTTGGCCACATTGTCAAGGTTGTATCTTTTTTTGTCATCATTTGTCCATTCAGCTCTTGGTTTTTCAACCATAGCGGGTCTAGGAGGAGCAGCCTCATCTCCTTCAGCTGCAGCAGCTCTCCTTGCAGCTGTGTTCACCTTCATTATTTGCAGTGGCCCATCCTCTATCACTATCCACATCTCATCATGTAAAGCTGATAGATGATCCTGCATACGTATTTTCCAGTCATCAAATTCCTCAATGGTGAACATAGGGATGCGTGTTAAATTTGCTTCCATGATAATAACTGTGATGTTTTTAAAATGGCTTTTGAAAGAACAAATGTTAAAAACTTCTTTGAAAAATTGGAGATCTAGTTCAGTAACCAGTGCGGAAGGCTCAATGAACCAACTGCTCTGATACCACTTGTAGGTCCCAAGGGGTGTGAGTAAGGTTTAGAAGGGGGGGTTGAATAAACCTTACCAACTTTTTGATTTTAGTCCTTTTAAAATATTACAGAGTTAAATACACACGTAAGTACGTGATGGACAACTAAGTTAGTTAACCAGCAGAGTTAGCCACTCAACAGACTCGATTGAGCTGTTGATAGAATAACTCAGCTGTTTAGTCTAAACCTTAACTTGGTTGTGATGAGATTTTCAGCGGAAGACTTAACACCCTTAAATTTGGTTTAAGTTTATTTTAACACTTGGTTTTAGCACTTTGTTAATTATCAGTTGGATAGAAAATTATCAGCAGAAAATGATATGCATAAAGTAAATGCTGAAATGTAAATGACACAATACTTTATAGAGGTTCGAAGATGGGGTAATTCTTCTACTCCTCTCTTCTCCAACTCCAGGAGGAATCCACTAAGTATTGATCAGAGTACAAAGTGGTTATCAGTCCAGATACAAGTCTTGATCACACAGCTGACTTGATCCTTTGGGACTCAGTCTGGAGATGACTTGGTCACACACAGTGGCTTCTCGTCCGACTCGGCTTTCTTCACGGGCGGCTGCGCTTTGCTACTTGACTCACTTGCTCAAGCTTCTTGTATTTGATCACGAAGCCCTCCAATAACTTGAGATTGGTTCGACCTTGAACCTTTCTACAATCCTCCTTGGAATGTAGACCCCTTTTGATTATTCAAAAGTTTCCTCTTCAACAGTTTGAAGTTGTCTTTCCTTCAGAGCTTGGTGTTGGATCGATTTCTTTTGAAGTTTAGGCTTGAGGATTTGCTTGAATAACTTGAGAGTATTTGCAGGTTACATCTTGAATGATAACTTGAATGTTCGTTGTTCACGTAAGCTTCTCTCAAAGTGATTCCTTAGCCTTTTATAGTGAGCTTTTTAAAAATCTGCCCGTTGAAGAGATAGGCTGATTTTCAAAAGTCACTTGTTTTCGTTGGCTTGTCTTGTTGCAGTCCTTGATGGTGACATTTCCTCGTATTAAATGAACATTCATCTTTTCAGAGTCTGACACAAGGTGCAGTGATTCCCATTGGTTTATTCCTTTTGCACGCTTCTGGGACTGAGCACTTTAAGACATGACAGCATGGGAGTATTACTTGTTTAGGTAATATTCTTGACTTCTGTGCAACGGATTCTTTTCAGTTGTCTTGACTTGACTGCCTTTTCCCCAGGTGACTTGAGTCTTCTCCAATGATTGAAAGACTCATCTGTCACTTCAACTTGACTTGGCTTCTTGAGTTGACTTGACTGACACTTCACACAGCTGTATCCAGCTGATACTCCTTCAGTCGAGTTCTTGACTTCTCCTTCTTGCCATACACAGCTGCTTCACAGCGGAGTCTTCATCTCAGTCATTCAGTTGACTTCTTGTATATCCAGGCATAGCTGACTTGACTCGGCTCGTACAGCCCTATCTATTACAATGCAAATTACAAGAAAAATGGGGTGCCAACTTTCTACTCTAAGTTTTATATGACATTCATCAAAATCTAAACAATAAATTTCCCAATAGCACTTTATAGAATAATGGCAAGCAAAGTCGTATTCCTAAAGGATTGATATTCGAAACACTTAGGCTACAATAACATCGCATTCCAATTTTATTGAAGTGACCGAATATTGAATTTATATAAAAATCAAAAATTAAAAAGAAAAATAAATAAATTTGCGAACCCCACAAGTATTTTCAACAACTACAGGAGCAATCTTAGGCACATAATCTCAACATGTTTCTTCAATATTAAATGCAAGTAAAGTTTTAAAAACCAATTCATGCAATTCTATAGGTTCAATTCCTAAGTTAGTCTATTCCCTCTCCTGGGCGGCGCATAAAGAGTAGATTAATAACAATTGAAGGTCTCCCGACTCGATACAATGATTATTAACTCCCAAAAGATCTATGAATTGAATGACTCCCCACAAACAGTTGTAGGTCTTCGGACTCGATACACCCGTTTATGTCTGAATTTGATTTTTGTCTTTGTTAGAACTCCTCTTCCAAATTTCACACTAACAAATATGACATGCAATTTATTCCCGGGAAATAAAATTAATTATAAATAAGTACTCGAATGTTTCCCCTAAGATCCGAAAGATATGCCAAACATTGATTACAAACTCATAGACAAATTCGAATCAACATTATGACATCATTTAAGCACATAAAAGAGTTCTTAGACATAGGAAGAAAACCCCTGATTCTCAGGATAGATTCTCCTTCCAAGCCTTCGAAACTCTTGTGCTCCGTAGATGCGAAAGTCTTGTGGTGTTCTTCGCGACCTAACCTTCCTCTCTCATAAGATCTTTGATTCTTGCGTTCGTGTGTAATTTGATGTGTTTTCTTTGTATGAAGTGATATATTTTCGTACAAGCCTTGGGTCCCTTTTATAGATACTTGGAGAGATCACTTGTAGAGTTGGAATGAGAAGAAAACTCTGAAAAATACGTCTTGACAGAGTCCCACACGGCCGTGTTGTCTTGTCTTTAGCCCTTCTTCACACGGTTGTATGAGCCTATATGGCCTGGCCGTGCGATGTGTGGCCCTTTCTCACACGCCTGTGTGAGTCCACATGGCCTGGCCGTGTGGCCCTGGTTTCGTCCCTTGTTTTGCCCAACTTCACACGGTTGTGTGGTTTCACACCGGCATTTCCACACGACCGTGTGACACTACACGGTCCAACCGTGTAAAGTGTTTTTATCCATTTCTTTCAACGTTTTGATCTTCTCTTCGCATACGTCAATCTTAGCCGGGCATTCCTACTGATATTTCTTCGTTTTAAGCTCCGTTTCTTGTAAGAATTACAAGAATACGCATTATCATGCCCTTTTAAGGAAACCAAGTAAAAACATACTAAATACGCGTGCAAATGTACCAAATATATATCATTATAAGCCCTAAAATGCACGTATGTTTTACACACATCAAAATCCCCCAAACTTAAAGCATTGCTCGTCCTCGAGCAAATTAAAAAAAAAATAATCTAAGGGGTAAAAACGAATACCCAAGAACACTATGAACATTAAATATAATTTGACTCCATAGTCAAGGAAACCATGTAATTCATTATCAAGAAGTCATCATTCATAAACTCGGCATAATTAATACTATTATGGGAACTTGACATCATGACTCACAAGTAAATAGTGTATCACTCTACTCTCAAAAGTGTATGTACAGTGTTTACGCTCAAATTCAATTCAGTGAAAGTAGAACTACCATAGGCTTGTAAATCGTCTAACATCTCTACAACCTTTGTGTGCACAACTTAAGAATTAAAAAGGACTTTTAAGGGTAGGGACATTTGGATTAAGTGACTTGACTTGAAAAAATAGAATTTACGCATACAGACTTGCAATTCACCAACCCAATTTCATATATTACTCATTTTCTATTTCAATTCCACCCTTATTTCTCCTTTTTCATACTTAAGCCTTTTTGCATTCTTTTCTTTTTTTCGAGCCTTTAAGCTTTCAGGAATTTTATTTTTGCTTTGATTGATTTTCTCTATGTCATTTTCAGAGATTTTCTTTCTTTTTTCAAATTTTTTTTTCTTTTACCCAGATACTACTCCTCCCTTTTCTTTGGCCAACTTCATCTCTTTTTTTTTCATAAATTTTCCACCACATCTCCCCCAAAATTGTTCATTTGCTATAAGCCCAAGAAATTTTAGGTATAAAATAATGTTTTCAATTTTAAAGATCAATGTGGCTCAGAATAAAAGTTTTGGCTCAAAATTGGCTAACTAGGGAATCATGAGTACATAGGTAGGATTTTTTAGGCTAAGTAGGCTAAACAAAGATGGCCTTAAATCATTTTCAAAAATTGCACACACACATGGATTCAATGAAGATACTAGAGCAAGTTCTAGAGTTCTATCAATCATGAATGACACACTCAAGAAAAAATAAGCTGCATAAGATAAAGCAGTTATAGGTACAAAAGCTCACATGCTTATTTTTCGCAACATGCTCAAATACCCAATTTTATTGACTAATGCCAAGCAAATAAATAACTTCTTCCGAATAATTTTTATCATTATTCCCACAAGTATATTATCTCATTCTATAAAATGCTCATAGAAATCATACGAGAGCTGGGCATTTAAAAACATAACTAAAAACACACACAAAAGCAATTAAACGTGCTAAAGTGGACATGCTAATACAATAAAACATAAATAAACAAAAAATCGAAAAATAAACTAAAAATTAATTTTTTTTTTCAAAACTATTAATGCAAAGTGCTCTATATGCAATCCTAAATGCAGATGCAAAATGCAAGAAAGTACTCAATTGCGCATTCTTGGCATCCCCCCCCAAACTTAAAATATGTTTCATCCCGAACATATGAGGAAATTATTAAAAGAAAGAGGAATGCGTAATAAGTGCTTACATGGATCACTGTGGTGGTGGAGGTGGAGGGTAGTGGGCCTGTGAGATGTGCCACTAGTCCATACGAGACATCATCTCGTACATATGTTGCTACTGTTGGGTGATGGCATCGAATCGCTGTAAGTACTCCTGGTGATAGTCATTAACTGTGGTTGTCAACTGATACGTGTCATCTATTAATTTGCCCACGTCAGCTTCTACCCTTTCGAGCCTCTCACTCATAGAAAATGGTCGGTTTCCCCCTTGTCTAGATGATTCCAGCATCTCCCTCATCGGCTCATCCTACTCTTCTTCAGCAGCAGCCCCCTGTACCTCTCTAAGCAACCAGATACCCCTATTTCTAATGGATGTGGCTTCGGGGTTAGGAAGCTTAATTGTTGTTCTATCTGCTTGATTGAGCCAGTAATCACGCCCATCAAATGTTATCATTTTCATAGCAGTTAGAAGATTCATATCAATCAATTTAGGCCCCGCGGCCTCCACATACCTCTTCAAATTAATATTGAAATATTCAGCAATAGGGGTAATCATCCCCCCGATGCAAATTCCACCCCTCTAAAATTTCCTATTCTATCAAATTGCCGGGCTATCATAGCCCCGACATTTGGCACAACCTCAGTCCTTGACGCCATACACCATATGATAAATAATTCGTCTACTCTCAACGCATCTTTACTCTCCTCCCTCGCAAAAATTGTTTCAGCTAAGACTCGCTGAACATATCAAAATATTGGGTTTCGAATACTAGACGCCTTTGAGGTGCCTGGCGTGTAGATTTGTTTCCCAGTTATCTTTTTCTAAAACCTATCCTTATCAAGCTCCTCATGTTCCTCAACCCCATAAGCCGGAGTTTTGTAAATTTCATTTAAATCATCTATAGTTAGTTCTGTTTGCTCATTCCCCAGGCGAAACCTAACTCCCATCAAATTTCTTTTTCGAACCACCAATTTAAAGCTACTCAAAAATTCAAGTTTGATAACGGAATAAGTGGTCCAATGCCCATTTAAAAATTCATGCCAATCAATTCTACCACACAAAGCTCGAAAATCTTCCAATAAACCTAAATTCGTAAGAGTAAGTTCATCGGGATACCTTGTATTAATCTATGGATGAAAGTACAGTATCGTCCATCTAGCACGGTGTGTTTCATTTGTCAAGATTACATTGGAAGCTTGGGCTCCTCGGGGTCTAAAATTGGTTGAGGCTCGGTTTCGGGCTCCGGAGTCGGATCCGTCCTTCTTTTTGTATTTCTCTTTGTTCCTCTTTCATCCCTATAACCCATGAATTTCAAGATTTTGAAGAGAAAAATCTGAAATTTTGGAGTTTTTGGAGTACCCCCAAACTTGGTGTAGAACTTGGAGAAGTTGGAAATTGAAGGTATTTGGTGGTGGGTTTCTTGAGAGGGTGAAGAATTTGCATTTTCGGTTTGAGATTTGTGGTGAATTTGTAGAGTAGTTTGGGATTTTAGGGAGAGAAGTTTCATGGGTTTGGTTTGTGTAGGAGAAAGTGGGAGAAAAAGTGAGAATTTTGGGTCAGAATAGGGGTTGATTGCATTCTGCCCGATTTTTGGTGTTGGGCAACACGGCCGTGTGATGCCACACGGGCTGGCCGTGTCGCCCTAGGCGTGGTTGCTGCGCGTCCTATCTGTGGCCCTTTGTCACACGACCGTGTGATGCTGGGCAGTTCGTCCTCTCGCACGGCCTGGTCGTGTCATCTCACACGCCTGTGTGGGATTATTTTCGTATTTTTTTTCCGATAACCAGGAGTTTGCCGTGACGCCTCCTACACAACAACTCAAGAAAACTAAACAAAACTAAAAATTAATTTAATAGAAAATAAACGAAAAGTAAAAATTAAAATTGAAGGCGATGAAAAATTTACGGAAATAGGAAATAAATTGGGTTGCCTCCCATAAAGCGCTAAGTTTTACGTCTTCAGCCAGACTTCAGATTTCTAATCACTTTTGCTAAACCATGTCATTTGAAATCTGTGAACCCTCAATGCCATCCATCAGACGAATGGCGTTCCATTGTTCTCGCGGATTCAGCTCAGTATCGCTTGCGAATTTGCCTTTTTGATGCTGGCCTCCCACAACAGTTGCGATCTGGGCTACTTGTGTTTCCAAAGATTTCAGTCTTGCATTTCCGTTCGTGTAGTGACCTATTCTTCTATCATGTCTATCTTACCTTCATCTTTGTTAAGCCTCACCCTTGTTTCTCCGATAAACGAGGATAACATCTCTTCAACAGATGCTTTCTTATCACTTGACTCCGCTCTGCCTTGATTACCCACATTATATCCTGGAGGTGGCTGCAAAACATTTTTATTATTAGCATAAAAAAGGTGTTTGTGGTTTCGCAACCCCGGATGACAGTAGTTGGGTGTCTAATTATTTTTATAATTGTTGTTGAAGTTCCATTGTTGGCCCACAAAATTTGCTTCTTCTTCAACAACAGCAGGATCTCTTGGAGCCACTTGTTGCATCGCATCCTGTTTCATATTTAGCATGGATACCTATTCTGTGAGCATGGCGACCTTCTCATCCTGAACTTCTGCCACTCGTCGGACAGTAGACCTCTTGGATGGCCATTGGTAAATATTGTTCGCCATCACCTCTAATAAGTCTAGTGCCTCCTCAGGATATTTTCCTAGTAGTGCACCCCCAGATGCAGCATCTATAATTGTTCTGGTGTTTTCACTCAAACCATTATAGAAATACTGGACCTGTTGGTAGTCGGGATATCCGTGTTGACGGCACTTCCTTAGCAATTTCCTTAATCTATCCCATGATGTTGGGAAATTTATTGTTTAGATTTTGATGAATGCCATGTAAAACTTAGTCTAGAAAGTTGGCACCCCATTTTTCTTGTAATTTGTATTGTAATAGATATGGTTGTATGAGTGTTCGCCTATATTTTTAGCTTCACCGCAAGTGTACGGTGTACGTTATCGAATAGGGTAGCAAGGTCGTATCCACGGAGACTAATAAATTAATATGCTAAGTATTTAACCAAGATAATCTTATTTTTATTTAGACGATCGAAATTTGATGATTGTTGTTTTGAGATTAAGACAATTTAAATCACTAAAACACAAGAATAAGATAACACAAATGAAAGAAGTATCAAGATGATGTAATGGATTTCCGAGTTAAGGTTTCGATTAGTAATCCTCTTGTTGTCCGGTTTAATCAAGCCACGTTATTATCAATATTCCTATAAGACGATCACAAAGCTATTTTATCCTCCCTCTCGAGATGCATATAAAATGTAGATTGAAATATCTATGCTAGCATCTCTACTCAACATAAGATACACAACTCCCAAATGCACAAAAGATCAAATGTCCTCACAAATATTCACAAACCTCTCGATTCATGCAAATATTTGTGTCAAGTACTCAAGATCTAATATTGAAACTCATCTCTCGAATTATGAATCAATATATCAAACATGTTAAATCATTGGCCAAGTGATAAAACAAGAATAAGCTCAAAGTACTCAAATAGGCTTCAAGATAATAACTTCAACCAAGATTAAAACATCCAACAAGAGTTCATTAATCTACTTCCAAAACCCAGAAATCTCAAGAGTTTAGCTACACATGATTAAACAACTTATACAAAAAGTGTTCAAAGTCATTACAAATGAAAATAAAAGATTGAAACTAAAAGAAAAGCAAGAAAACTTAAGAACGTCGACAATCTCTCGATATATCTCCGTTCTTCAAGCTCCGATGCAACCCGATTGTCTCCTTGATGTCTCCTTCCAAGACTTGACTCTTGTCTTGTGTTGTAGATCCCAAAAATGCCAGAATGTCCTTGTGTGCGCCCCCCAAAAATCCTTTTTATACTCCCCATCATGTTTAGGGCTTAATGTTTGCAGTTATGGGATTCAGTAGCAGACGCAGGTGGTGCGCCCACGCACGGGTTACCCGTGTGCCACCCTGCTGGAATACCCCAACTCTCTGTAGGGCGCACGGGTGGTGCGTCAGAGCACGGCCTACCCGTGCGCCACTCCGGTGAAATAATCCGACTCTCTGTAGGACGCACGGGTGGTGCGCCCATGCATGGGCTACTACTCATGCGCCATCTGCTGCAGCTCAATTATCCTTATGCGTGCACGGGTGGTGTCTTGAGGCACGTCCAACCCGTGTGCCCCCCTGTTTTTCGTGAACGCTCAACTTTCGCTCTTTTAGGCTTCACTTTTCGTATATCCACTCAATTCTCCGTGTTTCCACTTTGCTTTCCTCGTATTCTTATTCAATTAGCTTCAAATATCATGAAATTCCTACAAAATATGCAAAGTGTAATATCTTTTCCACAAGGAGTGAATATGTAACATTTAACGCGAGTATATGCATGTTTACTTATCATTATAGCTCGAAATACGCCTCAAAATACATGCAAAACTCACGCCTATCAAAATCCCCCAAACTTAAACTGTTGACCGTCCCGATCAACAATATTTAGAACACGATAAAGCACAACAGGGAGATAAAGATAACAGCGCACACCGAGAATCCACAAGAAAATCCAAATTGTTCGTCATGAATGCTGAGTACAACACAATCAAGCCTCAATTATCTAATCAAAGAACACGCCTCAAATAAAACAAAGTGAAATGCTCTGAATCCAACTCTCAAAGTTAAGTGTATACTCTCATCTCACGAGGTTATAGGACGTGTTTACGCTCAAATCAATTCGATGTCGCAAAATTACCATAGGCTTGCAATTCGTCTCATATCTCCGCCACGAGAGTGTATGCAATTTGTGAATCATAAAGGACTTTCTCATTTGGTTGTAATGAAGGCTCTTTGGTTTAGGTAGAAAATTTTTGGATAAAGTGACTCAAACTCGAGTGTATAGACCGATGAGCATATCAATTATTTTCATTACAATCCCATATGCTACTCCAATCATCCCTCATTTTTATCAACTTCATTTATCTCCATTTCCTTCCTTTCTTTTGAGAATCGCCTCCATTCACAATCCTTCGCCCCCCAAGTTTATCAACTTTTCAATCTTTTTCATTTGTGCATTTTCGACACCATTATTTTTTTTTTTCAACATCTTTCCTTCCTCTTTTTATTCCATTTAACCAAGTATGCCCAATTATCCTATTTTTCAATTCCCACCCATTCAACCTCGTTCATTCCCTTTTTACTCAATGTTATACATTCGAGTTTAAGGTGATGGAAATATATTAAGATCAAGGGTTAAATTTTGTGGTTATCAAAGAAATAGGTTGTAGGCTCAACTTGGCTAACTAGGAGTTTTCACATTTTTAGGTAGGCAAAAGGCTTGAAAGGCTAGCAAAGATGGCCTTTAATCACATTCACAATTCACATACACATGTGGCCTTGACAGAGATACCCAAGCAAGTTCTAGAATTTTAATCAACATGAATGATACACTCAAATTACAACAAGACTGCACAAGATATAAGCAGTAAAGGCTCAAAGCTCACAGGCTTGTCAAAATGTAATTCAAAGCATCACACCAAGTTTTTCATATAAACATGCTCAAAGTTATCTATTCAAGGCTCAATCAATCCATAACCAGCATCCAATCCCAACAATATGAATCCTCAATCAACACACAACAACAAGTTGCAACATGCTTGGTCAACTCACTCTCTAACCACTACGAAAGTAATAGACGTGCTAAAGCTATAAACGTGCTCTAATGTAAATGCAACTTAGAATGCTCTAATGCAACTATATGAAAACACAAAATGCATGAATTTTTTTTTTTTTTTTTTTTTTTTGTATCCACACTTTTCATGTATTAAAATGTTATCTCTCCCCCCAAACTTGAATGAAATTATAGTGTCCTAAGGGGAAAAATAAAATTTCAATAACAAAAAGTGGGGATATACCTGAATCACTGCGGCGGCGGTGGTGGGAAGTGGCCTTGAGAAATATGCCACATTTGTAGTTGTTGGAGCACTTGCCACGTCTCCTCGGAACGCCGCTCAGATCGCTCGCTGAACGCGAGAAAATCAGCCCTATGTTGCCTCAAATCCTCTCCTTGCCGCCTCAACTCTTCTTCTTGCCGCCTCAAGTTCTCCCCAAATGCATAAAACATGTCTTGAAAATCGGTGCCGCGCTGGGGTCCTCCACTGTGAGAAGGACCGGGACGATCTCCGCTTTGAGAATGTCGGGGATAATCGCCTCCGTGTGAGGACTCGGGTATATCATACCCAATTTGGGGGTGAGGAGGTTCCATCCCCATGTCTCGGCCATGAAACGCATCCTCCTCCGCCACCATATCCTCCTCATCCAAGAAACCTTCAACTCTGCGATGCTTTCTTGCCTCTATAGCCTCGGTAATTCGGTTGTGTGCGTCAGAGTTCATTAGGAAGTTGGTGGTGTCCGTCAATGTCTCGACCGTGGTGTATGGCGGGTTAGGCAATGGAAATGAAGCACCTTTCTTTTGTAGAAGCACCAATCTGTTGTCTTCATTTGCTATGAACTTCATATGGTGCAACGATGCCAAATTAACCCGAGTGCTGCCCGGGATAGGCTCCAAGCCTCGGAAATCATCATTGAAATGTCGGGCAATAGGGGTAATGAGGCCCCTTATAGAAATCGTACCCCCTTCCCGCCTAGCTAACTGTTCGATTTGTTCGGCAAAATTGACAGCGGTGTTGTAGGGGGTGTTTGTAACCATACCCCAGAGGAGATAAAGTTCCTTAGTCATCATACCTCCAATGTTTTCTCGGGCGAACACGGAGGATGCAGTCACGCGTTGAATATACCGGAAAACTGGATTCCGGATCCATGAGGCTTTGGCGGTTCGCGCGACATACAACATCGGTCCCGTTTGTGGTGTTTCCACAAGCATTCTCCAGAAGTCGTATTGATCATAATGAGTCATCGGGAGGGTACGAGCGTTTGTTGGGACCTCGAAAATGGTGTTCAATTGAGTCATAGACAGTTGTCTACGGACATTCCCCAACTGAAACTTTATCATATACGGTTCAAAGGTCCCGCCTTGTTTGAGTACTTCCACGGTACTCAAGAACTCCAATGTATACTTTTTAAATGTCGGCCACTTTCGGCTCATGAAGTTCGTCCATCCTACCTTGGCGAAAAGACGCCATACGTCCTCATGTATCCCCAAAGTTTGGGTACAATCATCATCGGCGTAGCGAGATGGAGCTATTTGGCGACCGATCAAGCGATTCCATCACTCAAGATCATCGGCATTTGTCAAGTTGACCCCATATGCCTCTGGACTGTTTTGGTCGACCTCCGGTGGTGCCACTTCGCGTTGTGCCATCCCGCGTGCACGTCTCCTTCCACCCTGGGGGTTTCTTCGCTCGGCCATGAAGAGTTTGTACCTGAAACGCATTTCATTAGCATCCCAATATCATCAATGGCAACAACAAAATAGGGGATTAAAGCTAACATATTGGGTGATGCAAATTCACATGCCCACGTTACTTTGATCGATCAACTACCCCAAACAAGCAAAAATTATGGCCATTCTAGACAAATATTAGCTTAAACAATCATTGGCCATGCCTTATTCATCAACAATTCATCCTAAATCTCCTCAATTACACAAGCCCAAAAGGTGTTTGATAATTTGCCTCAAAGAATAATTCACATAATTCATAGCAAAAATATCAAAATGAGCACCTATAATGATCCCTAATACATAATTAACAACGAATTCACAAGGAGAAACGGTGTTCTTACCGGAATTCTCTAAGTTAAACTCGAAGTAGATGACTTGAACCCTAGGTGCTTTTGCTCACAATTCTTCAAGCAAATTCGAATTCCATGTAAAGTGAAGTGCAATTGTGATGGGGGAGGGATTAAAAGGACGAATTTGAGTAGAATTTGTAAGAAATTTCGAAGGCAATGAAGTTGGGGTAGTGGGCGCGCGATTTGTGGGAGTTTTGGGAGAAGAAGACAGTTTAAAAACGGTCATATTTAAGCCTCTTCTGCAGGGCACACGGGTGGTGCATCGAAGCACGGGCTACCCGTGCGCCACCCCAGCAAATTCCTCTACTCTCTGTAGGGCGCACGGGTGGTGTGCCAACGCACGGGCTACCCGTGCGCACCTGTACAGTAATTTATGTATTTTTTTTTTTTTTTAAATAAAAACACACAAAAATGCAACAAAAACACACAAATCACACTCATTAATAAAAACTCGCATATCAAAGCACTCAAATCACACAAATTTTTGAAACTAAACACACACAAAAAATGGAATTCACACGAAAAACCGTTGGGTTGCCTCCCAACAAGCGCTATATTTAACGTCTTTAGCTTGACGCCTTTTAATTCCGATTATGATCTTTGCGAAATGAGGCTTGTCACCTCATCATGCAGTTTTCCATGCCAATCCCGCTCACTTGGATTTACACCTCCCTTGATCATTACTAAAGGAGGTTTTCCATGTTTGTCAACTATCCATGTGTTCTCCTCTTCATCGTGCGAATGGTACGTGCACGCTCTTGGTTCAACATCAGGCTTTTTGTGCCTTTCCTTCTTCTTCATTGATAATCCCTGCATATTATCTTTAGAATGCACACAATTATTCAAGCTATTAGCTTAAGTACAGGAATTAGCAATTGTTGTTGTTTTACAACCATTAAAATCATCATGTCTTTTCACATTCCGAAAAATGGAAAATGAAATACGCTCATCATCAACTTGTAATGTAAGCTCCCCTTTCTTCACATCTATTAGTGCTTCCGCGGTTGCCAAAAATAGACGCCCAAGTATAAGAGGGGTGTCACAATCCTCATTCATATCCAGCACTAGAAAATCCACGGGGAATATGAATTTATCGACTTTTATGAGCACATCTTCTAGTATCCCCGTTGGATGTACGAGTGATCTATCCGCGAGTTGTAGGGTGACAGTGGATGGTCTCACATCTACGAGTCCAAGCTTTCTGAGAACGGACAGCGGCATCAAATTGATACTTGATCCTAGATCACAAAGTACATTGTCAAAGAAAATATCGCCTATTGTACAAGGAATAGTGAAACTCCCCGGATCTTTCAGCTTTTGCGGTATTTTCCTTTGTATGAGTGCGCTACATTCTTCCGTCAGTTGACAATCCCATTCTCTCGCCCATTTGTTCTTGTTGGACATCGCTTCCCTAAAAACTTTGCATAATTTGGCATATGTTTCATTGATTACGCAAAAGGAACATTAATGTGCAATTTTTAAACATGCCCACAAATTTAGCAAATTGATTATTGATTAGTCTTGTGAAACAATCGGGGAAAGGGAAGAGGAATATTATATTTCAGCAAATTAGAGTTAGGATACGATTCACGTTTCTTGGCTCTTTTTTGTTTATCTATTTGTTGCTCGGTTCCTCCTTTAACTTTCATATTGTGTTGAGCGTCGTTTCTGTCATTTCCCTGAATTTGAATGGTAGGTTCGGCAACACACACGACCTGGTCGTGCATTGATACACGAGTCGTGCGTGATTCTGACTTCACACCAATATCAGCATTTTCAGACTCTTCATTCTCTTTTCCACCCCACACATGGATAGCATTGCAATGTTCCCTCGGGTTGACCTCCGTGTTACTTGGAAATTGACCCTTTTGATGTTGACTCCCCACAATTGCAGCCAATTGACCCATTTGAGTTTCTAGATTCTTTATTGAGCTTGTCACTTGTTGTTCTAACTTATCCATCCTAAGGTCTTGCTTATCGAGGCGGCTCCTCGTGTCATTCATGAAAGCATTAGATTGATTTATGAAGGAGGTGAGTGTATCTTCCAACGACGATTTACCTCCTCCATTACCGCCTCCACTTGATGCATTAAATCCCGGCGGAGGTTGTAACACATTCTTTGTATTTGCATATGAAAATTTTTCATAATTTCTCAACCCTGGATGGTAGTGCGTTGGGTTTGAATTATTCCGGAAATTGCTGAAATTCCGGTTATTCACATAATTTACCTCTTCCATCGGATATAGAAGAGCTTCACTACCCGTGCTCGTACCTGCTTCTGGCCCCTTCGTAAATACACTCAATTGAGTTGTCAAAGCCGCTACTTGTGCCGACAATGTTTTGATAGGGTCTGAATCCGAGATTTTGGCTACTCGTTGTACATTCGATCTTTCAGATGGCCACTGGTAACTGCTCATGGCCATTTCCTCAAGAAGGTTCAAGGCATCTTGTGGAAACCTTGCCAACAATGCTCCTCCCGCTGCGGCATCAACAAAGGCCCTCGTTTGCCCCATTAAACCATTGTAAAAGAAACATAACTGTTGATCCTCCGGAAACCCATGTTGTGGACATCTACGTAACAAATCCTGGAACCTTTCCCAAGCCTCATACAAAGGCTCTGAGTCGAACTGTCGGAATTGAGTAATGTCGCTTTTGAGCTGCAAAGTTTTGCTCGGTGGAAAGAATTTAAACAAGAACTTTTGGCTCAGTTCGTCCCATGTGCTTACACTGCCTTGCGTCAAAGTACCCAACCAATTTCTCGCCTTATCCCTTAAAGAGAATGGGAATAGGCGCAGTCTTATGGCGTCATCTGATATTCCGTTCATTTTGATCGTATTGCATATTTCGATAAAATGCGCAAGGTGAGAGTTAGGATATTCGGTTGCAAACCCCCCAAACTGATTCTGTTGCACCATATTGATTAGTGCCGGTTTGAGCTCGAAGTTGTTGGCATTGATAGGAATATGGGCAATACCACCGTAATTACGATTTGTTTGTGGTCGAAAGTAATCACGAATGGCTTGTTCTTGAACCGGTATCGGTAACTCGTTTCCACCATTGTTTGGCGGTATTGGTAACTCATTCAAATCCCCCATTATCGGATTGTGTTGTCTTTCAGCCCGTCTAGTGGTAGCACTGATTCTTCTCGCGAAAGCCTCAACTTCCGGTATGAGCGGTATTAAGTCCCCCCGCCTAGAGCGCGTGTTCATGCACTACCTGGACCAAACTAAAAGAAACAAGTCAAATAATGTGGAATTAAAGTCACACCAAAATAAAATAAATAATAAAAAAAATGTCTAAATTAAGAATAATTCTATCTATCGCAATATTAGCACCATAAATTGTATTATTCCCCAAGAACGCGCCAAAACTTGTTCGCCTATATTTTTAGCTTCACCGCAAGTGTACGGTGTACGTTATCGAATAGGGTAGCAAGGTCATATCCACGGAGACTAATAAATTAATATGCTAAGTATTTAACCAAGATAGTCTTATTTTTATTTAGACGATCGAAATTTGATGATTGTTATTTTGAGATTAAGACAATTTAAATCACTAAAACACAAGAATAAGATAACACAAATGAAAGAAGTATCAAGATGATGTAATGGATTTCCGAGTTAAGGTTTCGATTAATAATCCTCTTGTTGTCCGGTTTAATCAAGCCATGTTATTATCAATATTACTATAAGACGATCACAAAGCTATTTTATCCTCCCTCTCGAGATGCATATAAAATGTAGATTGAAATATCTATGCTAGCATCTCTACTCAACATAAGATACACAACTCCCAAATGCACAAAATATCAAATGTCCTCACAAATATTCACAAACCTCTCGATTCATGCAAATATTCGTGTCAAGTACTCAAGATCTAATATTGAAACTCATCTCTCGAATTATGAATCAATATATCAAACATGTTAAATCATTGGCCAAGTGATAAAACAAGAATAAGCTCAAAGTACTCAAATAGGCTTCAAGATAATAACTTCAACCAAGATTAAAACATCCAACAAGAGTTCATTAATCTACTTCCAAAACCCGGAAATCTCAAGAGTTTAGCTACACATGATTAAACAACTTATACAAAAAGTGTTCAAAGTCATTACAAATGAAAATAAAAGATTGAAACTAAAAGAAAAGCAAGAAAACTTAGGAACGTCGACAATCTCTCGATATATCTCCGTTCTTCAAGCTCCGATGCAACCCGATTGTCTCCTTGATGTCTCCTTCCAAGACTTGACTCTTGTCTTGTGTTGTAGATTCCAAAAATGCCAGAATGTCCTTGTGTGCGCCCCCCAAAAAGCATTTTTATACTCCCCATCATGTTTAGGGCTTAATGCTACAAATTATGGGATTCCAGCGCAGACGCACGGGTGGTGCGCCCACGTACGGGTTACCCGTGCACCACCCTGCTGGAATACCCCAACTCTCTGTAGGGCGCACGGGTGGTGCGTCGGAGCACGGCCTACCCGTGCGCCACTCCGGTGAAATAATCCGACTCTCTGTAGGACGCACGGGTGGTGCGCCCATGCATGGGCTACCCGTGCGCCATGTCAGCGACTCAATTATCCTTAGGCAGGGGTGCACGGGTGGTGTCTTGAGGCACACCCAACCCGTGTGCCCCCTGTCTTTTCCGTGAACGCTCAACTTTCGCTCTTTTAGGCTTCAATTTTCGTATATCCATTCAATTCTCCGTGTTTCCACTTTGCTTTCCTCGTATTCTTATTCAATTAGCTTCAAATATCATGAAATTCCTACAAAATAAGCAAAGTGTAATATCTTTTTCACAATGAGTGAATATGTAACATTTAACGCGAGTATATGCATGTTTACTTATCATTATAGCTCGAAATACGCCTCAAAATACATGCAAAACTCACGCCTATCAATGAGCCGAGTCAAGTCAGCTAAGCGTGGGAATACAAGAAGTCAACTGAAGACTAGAATGAAGACTCCGCTGTGAAGCAGCTGAGTGTGACAAGGAAGAGATATCAAGAACTCGACTGAAGAGGTATCAGCTGAGATACAGCTGTATGAAAAGTCAGTCAAGTCAACTCAAGAAGCCAAGTCTCAAGTTGAAGTGAAAGATGAGTCATCCATTGATTGGAAGCTAACTCAAAGTCACCTGGGGAATAAAGGACTGCAGTCAAGTCAAGACAACTGAACGAGATCCGTTGATGAAAGTCAAGAATGTTACTCAGAATAGTAACTTGTTAAAGTTGTCATAGATAAAGTATTAGTTCCAGTTGTGTGCAAAAGGAACGAACCAATGGGAAGCACTGCACCAATGTCAGAAACGCTGCAATGTTGCAAGACATTAAATACGAGGAAATGTCAACATTAAGGACTGCAACAAGACAAGCCAACGAACATAAGAGATTTTTGAAAATCAGCCTATCTCTTCAATGGACGGAATTTTGAAAGTTCACTATAAAAGTCTGAGGAATCGCTTTGAGAAACGGTTACCTTGAATACCTGAACCATGAACAAACAAGCATTATTCATACTGTAACCTGCAAAATATTCTCAAGTTATTCAAGCAAAATCCTCAAGCCTAAATCTCATAGGAAATCAATCCAACACTAAGCTGTGAAGGAAAGACAACTTCAAACCGTTGAAGAGGAAACTTCTGAAGAATCAAAAGGGGTCTACTTTCCAAGGAGGATTGAAGGAAGGTTCAAGGTCGAACCAATCTCAAGTTATTGGAGGGATTCGTGATCAAATCCAAGAAGCTTGAGAAAGTAAACTTAAGTACCAAGGCAGCCGCCCTGTGAAGAAGCTGAGTCGGACGAGAAGCCAGCTGTGTGACCAGGTCATCTCCAGACTGAGTCCGAAAGGAGCAAGTCAGTTGTGTGATCAAGACTTGTATCTGGACTGATAACCACTTTGTACTCTGATCATTACTTAGTGGATTCCTCCAGGAGTTGGAGAAGAGAGGAGTAGAAGAATTACCCCATCTTCGAACCTCTATAAAAATTATTGTGTCATTTACATTTCAGCATTTTATTTCTGCATACATATTCTACAATTGTTGATAATTTGCTATCCAACTGATAAGAAACCAAGTGCTAAAATCAAGTGTTTAAAACAAGTTAAATCAAATACAAGGGTGGTAAGTCTTTCGTTGAAAATCTCATCACAGCCAAGTTAAGCCTTAGAATAATCAGCTGAGTTATTCTATCAACAGCTCAATGGAGTCTGTTGAGTGGCTAACTATGTTGGTTAACTAACTTAGTTGTCCCTCAACGACATAGTTGTGAAATTAACTCTGTAATATTTTAAAAGGACTAAAATCGAAATTAACTCACCAAGATCTCAGAGCTTGAGAAGACAGTTGAGTCTGCCACTCAGCTAGAGAAAATCTCTGAGACTGCTGAAGAAGTGCAGTCTCCAGAAGTTGTTGATGAAACAGCCAAGTCTGCTGAGGACGATCATCAGAGGCAAATAGAAGACCCAGCTGTGGATAGAACAGCTGAGAAAGAAGAGGCAGCAGAGACAGCAGAATCTCCTGATGAAAGAGTTGTGTCTCCACCTTCTCCCAATGTTGCTGAAGGTGAAGAGCAGCAGAGTATGTTGCCTTCCATTCCTGAAAAGGAAGGTCAACAAGGAGAGGATGAAGATGATGATATATTCATGTATTCTCCATTATACCCAGACATCCAGAATCGTCTGCGAGCGTGGAGGAAATGGAAGTTGAGTCACTCAAGGGTGCAGTTTGAACACCCTGAGTATATTGAGGAAGAAGATGAGCTTTTCAAGCTTCTTGAGATTGACAATGTTCTGCATGCCCTAGATGAGGATAACTGCATAAATATGCTGCAAATTTGCAAGGAGCAAGAAAAGTCCAGAGCAACTGAGGAAGCAGAAGCTCATGAGAAAGCCAGGATTTGTTCTCTCACTGGAACAAGCGACCATACTCATCCTCACATTGATATGCTTTCGGGAAGTGATGAGGACATGGATACGTTGCTGGAAAGGAGAAGTTGGACATGCAACAAGCCATGTTGGAATACAAATTGATGCATGAGCAACAGCTGAGGGAAGGACCAGGAGAGTCTTCTAAATCTCAGTTGGAGATAGATCTGTTAAGAGTGGTATAGCAGATTCCCACAGTTATTGCTGCAACCACTTCCCCAGTTCACTCAGAGGACGGATCCAAGGGCTTGGCGATGACACTGGGAACTTGGGCGCCCAAGTTGAGCCAACCTTTGCTGAAGGTGTCTTACCACCTGCCCCCATGGCTGAACATTCAATGGAAAAAGCCGGGAGTCTGGAGCAGAGTGACCCCACTATCAGTCACTCAGCTGGTGCACCAGCTGAGGGGGAAACTCACTCCCTTGCAGCTAGGTCGGAGGATACTTCAGATGACTCCACAGTGAAAGAAGGAGGCGAAGTGGAGAAAGATAAAGAAAAAGAACAACAGCAAGTTGTCACTGACGAAGCTTGGACAGTTGAGTCTGTCCCAGCTGAAGGGCCAACAGCTTTGCAGACTGAGGAAACTGCTGATGCAATCGAGGCACAAGATGGATTTGCCCCGAGAGTTAACACTCTGGGCAATGAAAGTGCAATCCAGGGAGTTGAGACTCATGTGGATGCCACTGCAGAAGACCCTAAGACAGCTGCGTCTGTCGAAGGGAATGTGCAAGGCCTTGTCGCAGTTGATACTGCAGGAGGTAATGAAGGCCCGAGGGAGGTTGAGACTTCCCTGGGTAAAGAGAAAGAAACACAGAACATCCCTCCTGTTCACATTGAAGAATCCGAGAAGGAGATTAGTTCTCTTCATGATTCCCAAGAAAACCCCGATATATCATTTCTGGGATCTGAAGATGAACCTGAGTCCACCCCTGCTGCACATCAAAAAGACTCAGCTGAGGATGTTCTTCCAAGTACGAGTAAGCCAGAATTCAAAGATGCTCGTCAAACGTTCAATTTTGATGATGAGCCAAGCCCTTAAGTCTCATCATCTTCCGATGACACTACTAATGCGGTCGAGGAACCGCAAACTCAAAAGGAAAAACCAGCTGAGACCGAAGAAGTTGTTAAGATAGCTGAGGCTCAGCCAGCTGGGTCAATACCATCAAAGGCTCCAATTGAATCACAGTCAACTGCGCAGGCTTCTAGAGCTGCAGTAGAGACCACTTCGCGCACAATATCTCAAGTGCGAGACGATGCATATGAAGAAGTATTTCCTTTTTCTCGCGAACTACCCGTACTCGAAGAAGAGACTGCACGAGAACAGAAGCTCTACACCGTCCAAGAAGACCCCATAATTCCTACTGATTCGATTGTGCCAGTTGATTTCAATTTCGATGCAGAGTGGCCAACAGCTGACTCAAGTCAGACAGCTGAGATGCGTGAAATCTTCAAGAAGATCTGTGAAGAGATTGAGAAGATTGAAAGGCACCAAGCCTCTCTCGACATGCGCCTGGACAACAGAGATACCACTCTCACAGCAGACTTGAGAGGAGTGGTGGTCAGGATAAGGGAATGGTCTTAGCAGTAGAGTGTCATGCGTCTCGAGCAAGTTCGCTACTTCAAGGCACTATACAACAGAATGCTAACAATGCTGACATGAAGGCGAGGATGCAGACATATATGGAGAGATTGCATGCCTCTTATACAATTGAGATGGAGTTGTTGCGTGAATTTCATCGAAAAGAACTTATGTGTGTTAAGGAGAATATGAATGCCAAATTCAACCTTCTTATGGTTGAAATTAAACTGGTAGCAGCCGAGTCCAAAGCCACCCGCTTAGAATTTCGAACAATGAGACTCAAAGCGAGACCATCAATTGCTATCGGACCGGACTTCTTGCTTGCTAGGATGTTTCCAGGAGTTCCTCTCTCCTTTGATGATGCCTAAAAAGGGGAAGAGGAATACCAAAAGATGTTGAAGGAGACGGTTGTCGAGAAGGAAAAGGAGACAGCTGTTGTAGAGTAGAAAGAGACAGATGTTGAGAAGAGGAAGGAAAAGGGAAAAGTTGTTGAGGGGGAAAGGTCAAAAGATGTGACCTTAATGCTTGCACAAACTCCTCAACAAGGTCATGTCACAACATCAATAATCAGCAAACTTCCTGTGACTCTGCCGCTCCATCACTCTGCTGTGCCTATGTCTCATAAGAAAACGATTGTACAAACAGAGATGGAAGAGTTTGATAAGAGAACGGATGCCCGTGTTGAAGAAATGTTGAAACAATTCGGAGGCATTTCGGCAGGAGAAGATACAGATGCTATTCCAGATGACGGACAAGAGCCAAGATCTGTTGAAGAATTCAAAACGCTCGAGTCCGAAGGATATTTCAAAAACATGTCCATAGCCCAGCCTGGGACTTGTACTGGGAGAAAGGTCTGAAGCTATGCGAAGAAGCTGATAAATAGCAGACTACTAGCAGTCACTCAGCTGGTAAGAAGAAGGCTCTTGTACAATATACGCCCAGAAAATAAGGAAGAAGTGGTGGAGGTGGAGGTTTTAAACCTAGGCCTCTACCCAAAAATATTGAATATTAGATCCAGGCAAGAAAGGAAGGATCTACTGGGTTGGATATGATGCTATAGCCAATCTGGAAGTGGAGAGGAAAAATGTTGAATATGTCAAAAGAATCGAAGAAGAAAATAAGAGACAAACTCGGCTGTGGCAAGAAAGACAAGAAAGAAAAAGAAAAGATAAAGTTGCGAGGAGAGAGCTTACGAGAAGAATGAAGTAGCTGAAGAGGAAAAGAAAAGAAAGAGAGTTGACGAAGACAGAGCTGAAGAAAAAAGAAGGAGGCAGCGAAGGCGATGAAGTGTTGCTGCTAACCCCTTCATGTATTTTACCTTTGTAAATAATATGTATGTAAGTCTTCTGTACATTTTATGAAAAATCTGTATTTTGTGTAGATATAAGTATGCTCTGATTGCTATGATACACATTGTAAACATTTGTGTAAAGGACAAGAATGTTATGATCAATAAAAAGATTGATTCTACGCATACATTCATTGTTACGGCATTGTCTGTATGTATCTTTGTTGTTTGCATATTGTTCGTATGTATTTAAGTTTTGGCATCATCAAAAAGGTGGAAATTGTTGGGAATTTATTGTTTAGATTTTGATGAATGCCATGTAAAACTTAGACTAGAAAGTTGGCACCCCATTTTCCTTGTAATTTGTATTGTAATAGATAGGGCTGTATGAGCTGAGTCAAGTCAGCTAAGCCTGGGAATACAAGAAGTCAACTGAAGACTAGAATGAAGACTCCGCTGTGAAGCAGCTGAGTGTGACAAGGAAGAGATGTCAAGAACTCAACTGAAGGAGTATCAGTTGAGATACAACTGTATGAAGAGTCAGTCAAGTTAACTCAAGAAGCCAAGTCTCAAGTTGAAGTGACAGATGAGTCATGCATTGATTGGAAGCTAACTCAAAGTCACCTGGGGAATAAAGGACTGCAGTCAAGTCAAGACAACTGAACGAGATCCGTTGATGAAAGTCAAGAATGTTACTCAGAATAGTAACATGTTAGGGTGTCAGAGATAAAGTATTAGTTCCAGTTGTGTGCAAAAGGAACGAACCAATGGGAAGCACTGCTCCAATGTCAGAAACGTTGCAATGCTACAAGATATTAAATACGAGGAAATGTCAACATCAAGGACTGCAACAAGACAAGCCAGCGAACATAAGTGATTTTTGAAAATCAGCCTATCTCTTCAACGGGCAGATTTTTGAAAGTTCACTATAAAAGGCTGAGGAATCACTTTGAGAAAAGGTTACCTTGAATACCTGAACCACGAACAAACAAGCATTATTCATACTGCAACCTGCAAAATATTCTCAAGTTATTCAAGCAAAATCCTCAAGCCTAAATCTCGAAGAAAATCAATCCAACACTAAGCTGTGAAGGAAAGACAACTTCAAACTGTTGAAGAAGAAACTTTTGAAGAATCGAAAGGGGTTTACTTTCCAAGGAGAATTGTAGGAAGGTTCAAGGTCGAACCAATCTCAAGTTATTGGAGGGCTTCGTGATCAAATCCAAGAAGCTTTAGAAAGTAAACTGAAGTAGCAAGGCAGCCGCCCTGTGAAGAAGCTGAGTTAGACGAGAAGCCAACTGTGTGACCAAGGCATCTCCAGACTGAGTCCCAAAGGAGCAAGTCAGCTGTGTGATCAAGACTTGTATCTGGACTGATAACCACTTTGTACTCTGATAATTACTTAGTGGATTCCTCCAGGAGTTGGAGAAGAGAGGAGTAGAAGAATTACCCCATCTTCGAACCTCTATAAAAATTATTGTGTCATTTACATTTCAACAGTTTATTTCTGCATACATATTCTACATCTGCTGATAATTTGCTATCCAACTGATAAGAAACTAAGTGCTAAAATCAAGTGTTTAAAATAAGTTAAATCAAATACAAGGGTGTTAAGTCTTCCGCTGAAAATCTCATCACAGCCAAGTTAAGCCTTAGAATAATCAGCTGAGTTATTCTATCAACAGCACAATCGAGTCTGTTGAGTGGCTAACTCTGCTGGTTAACTAACTTAGATGTCCCTCAAGGACATAGCTGTGAAATTAACTCTGTAATATTTTAAAAGTACTAAAATCAAAAAGTTGGTAAGGTTTATTCAACCCCCCCTCTAAACCTTACTTACACCCCTTGGGACCTACACATGCTTCATATAATGGCTCAACATCTAATTGCCTAAACTGGGCGATCTCATATTTCAGTTGCAGCATTTTACTAGGGGTAAAATATTTGGCTAGAAAGCGTTGACTTAGTTCTGCCCAATTTGCGGGTGATGGTTTTCTAGAGCATAATCATCCCTTAGTCTTATCGCGTAGAAAGAATGCGAAAAGACGGCATCGAATGATATCCTCAGAAACACTATTCATTTTAACAGTATCGCAAATTTCTAAAAAGTGTGCCAGACGCGCGTTTGGATCCTCAACGGCTCTATCCCTAAACTGGTTTTGTGACACCATCTGGATCAATGTTGGTTTTAGTTCAAAATTATTTGCATTGATTGGCAGACGGGCCACACCCCATAAGTTTGACTTACCTCCGGCTGGAAGTAGTCCCTAACTGCCCTTCTCGCGGGCCTTTCCAAAATCCGGTCCTGGATGTCGGCCCCTGGTGGGCGCTCCTCATTATTTTTGTTCTCCACTGCATTTGGATTTGTCCCATCTGCCATTGCTTTGGCTCTTTTCCTTATTCCTTCGTTGTCTTTTTTATTTCCATATCAATGGGTATTGGATGGGTCGATCTGGATTGCGTGATCATGCACTATCTACACTTAACAAAAACAATGTTAGAACCGATCAAAAAAAAATCGAACTACTTATTACTATATCTAAGTAGATCTAATCAATCCCCGACAACGGCACCAAAAACTTGTTCGCCAAAAATATTTTGGATCATACAACTGCAAGTGTATAGTGTAGTTTATAGAATAATGGTAAGCAAGGTCGTATACCTCAAGGATTGATATTCGAAGCACTTAGGCATAATAACATCGCATTCCAATTTTATTGAAGCGACCGAATATTGAGTTTATATAAAAATCCAAAATTAAAAGAAAAATAAATAAATTTGCGAACCCCACAAGTATTTTCAACAACTTTCGGAGCAACCTTAGTCACATAATTTCAACATGTTTCTTCAATATTAAATGCAAGTAAAGTTTTAAAAACAAATTCATGCAATTCCATGAGTTCAATTCCTAAGTTAGTCTATCCCCCCTCCCGGGCGGCGCATAAACAACAGATCAATAACAATTGTAGGTCACCCAACTCGATACAATTATTATTAACTCCCAAAAGATCTATGAATTATATAGAATGACTCCCCACAAACAGTTGCAGGTCTCCCGACTCGAAACACCAATTTTTGTATGAATTCGATTTCCGTCTTTGTTAGCACTCATCTTCCGAATTTCGCACTAGCAAATATGACCTGCAATTTATTCCTGACAAATAAAAGCAATTATAAATAAGCACCCTAATTCATAAAATAAAAAGCATGAATTAATTAAGAAAATAAATAATCATATTTAACATGAATCCACAGTTTCGATTATGGTCCTAAGATCCGAAAGATATGCCAAATATTGATTACAAACTTATAGACAAATTCGAATCAACATTATGACATCGTTTAAGCACAGACAAGAGTTCATAGAAATAGAAAGAAAACCCCTTCTTGTCAGGATGGATTCTCCAACCAAGCCTTCGAAGCTCTTGTTCTCCGTAAATGTGAAAGCCTTGTGGTGTTCTTCACGACCTAGCCTTCCTCTCTCAGAAGATCTTTGATTCTTGCATTCCTGTGTAATTTCATGTGTTCTCTCTGTATGAAGTGATATATTTTCGTGCAAGCCTTGGGTCCCTTTTATACATGCTTGGAGAGATTACTTGTAGAGTTGGAACGGGAAGAAATCTCTGAAAAATGCGTCCTGACAGAGTCCCACGCGGCTGTGTGGTCTTGTCTTCAGCCCTTCTTCACATAGTTGTGTGAGCTTACACGGCCTGGCCGTGCGATGTGTGGCCCTTTCTCACACGCCCGTATGAGTCCACACGGCCTGGCAAGTTTCTCACATGCTCTTGCAGCTCATCTATCTTTTTCATTTGTTGTTGATGGTCTGGTCTCTATATTGAGTAAGGCTCCTCTGTGTGTAAAAAGACCTAATCAAACTCTGGCATAGATGAAACAGATATATACTCATTATTCTCCCTTAACAACCTTGTCAAGTCCCTTAAGACACCAATACGACTATCATTTGCTGGAACTGTTCATAAGAGTATAATTGGGTTCAAGCTAGACATTGAACCATCCATGAGTAATTATTCAATACTTAAACGAATGACCACTAAGTCAAAGTCAACCAACCCATTAACAACTAAATCAAATATTAATAAGCATATAACATATTATTATCATCTCTAATATAGTTCACAAGTTAGACATCATAACTTAGAAAATACTTAGTGATGTCATTAAGTCGAGATGTTGTGGTATTATCAACTTCAAACGGATCTTAATTGTAATACCCGTATTGCAAATCAAACTTCCTTGCCTAACGCTACATGTCCAGGTATTAAAGAACATTCATCACAATGTCCCTACCTTCTATAAAACACACTAAGTCTGATTTCTTATAGAATCAATAATCGAAGTAATACCACAAGTTTTCCTCCAAATGTCAATCCTACGCCTTACAAGAAACCCTACTACAACCTATAAAAAAACATCATCTAAATAACTAACAATCTAACATCATATCCCGTTTACAGTAAGTCTTCTGTCATGTCGTTCCACGCATCACCAGGTATTGTTGTCGAATAGTAGGGTCACATTTTGAGTGAGATGTTGATATTGTTTCTCTCCATGTTAAAATTGCTCGTGTTCTTTTATGTTTTGCATTGTTACTTGCTATTATTTCCCGCTAAGTTCATGCAAGACAAATAATTCTTTGTTTCCACTATATTGGTGTGTTTCTACAGCATTGATGTGTTTACCAGCATAAAACAAGCATATGAGTTAACGCTACATATAAACCTGCCCTCTCTTTTCATAAGGTCAAGGAAGCAGTCGACTCGTGCTCGATTTTTTTTTTTTTGAAATTTTTGGGCCCAAAATTTTTGTGTACTTTTGTATATAGTACGTATATAAAATAATTCAAAAATTACATTAAAAGTAAATTTAGCATAATGGTTGAATGATAGTCACTCTTGAAACTTTAAAAGGCCCTTATATTTTTTACTTTTTAATGTAGATTAGTATGATGTACGTGTGTTGCACGTGATACAAATAAATTGTAAATTTAATTAAAATTATATCTTAATATTGAAATAATTTTTTATATCAAAAAACATGATATTATCATTAAACAAGAACAATGGATATTAAAAAATTAAATTAAAATTAAAAAAAAGATATGCCAAGAACTCTTTTTGCATTAATTTTACTATTGTTTGCTTTCTGAGTGTGTCCTTTTTAATGCTTCGCTTTGAGATTCTTTTTCAACTTTTTCCAATTCAAATCTTACACCGACCCGACACCTCAGGCCGAATGAACAAATGGGCCATCGAGCTCAGCCAATTTGTCATCGCATTCGAGCCACGAACAACTATAAAGGGGCAAGCCCTAGCAGACTTCATCGCGGAATTCACCCCACCCATCCAAGTGGAATTTGCTGAAGAAGAAGAAAAAAAACTGTTTGTCGATGGCTCTTCCACAGCAGACCGAGCTGGAGCATGATTGTTTTAATTAGCCAAGAAAATAAATGCTTCTGCTCGACTATCTGATTCAACTTCTCGGCAACAAACCATGAAGCCGAGTACGAATCATTACTGATGGGATTAGAGATGGCAGCCTCCATGGGATTGAAAAAAGTGCTCATCCACAACGACTCCCAATTGGTGGTAAATCAAATTAACGGAAACTACGAAGCAAAGGAACCAAAGATAACCCGATATTTGGAGCTCGCGAGAAGCAGAATCTCATCGTTCAAGGCATAATTAGTACACATCCCTAGGAGTGAGAACGCACATGCAGACCCCCTGGCTCGACTGACATCCAGCTCGGGGGTCAACAT
Organism: Rehmannia glutinosa; assembly: GCA_016081115.2. NCBI lineage: Eukaryota > Viridiplantae > Streptophyta > Magnoliopsida > Lamiales > Orobanchaceae > Rehmannia > Rehmannia glutinosa. The sequence goes on along the minus strand of CM071935.1, from coordinate 42,577,213 downwards.
GGATGACCCAAATCGTTCCATACTTGGAACATGGGATCCAGCCGGAAGATAACGCCAAGGCCCGTACTCTCAGATCCCGGGCAGCCCGGTATACCCTGGTGGATGGTGTCCTATACAAGCGCAGATATTCAGTCCCACTGCTCAAATGTTTGTCCAAAATTTGAAAAAATACCTAAGTGTTCTCGCGCTGGTACCCTAAACCAACCTGAAAATTCTGCTCGGTCTCTGTTGATGCTGCTAGAAAAGTAATGGATGCGAAAGTATGAAATAAAAGAGGGATGGGATATTTATAGGGTAACTTCCCTCGGGAGTGACGTACCAGCCCAACAGGAAAGTCTTTTCGGATTCAGAAGGCTGCAGGAAATGTCATATCCCTGCAGAAATGGTCATGTCTCCCCATTTCCTATGCGAAAAGGTCCAACTGCTGAATGCCACGTGTCGGCCATCATATCACCCAGTTAATGCGCCGTTTTCATCATCTAATGTCAGATGACAGTAGTCAGTAACTGGAGACTTTTAAGGTTTCTCCTTCATTTAAGATTCAAGATTAACATTTAAAGTTTAAATCCGACTCAGAATAAATTCCCCCCTGGAATTAAACTTAGGGGCCAAGGATGACACCCGAGCCAGCCCAAGGAAAAACAAAAACATCCGAGCGTAGCTCAACAAAAATAAAGCCACGTGATATTTTAGCCAATGACGACGCCAGCTAGACGAGGACGACTCTGGTGACGTAAGCGACCGAGCCAAATGATGAAAGCTCCCGAGCTACTGATGTGGCACAAACCGAGCTCAGCCCAGTGGAACAAACTCAGGCAGGGACTCAAGCGAGCACCTTACCGAGCAGAGCGCACGTGACGAGAGGGCCCCCTGGTGACGTCAGTCAAACGGTTAAGAAAACATGCCCACAATAAAATAGTCCCTCAAAAGTAGCAATATTCCCCCAAGGTCAACAAGATTCTCCCAACACATGGCTACTCCCCATGCGCGCCATAAATAACACCATTATCTTAAGGAAAAGTTGCAATTAGTAAGCTAGATACACCCTACAGAATATCCTAGGAGTAATTGAGAAAAGGACAAGTGTTCCATTTCCTGAACAATTATTATCCCATGATTGGGTATAAAAGGGGCAAAATGGATTGTAATAGAAGGAAGAAAAATGAGAGGAGAAAAATAGAGAAAACAAATAACAAACGATAGAAAATAATAGAGTATCAAAAGAGAGCGAAAGAAAGACAAAATCAAAGAAATCATGTTGTAAAAACCAATAGCCGACCAAACACGTTCTGCTTGGTTAACTCAATTAAAAGGTCGAATTAACCCTTGTTTGGTTGTCTTTCATTTCAAATTACTCCCCCACGATATCAAAACTTCCTATTTTCCTTTGTTGACCAAAAAGCATGTCAACACAACACTTCTCTTGTGTGCAATAATTCCTCCTGGAGTGACACTGAACTGTGGCACCAAATGTTAGGTCACATGAACTTTCATGGTATGCTAAATCTTATTAGCAGCTGTGGTGGGAGTTCCTAAACATAATAAACATCACTATGGTGTATGTGGTCCTTGCCAACTGGGAAAACAAAAAAGGGAATCACATAAAGTGTGCAACATCTTAGTTCATCACACTGTCTCGAAATTTTGCATATGGATCTTATGGGGCCAATGCAGGTTGAAGGCATAGGAGGAAAGAAGTATGTGTTTGTGTGTGTTGATTATTTTTCCAGATTCACATGGATAGATTTCATTAGAGAAAAATCTGACACTTTCACTATTTTCAAAAAGTAGTGTCTTAGACTGAAAAATGAGAAAGATTGCAACATAGGAATGATCAGAAGTGATCACTATAGAGAATTTCAAAATTCCAATTTCTCTAATCAGAAGTGATTGCAACATAGGAATGATCAGAAGTGATCACTATGGAGAAAGAAAGAATAGGTCTCTTCAAGAGGTGGCACGTGTTATGATAAATTCTAAGAAAATTACTCCTAAACTGTGGGCTGAAACTACCAGCACTACCTGTTATATCATTAATAGGGTTCATTTACATCCTGGTACTAACATGACACCCTATAAGATTTGGAAAGGCAAAAATCCCAATGTCAGTTATTTTCACGTGTTTGGATGTGTTTGCTATATTCTAAATGACAGGCAACATCTTGGTAAGTTTGCAGAAATATCCAAAGATAAAGATAAAAAATGAGCAGTTGAAGCTGAGTTCAACAATATTGCTGAAGGTGTTGCTGACGATGTTACAACATCTGATCCAGCACCAGAAACAGATGGTCGAGGATATCCATAGTTAGAAGCAGATCAAGCCATTGAGTTTGATATTTTTGATCAAATCAGAAAAGAACCACCAAGTAGAATTAAGAAAAACCATCTAGCTGATCAAGTAATTGGGCAAGTTTCAGATGACATTAAAATAAGAGGTAAGGAGGAGGTCAACTACAGGGAAATTGTAAGATTTGTCTGCTTTACTTCTCTCGTTGAACCCAAAAATGTTAAAGAAGTTCTTGTTGATGAGTATTGGGTTAATGCCATGCAATTGGAACTGGAACAATTTGAAAGAAACAATGTGTTGGATCTTGTTCCTAGACTTGAGAATTCTAATGTTATTGGAACCAAGTGGATTTTCAAAAATAAAACAAGAAACAAGGCTAGGCTAGTGGCTCAAGGCTACACTCAGGTGGAAGGAGTGAACTTTGATGAAACTTTTGCCCATATGGCTGGGCTTGAGTCCATAAGACTCCTTCTTGCATTTTCTTGTGTTCTTTAAATCAAATTGTTTCAGATGGATGTCAAAAACCTTCTTAAATGGTTTTATTAATGAGAAAGTATTTGTTGAACAACCAAAGGTTTTGAAAATCCCCAATTTCCCAACCATATGTTTAAACCCAAAAAGGCTCTGTACGGGTTGAAGCAAGCTCCTCAAGGTTGACTACATTTCTATGTGATAAAGGTTACACAAGGGGAAGTGTTGATAAAACTCTATTCATCCAAAAATTTAAGAATGGTATCACCATTGGTCAAATTTTTGTTGATGACATAGTGTTTGGATCAATTTCTAAATAAAAACTTGATGAATTTGTTGGCTATATGTCTTCTGAGTTGAAAATGAGCATGATAGGTGAGTTAAACTACTTTCTTGGTTTACAAGTGAAACAGTTTGACAAATGAATTTTTATCACTCAAAATAAATATGTCAAGAACCTTGTCAAAAGATTTGGGCTGGACAATAAAAAGCACATGAAAACTCCCATGGGAACTAGTGATAAATTGTCCAAAGATGAAGGTGGAACTCCTATTGATCCTACTCTTTACAGGAGTATGATATGAAGTCTTTTGATCTCACTTCTAGCAGAACTGATATTAGTTACAGTGTTTGTGTTTGTGCTAGACATCAGTCTTGTCCTAAAGAGTTTCATTTGAAAGCTGTGAAAAGAATCATTCGTTATGTAAAAAAGACTATTGAACTTGGTATATTGTACTCTTTTAATACTGACACTACTAGAGCGTGCTTCTATCTTGGAAACTATCTGGTTTCTTGGTATAGTAAGAAACAAAACTCTGTTTCATTATCTACTGCTGAGTCTGAGTACATAGCATTAGGGAGTTGATGTTCCCAAATGTTGTCGATGAGAAAAATGTTGGCTGATTATGGGGTTGAACAGAAAATCCTTACTACTTACTGTGATAAGTCTAAGGCAATAAATAGTTTTAAAGACCGAGTGCAGCATTCCAGACCAAAACACATCGATATTCGACACCACTTTATTAGAGACTTGGTTTAAACTAAAATTATTATCATTGATTTTGTAACCACTGGAAACAAATTGCTGATATTTTCACCAAAGCCCTGGACATTCAAAGGTTTAATTCCCTGAAATAGTCCTTGGGTGTCGGTGCTTTCTGAGAAGTGTGGGGTTTAGTCTTTCAACACCATATGCATCATTTCTTGTTCTTGATGTGTTGCAGCCTATTTTGATCTTATTTCTTTTGCATTAGTCATTATGTATTTTTAAGATCATTTTATTGTCTAATCTCTATCTTATTACTGTGTTTCAGTTGAGTACCCCTTTGAGGTAACACTTGCCTAAAAATAAATGTGGATCAAATTATAAACAGAATGATTTTTCCCATGTGAAAGATGTATTTTTCTTTAAAGCCTTTGACGGGAAAAGCTGCCTATTCATTGTCTGTGAAAACTATTCGGTTATGAGCTATTCTCTGCTCTTATACATGCTTGAATTATATTATGATCTTTTCAGAAAGAGCTACCCATGTTTTGGAGCAAAATCTACCGACTGGCTAAATGTCTCCTACTCATTCCTTTCACTCAAAAGAATTTTTGAAATGGGAAAAAGGATTTTGATCCATTGACTTTGTACGGTGGTGTTTTTGAAAAAGGTGGTACAACACTGTGTTACAGCACTAAAACACCTGAAGCCTTTTACTCTTGTCAGAAATAAACTCATCATCCTAGACATCCTTTAGGATCATATTTTTTGGGCTTATGGAAAATATCTCTTTAATTGTTTCGAATTGGTGGATTACTTTTGGAACTGGTTTTTTTTCTTCTTAAATTCGTCTCTTGTCAAAGGTAAAATTTATCAAGTGCTAATTTTGGACAATATGCACCCCCTGATTTATGGGACTTTTCCAAAAATATTTGAATTTCGAATTTGCAGTTGGGAAGTTTTTTCTTGGAAATTACCATTTCAGCTGGCAATTGTATCTCTCTAATTTTGGAAGTTATATATCTCTCCTCTATATACTCTCATTCCTTGTATGATATGAAACATTTGGTTTAAATTTCTTTGCAAAGATATCTCTATTCTCTATCTTACCCAAATCTTCCAAAAAATACCTTGTGGTTTTTGTTTGATTTCTTCCATGGATTCTCAAAGATGGTTCGAACAAGAGAACAAATCCTTCGTGAGTTGAGAGAAATTGTTCAAAATACAACGAGAAATACAGGAAATCTGGGTGTTGCAAACCCTGTTCCTGCCCAAGAAGATCAACACGATATTGGTGCCTATTTCGGTATAGAGACATCACAGGGACACCTTCTTGGAGTTGATTTGAACAACTCTCCTCCTGCTGATGCAAACCCCAGTGCTCCTGGTGTTGTCGAAAGTTCTCTCCTTGAAGAAAGAGAACAAGGGTTTTCTGCCATGGGAAATGTCAATGAAGCACCAAGGATGTCTCTTCCCTCCACTCGAGTTAGACCTGTAGATCAAAGTTTCCAGAAAACCTACTATCGCAAAAAGAAACGAGGGGACCCCATCCAAAAGGATAATCAGACAGATGGTTTTCTCTAGTTCGGAGGATGAAATCCCAAGGGAAGATCCTCTTGCAAATCTTTTTGTTCGAGAAAGTGGGAATGAACCATCTGAAGACGATTCTTCTTCGAATGAAGAAAGTGAATGCACTGAGTCAGAGATGGTGAAAGATGATGGTAGACCTTCGGACCCTACTGATAAATGTGCTAATACCAGTGTTGAAACATCTGATTCCTACACTGAAACTGACGATTTAGAGCATGAGCCTTCAGACTCTGAACTTAATACTAGCAAAGGTATGTATTATGCGTTCTATACCGCTCAAAACAAAAGGCTATGGTAGGCTATTATTCAAAGGGAAATTTTGTGTGAGAGGCCCATTAGAATTGAGGATCATCTTGAGTATGGTATTCTGCCACTTCTTGAGGATATGGAATTGTTTGGGTCTGTTACGAATATTGGACCTTATGTGGATAGGGTTGTAAGGGAATTATATTGCAATCTTCCCTTTAAGTTTGTTGATCATGATTCTGCAAAATATGGTTCTGTTTGGGTAAGGAAGAAGGTGTACTCTTTCACTCCAGAGGATATAAATAGTATTCTGGAAGGCAATAATGTGCCCAATATTAACCTTCCATCTGATATGGATGATATTGCTAAGGTTCTTAGTGGGGGAGTAGGGGAAGTCTGACCTATTAAGCAAGAACAATTCAAGGCCAAGGACTTGATCAAGAAGTACACCATGTTGCACAAAATTGCCCTATGTATTTGGACACCTACCAAACACTCCTCTTCAGTCACTACGGATCAAGAAGTTCTCCTATACTGCATCGGGACCAAACATGCCTACACTATTAGGAAGTTGGTTTTCAATATTATTGGAACTCATGCTGGTTAAACCAGTATGTATGGTATACTCCCTTTCTCTTCTTTAATTTATAAGGTACTTGTGTCTCAGGGATTTAAAAAGAAGGATTTGGAGGACCTTGTTGTTGTTCCTAGTCCTATCACCATCTCTGTCAAGATTGTTAAAAGTGACAAGATCAATAAATTGATGCTCTCTGCTCCTGCTGGCACTAATGTTGTTGCTGATGCTTCTTCCAGTGTTCCAACACCTGGCAATTCTGCACTTGAAGCACGTCTTCTTGTTGAGATTTCTAAAGCAGAGAAGCAGATAAAATTCTGGACCTCGAAAAAGCATGAAGCATAGAATTTCCTTCAACAACTACGTACTCCTTTGGCACCTGTTGCTCAAAAAGGGGGAGTAGATACTGGTCTTGCTGACTTGGCAGACGCAACCATTGCAGATGAAAGGGCACATTCTAAGGGGAAGTCTAGTGAAGAAGATGATGCTGACTATGAGGGGTAGTCAAAGGAAGAAAGTGGATCTGATTAGTTGCATACTTGTGTTTATCTTGTTTCTAGTTCGAATGATAAACTTGTTCTATTTGGCAACACTGATCGGATGTTTTTAAACTTTGTATGCTTGATATATTTTGGATTGTGCTAACATGCAGGGTTTAATGTTAAGTGTTGCATCACTTGGTGTTTTTATTATGATATTTTCTTGTTAGTATGTTTTGACCAAAAGTGCTAAAGGGGGAGATTGTTAATGTTTATATATTTGGCAAAATTTTGTCTTTGTGCACAGTGCAAATTCTGGTGTTGTAATTCTATGATGCTACACTGTACAACATTAACTTACAACACGTTAAGAATCTGATATGTTTAATTAATTTTAAGGCCTCATATTTTTTCATTAGTATATATAAATAATAATCTATTTTTTAATTAAAAAATCAATATAAAATGAAACAATTATAAATGATTTTTGGCAATGTTGACTTTTAAAAAGTCTGTCAACTTAGAACCGTCTTTGCCAAAATAATTTAAGGTTTTCTTTTTCAGTTTAGTTTCGTAACGAGAAATTTTTATTGTAATATTCTGTTACGCAGCCCTCAAATTTACATCACCATTTCCCACCATTCAATAGGAAGTAATTGTTTAGCCCACCACTAACTTACCAATAATATTTTTAATTAATAAAAGTTTAAAAATTATTTTCAAATGCGTAAAAATATATTTTTATTGTGTAAAACAAAGTCTTAAAAATACTCAACCAAAAATAAATTAATTTATAAACATTTATTTATTTTAAAATATTTATATTTAACCAAATATATTTTCAATTCTCACGCAAAAATCAAAACCCACTCTCAATGAAAATAGAGAAAATGAAAATTCTCAATAGAAACGTCTTCATTAATATTTTGACTCATGTTTTCCCTAATTAAATAAGTATTTATACAATATAATGAAGATAAAATAAATTAATCAACTATAATTGAAAATGTTCAATAAATTAATTCAAGTTGAGAGAATATCGCATGTTTATATCATATAAATTGTTGAACCACGATCCATTTTCATCTACTAAGCAAACAATTTATCAAAGAAAGAGGAAAAATAAAAATATGGTGAAAGATAAGTAATCTATAATATAATGTTATCATATATTCAATCAGTGTTGAATATTCGCTTATTAGAATGTGATATATATATAGTTATTGCCTGTGCAAACATAAATGAAAGCACCTTGTGCAACATTCAAATTATAATCTATATTTGAGATTCATGAAATAATTATTAGTGTTTTATGGATGAATAAATTTTTTAAGTACTTCCAATATTATTAATACCTTGGTATTGTTTCAACATCTTTCTTATTACATTTATTGCAAGTGACATTCTCATTATACTCAAAAATGAGGCAAAACCATGAAGATCTACAATTTGTTTCCCTTTTTATCCAACAATTTTTTTGAAACAATAATACATATCCTCTAAATAGAAATTATTTAATATATTGTGTAAGTTAACTATATATATTATGGGTACATGTATAACATTGTTAATATGATTGTTAAATTTTTAACACTGTTTCAATATAAAATTTATTTTCAGGAAGTATAGACCGGAATGAATATTAACTAATAGTTTTATATAACTCAATTCAAGAAAACATTAGTAATAATAATACTAAATAGGTTTTTATGTTCGATTTTGATGGTTAGAGACGTCTTTTCTGAATTAATAAGATTTTTTTATTATATGCATTGAAAATAATTAACAGAGTAATTTTACGTGCTAAATTTGATAAACCATAATTTTTTGCATTAATAAAAAATGATAATCGAATCTAATTCATGTTATATCATATATATTCATTATTACAAAAAAAAACAAAAAAAAAAAAAAAAAAGATTAATGAATAAAGTTTGGATAACAAAATATATATGTTAGGAATTTTAATTCCCACTTTTTTCAGTTTTTAAAATAAAAAATATTTTTAATTTTGCCTTTCTAGACTATTCCAAACTTAGAGTTTTAATGAATATGGGAAAGATTTATTTTGGATTCCTACTTATAATATGATTCTATTTTCTAGAAGTATTAAGAGTCTTTTATATCTATCATCTTATTTCATAACTTATAGAATCCTACTCTTTCTATATTTGTGTTTTCCTTGTTTCCCTATGTGTGTAGGAGTCTTGGACATCAAGGAATCTTGGATATCAAGAAGATCAATGACTCAAGATATCTTGGACATCAAGAAGATCAAGAACTCAAGCCCTATATAAAGAGAGGATCGACCATCATTTTTCTTACACCTTGAACCACTAATTTACAGAGCAATAAGAGAGAAATACAATCGAGAGAGAAAAGCAACAAGATTGTGGGTGCTGTCAAAATATGCAGTCTGAGTGTTCTTCGAAGTGTCTGCAACATGGAGAATAACACTTAGTCCAGCTTCGAGTCTTATTGAGTTATTTTCGTCCATACACTGTTTTGTTAGAATTCATAGATTAGTATGAAGATATTTTGGGCGAAACGATTTACTTAGAATAGATCTACTCAATTGGAGTCTATTTTTCCTAGACTAGTTGAATCATTCATATTCGAGTTGTACTACAGATATTTTGAACTAGTGATTTCGTCATAATTGACACTTCTACAAGTTATTCTTAACTTGTAGATAAATTTTACTTCGTGTGTTTCTTTTTCCGCTGCTTGTTCCGTAAAGTGTTACAACATCTGGTTTAACACTTTCTCTGACATTTACTGAAATGAACGTTTTGGGACCTCAAAAATTGTCAATTGGCACCTAGAGCCAACACGTGATTTCACTAAGTGTTGATCCTATGTTCGAACTACGGAATGGAAAATCAGATGGTTGTTATGTTCCGTCCTCCGATGTTAGATAGGACAAACTACTCAATTTGGAAGATAAAGATGCGTGCCTTTATCAAATCAATTGATGAGAAATCTTGGCGTGCGGTTCTGACTGGATGGACTCCTCCGAAAATTGAAGATAAAGATGGCGATTTCATAAATCAGGATGAAATCAACTGGTCCAACGATGATATCCAACTGGTGAACTATAACTCAAAAGCTCTCAATGTGACCTTTGGTGCAGTTGATTTTAATAACTTCAAAATTATTTGCAACTATACTGCAGCTAAAGATGCATGGGAGGCTTTACAAAAGCATTGTGAAGGATCTGCAAGTGTCCAACTTTCCAAGTTGCGACATCTGAACGTCAGGTTTGACAACTTAAAGATGGAGGAGGACGAAGACATCACTTCATATCATGGAAGACTATGCGATATTGCTAATGAATCTCAATCTCTTTGTGAACCGATTTCAAACTCAAGATTGGTTAGCAAAATGATACGATCCTTGCTTGAAAGATTCAACATTAAAATTGCCGATGTGGAAGAGCTGTCAAATATCACAACATTACGGTTAGATGAGTTGGTTGGGATTCTCAAAACTTGGGAACTCAACTTCATCAACAAAAGGAGACCACAAGGTAAAGGCGTCGCTTTACAGGTATTACTCGATGAACCTAGTGAATTAGCTCAGTTGAATCAATGGATTTGTTTGCTAAAACATTTAGTAGAATCATGAAAAACAAAAGCAAAAGTCAATTTCCTACGAAAGCCAAAAGGCCTTTTAAAATTGATACTTCTAAATATCCTCAAAGAAATATACCTGATAAAAATCAAGATAGAACCGGAAATCAATTTGATATTGAAAAAGTAAAATGTAGAGCTTGTTCAAGTTTTGGTCATTATGCTAATGAATGTGCTAACACCTTGAGAAAAAGAGGTATGAATTTATCTGTTACCTTAAGTGATGATGAGTCCGAAGAAGAAAACACAGGTCAGGAGAATGAAAACCCTGTGTTTATGACGGTTATTGAAAAAACAAGGGCTCTGCAGATCAATCCTTTAGGTGTCTCGCGCGGTGTCGTACGGAATGTCCCAACACCTACCAGGTACACTTTATCCAACACTTCTGATAAATTTTGCTTAACATCTACCTCTGTAGTTGAAACAGATGATCAGGATGCTGAAGACTCCGATGGTGAAGAACAAAATATTGTTGAAGCCTACCAGGAGTTGTATCATGAATGGAGCAAACGTATTCAACAAGTTGGAAATCTCTCAAAGGAGAACGAAAAGTTAACTAAGGAGAATGAAGAACTGAAGAAAACTTCAAATCGCTTGGAAGTACTTTTGATTAGGAAAGATGAAGAACTGGAAAAGGTAAAATCTGAACTTGACAAATCTCTTGAAACATTAAAAAGATTGAATATTGGTAAGGCCAAGCCGGATAAAATTCTATCTCTTGGAAGTGATAATAAGACTGGTTTGGGGTATAAAACTCCTGTTTTTGTCAAAGAAAAAGAAAATTTTGAACCCTCTACTTCATCAGTTGAAAAATCTAAGTCTTTGAATAAAAATAGTCGTGAACGGAGACATTACGTTTGTTACTATTGCTACAAACCTGGACATATCAGATCTTACTACTACAAGTTAAAATCTGATTTAAAATGGTCTTCTGGTTCAGTGTAACCAACAATATCTCACGATTCTGTTAACACTTCCAGTAACACCTCCCATAACACCTCAAGATTTCAAAAAGCTATCTGGGTTCACAAAACTGAATTAACTTGTAATGTTGTTTATACCTCTTTAACATCTAACACTGTAGGATCTTGGTACTTTGATAGTGGGTGTTCACGACACATAACAGGTACTCTTGAATATTTGACTGACTATGAACGACTTGAAGGAGGTATGGTAAAATATGGTGGAGGTGCTCGTGGATTGATTATTGGTAAGGGTACTTTGAATGTGAAGGGCTTGCCTAAGCTTTGAAACGTTCTACACGTCGAAGGGCTTACAGCAAACCTTCTCAGTATAAGCCATCTGAGTGATGAAAATATCCATGAGAAGTTTGATAAAGATTATTGTAAAGTTTATGACAACACTAACTCTTGTGTTTTGACAGGATTAAGGTCTATAGATAACTGTTATCAATTTGGTGGTATACATGCATACCATAGTGTGAATTTAAATGAAACTGAGTTGTGGCATCAAAAGTTAGGTCATGCTAACTTTCGTATGATTGATAAATTGGTTAAGTATGAGGCTGTGAGAGGAATGCCTAAATTGAATACGAAAAATACTTCAGTATGTGGTTCGTGTCAAAAGGGCAAACAAACTAGGGTGTCGCACCAAGTGTCACAACACTTTCACACAACACGCTTCTTTGAATTACTTCACATGGATCTCATGGGTCCTATTGAGGTCGAAAGTGCTGGTGGTAAGAAATATTCCTTTGTATGCGTAGATAGTTTTTCCCGTTACATTTGGATAAATTTTTTACGTGAAAAGTCTGATGTTTTTGAATCTTTTCGAAAATTGCATAAAACGATATGTAATTTATACAGCACCATTGTTGCTAGGATTAGAACTGGTCATGGTAAGAAATTTGAGAACTCATCTTTTTCAGTCTTTTGTGATAGATAGGGCATTTAAAATGAATTCTCTGCTCCCAAAACCCCACAACAAAATAGGGTAACAGAAAGAAAGAATCGAACATTACAAGAAATGGCACGAGTCATGCTAAGTTCCAAGATTTTGACTAAACGTTTTTGGGCTGAGGCCCTGAATACTGCGTGTCACATTGCTAATCGAGTATACTTGAGGTTAGGTAGTACTATGACTCCATATGAGATCCTTTTAGGAAAAAAACCCAACCTTAAGTACTTTCATATCTTTGGATGTGTGTGTTATGTGCTAAATGATACAGATCAACTTGCTAAGTTCGATTCTAAAAGTGATAAAAGTCTATTTCTCGGATACTCTGTTAATAGTCATGCATACAGAATATTTAATCTCCGAACAATGACTATTATGGAAACTGTGAATGTTGTCTTCGATGATTATGCTGACCTTGCAGGAAACACTAAAGAAGATGATGTCTCAGATCTCATCAAGTTAAATAAATCAGGTGAAGCTTTGCCTGAACAGGACGTCGCTACAGATGTTGCTCCCAGTGTTCCAACAGATGAAAGAACATCTGGAACAACACCGAATTAGACACCTTTGGCAACTGACTCTGAATTCGAATCTCAGGTTTCTGAACAAGATGCTGAACTGAATCATGCATTAGATGACCACGTGACTGACCGAAGCAGGGATATACCAAGCAAAATTCAGAAAAATCATCCTATGACTCAGGTAATAGGTGAAGTTACTAAAGGAATACAGACTAGGAGGAAAGAAAAGGTAAACTATCGTGATATGGTAAGATCAGCATATTGTGTCTCCTATCTATACTATGGTAAGAACTTGTTGTTTTATTTCCAACATTGAACCAAAGAATATCTCTGAAGCTTTAAAAGATGAATTCTGGATAAATGTTATGCAAGAGGAACTTAATCAATTTGTTAAAAATGATGTGTGGTATTTAGTTCCCAGACCAAAGGATGTGATTGTGATTAGCACAAAATGGATTTTTAAGAACAAAACTGATGAGTCAGGAAAAATTGTGCGTAATAAGGCACGACTAGTTGCTCAAGGGTAGACACAGGTTGAAGGGGTGGACTTTGATGAAACCTTTGCTCCTGTAGCCCGTATTGAGTATATTCGTTTGTTACTAGCTATAGCCTGTCACTTGGGAATTACCTTCACCAAATGGATGTTAAAAGTGCTTTTTTAAATGGGATTTTAAATGAAGAAGCTTTTGTTGAACAACCTAAAAGATTTGAGGACCCTTCTAAGCCTAATCGTGTGTATAAGCTTAAAAATGCTCTATATGGTCGAAAACAAGCTCCCAGAGCTTGGTACAGAAGATTAACTAAATATCTTCTTCAAATTGGTTTTAAAAGAGGTGAAGTGGATAAAACCCTGTTCATTCAAAGGTCTAGTAAAAATATCATGATTGCTCAAATCTACGTAGATGATATTGTTTTTGGGTCTTCATCCCAAAAGTTGTTAAATGAATTTATTGAATGCATGTCTTCTACATTCGAAATGAGCATGGTTGGTCAATTGAGTTTCTTCTTAGGTTTGCAAATCAAGCGATCTGATGCTGGGATTTTTATCTCTCAAAGTAAGTATGCTAAGAACTTAGTGAAGAAATTCAACTTAGATAGTGCATCTCACTTGAAAACCCCTATGGGATCAAGTCAAAAATTTAGTCGTGAAGATGTTGCTGAAAGTGTCGATCACACCTTATATAGGAGCATGATAGGAAGTTTGCTATATTTAACTGTCAGTCGTCCTAATATTATGTACATTGTGTGTTTATGTGCTAGATATCAAGCCAATACCAAAATCACTCACCTAAAAGCTTTAAAAAGAATTATTCGTTATGTTGGTGGCACTACTGATTTAGGGATTTGGTACACCAAAGATACAAATACTAACCTTGTTGGATTCAGTGATTCTGACTGGGGTGGGGATGTTGATGATAGAAAAAGTACCACATGTGGTTACTTTTATCTTGGAAATAATTTAGTATCTTGGTACAGTCGTAAGCAAAATTGTGTGTCTCTTTCAACTATGGAGTCTGAATATATGTTAGTTGGAAGTTTTTGTTCTCAAATGCTATGGATGAATCAAATGATAGAGGATTATGGTCTACATAGTGATATTTTAACCATTTATTGTGATAACTCTAGTGCGATTGATATATCAAAAAATCATGTTCAACATTCTCGCACTAAACACATTGACATTAGATACCACTTCATTCGAGATTTGGTTGAGAAAAATATTTTTCGCATTGAGTATATTAGTACTAAAAATCAGTTGGAAGACATATTCACCAAAGCTTTAGATTTTGAGAGGTTTTCAAATCTGCGAAAATCTCTTGGTCTGTGTGTTCTCTAAACTATTCCACGAAATGTTACAGCATTGCACACATCACCTGCTGTAACATCTGCACTCACTGCATATTCTCTCTCCTCTCTTTTATTCTTTTTTCCTTTTTAGGAATCCTGCATTATAGGAACATATTTGCATGTCTGGAACAGTCTGTTGTGGTTTTGAACTAGTGACTATTGGACTTCACTTGGAAAGCTGATGTGAGTTAATCTTTCCAAATGCGTATTTTATTCTTGTTATTTTCCCAGTTGATGTGCAAAAAAGAATTGCAGATCATGGCTAGAGGACTTTGAGGGAAATAGTTACCTACCCTCTGTGTGAAAGCTATTCATTGTTACCAATTTTTACATATGTTTAAAAGTGTTTAAAGAGGCATGATCAAAGTGAAAAAGAGCTACCTTTGGACTAGTGTGAAAACTACCCACTGGCTAAATCTGTCATGTTTCTCTTATGAAAAACCCAAAAAAATCCTTATGATGGGTACTCGGATGGCAATTCATTGAATCTGTGAATACAGGTGTCTTTCAAAATGTTGCAACATTTAGAACAACAACGATTATGACAGTCCATTTACACTTTCTGTGCATTTTTATTATTTCTGTATAGGCATTTTTTTAGGCTGCATATTTGGTGATTTTTTCGAATATGACAGATTTTTGGTAATAATAGAAGATATGTGATATTTATTTTTCTCTCTCTAAAATCTTGGATTTCTTGGTATCCTATGAAAAGTGGAGTTGTGTGCATTATGGTGATTTGGGTGATCTATTGAAATCTTGCAAGAGTTATCTATATTTTTGGTTAAGGTGTTACAAGTTTGGAGAATTTCATTATCCTTTATTATTTGATTATTCCAATATACTCTCCTAGTTTCAAGGGGATTGTGTTTTGATGTGATTGGGACACTCATTACATACTACTCTATTTATGCCTATGCTTACATCTTGTCAATCACCCATTCCAACTCCCCAATTTCTCTCTCTCTCGTTGTTTTTCATCTCTGCAGAACTCACCTTGTTTGTGTAGCAATGGACAAATTTGTTTCAGGTCTTCAAAAGCTTTTTGGGAGCCCCAGCAAGACTCCATGACCATCTCCCTCAAAATCGAACACTCCCACACCATCACCAGAAAAGATGAATCCCTCTCCTGAGAAACCCACGTTTTCTCCGGCATCGGAAATCTCCAAACAAACACCTTCCATGGCTACATCTGAGGTTTTCTCTCCGAAATCTCCTCCCGCTGCTCAGAATGTTGAGGAATTCGTCCCCTCCGAAGTTTTTGCATCTGCCACGACACCAAATCCCTCATCCGACCAAGAACAGGGGAACCTTGCTTTAGTCGAATATGAAAAATCTCATTCTCCTGTTCATGCAATCGCACCAGGGGAAGAAGGTAATGCCATAAATGTTGAGGATGCTCCTGATTTCACCATTATTCAAGAAATTCACGGTCTGATTGGTCGTCCGACTGGTACTCCGATTCCTCATCGCTCCAAATGACAAATGGGTTATTCACCCAGTGTTTTCTAGGAGGCTTCACCTCCAGGGGAGGTTGTGAAGAAGAAAAGGTCTGCAAAGGGTGAAGGATCACAGGCAGAGGGAGATGATTTCGAAGTACCCTCTTCTCCGCTGCATCGTTCAAATGATTTCGATGGAGAGGATGCTTCTCAGTTTGTTGTGTCCCACAGACGCGCCGAACCACATCACAATGTTGTGTTATCCGAGGACGATGAGCCCACTGAGGAACAGGATCAGGTTTCAGTTGAGCCCGAAAGAGAAAGTTCTCCTTTTGATGATGATGTTCTGTTGGCCCAGGTACTAGTGGATATTATAGCTCATCTGGGTGTCAAAGCCGGTGCGGATACATCTAAGCAAACCCATGCTGCTGAACCCATGGAGACAACCCAACCAGACAATGATACAGATGTCTCTAAAAGTACTTCAGAGGATGTTGAAGAAAATGTTGGAACACCAGAACCCACATCTGACTCAGAGTATGATCTCTCCGATGTTTACTCTGAATTTTTCTACTCCGCAGATGTTGCCAATCGCTATCAAGTGTTTAAGGGCCGCAAGTTTATTGAGGAAAAAGTCCGCGATCACACTTCCTTTGAAAGGTACAACTTGAAAAAAAACATTATTCGACGGTCTCTTGTTAGCACTATTGATATTGATGTTCCATATATTGAGAAGGTTGTTCATGAGTTTTATGTTAATTTGACTTATATGTTGGAAACAAGCAATCTGCCAAATTTGGAAAAGTGTTTGTTTGGAATAAACTGTATGGTTTTAGTCCTTCAGTGATAAATAAATTTTTTGGTACCCCTGATTGTGAGGAAGGTTGTCAGATAAGGAATTTTAATTTGGTTCTGAAGGTTTTAAGTGGAAATAGAATGACTTTATGACCTGCTCATCCTAAGAAAGTTTCCTCTTCTGCTCTTACTTCCCTCTATGGTGTTTTGTTCAAAATTGCTCTATCCAACTGTGTTCCCTCTTCCCATACATCTAGTGTTACACGGGAACAAGCCAGGGTAATTTATTTGATTGGGAAATAGCTGCCATTAACTTTTGGCCAACTGGTATTTGATCAAGTTTTGAGGCATGTGGAGTCCTCCTCTGCTTATGGTGCGTTGCCATTTCCCAGTACCATTTATCTAATTCTCTGCTCTCAAGGTTTTGATATATTGACCAATGAATCCTTTACTATGCTTCCTAAGATAATCTCTGTGTCTCACAAGCTTCTGGATAAAAACAAATGGGAAGTTGACCTGCCCTTATACTTTTTGGATGATGAACCAGCAGCTCAGGTAGATGTCCACCCAGATGTTATTCCAGATGTCATGTCAAATGTTTCCAACATCTCTGTTGACACTACTGCTAACCTTCTTCTACAGGCTCTATTCCTCTGTCTCTTGATTTTGTGCAGGGTCAAATCACATTTGATGATCAACAGATCCTCTTCGCTCAGCAAACTATTTCTACTGCTTAAACAACAATTCTAAATGCTCAGAAGCAGTTGGGATCCTACGTGGCCTACAAAGCTCAATTTCAAGACCTTCTCTCCAAGTTTTCTGGACAAAAAGAGGGAGAAGAAATCAAATATTCCGGATGAGAATGTGATTTCGAGCACACAGGCAGGGGGAGCTAATGCAGCTGTTGGTGATCCGGGCGCAAGCACAAGTAGTGCTCATGAAGATGTTTGTGCTCATATTGAAGGGAGAGATGCTTAATGATTGAAATTTGTACTTGGATAATTTTTTTGTTTGTTTTGTTATGTTCTGATGATGTTCTGAACTGATATGTTAGTACTGATGGTTTTTGGGCTTAATCATAGTTAGGTTGCATATTTCCTCTAAAACTTACACATGTGTTTTGTTATATCTTTTTCTGCTGCTAACTTGCAGGTGGTGCAGAAAATGTTGTAAGATTGGATACGATATTTTTGTTAAACACTTGTAAAACAGGGAATGTTTAATTTAGGGGGAGTTCTTTTTACTGTGATTTATTCTCATGTTTTGAATTAATTGGTTTGGTCCAAAAAGTCAAAAAGGGGGAGATTGTTAGGAATTTTAATTCCCGCTTTTTTCGGTTTTTAAAATAAAAAATATTTTTAATTTTGCCTTTCTAGACTATTCCAAACTTAAAGTTTTAATGAATATGGGAAAGATTTATTTTGGATTCCTACTTATAATAGGATTCGATTTTCTAGAAGTATTAGGAGTCTTTTATATCTATAATCTTATTTCCTAACTTATAGAATCATACTCCTTCTATATTTGTGTTTTCCTTGTTTCCCTATGTGTGTAGGAGTCTTGGACATCAAGGAATCTTGGATATCAAGAAGATCAAGGACTAAAGACATCTTGGACATCAAGAAGATCAAGAACTCAAGCCCTATATAAAGAGAGGATCGACCATCACTTTTCTTACACCTTGAACCACGAATTTACAGAGCAATAAGAGAGAAATACAATCGAGAGAGAAAAGCAACAAGATTTTGAGTGCTGTCAAAATACGCAGTCTGAGTGTTCTTCGAAGTGTCTGCAATATGGAGAATAACACTAAGTCCAGTTTCGAGTCTTGTTGAGTTATTTTCGTCCATACATTGTTTTGTTAGAATTCATATATTAGTTTGAAGATAATTTGGGCGAAGCGGTTTACTTAGAATAGATCTACTCAGTTGGAGTCTGTTTTTCCTAGACTAGTTGAATCATTCATATTCGACTTGTACTACATATATTTTCAACTAGTGATTTCGTCATAATTGACACTTCTACAAG
The DNA here is from genome assembly GCA_016081115.2 of Rehmannia glutinosa. Lineage (NCBI taxonomy): Eukaryota > Viridiplantae > Streptophyta > Magnoliopsida > Lamiales > Orobanchaceae > Rehmannia > Rehmannia glutinosa. The sequence goes on along the minus strand of CM071935.1, from coordinate 42,558,401 downwards.
TTATTCTTAACTTGTAGATAAATTTTACTTCGTTTGTTTCTTTTCCGCTGCTTGTTCCGTAAAGTGTTACAACATCTGGTTTAACACTTTCTCTGACATTTACTGAAACGAATGTTTTGGGACCTCAAAAACTTTCAATATATTTTTCAAAATCTTAGTAATCACTTATATTTCATTAATCTTAAAATTAATTTACTTTTTTAATTAGAAATGCATATACTTCCTTGCAATTCTCTATGGTCTCAAAATCCAATCTTTCCATGCCTAAAAATTGTATCATTCACTCCATTGCAAAGAAATAATTATCTCAAAATTTATTATTTTATGGGATTTTTGCAACCAAAAGTGAACTTAGAAAATATATTATGTCCTATTTATTTGAATCAACTGAAACGAAGTAAATTTACTTATTTAGTTTTTCTCTTCATTTGATGTAAAGTTTTCTTTACGTAGATATATTTAGTTACTGAGAAATTTAAAGAAAAATATTATAAATAATTTACATTTTTACATAACACTCAATTTTAAAAGGCCAAATTAAAACTCTCTCATATGAAGTTTTTTATATATGCGTATGGCATGTGGTTGGAATGCTCTCGATATCTAGTTTAATATGAAATAAATATTATTTAAAAATTCAAATTATTCTAAGAATTACAATTCAAGAAAAGCGTATAAGAAGTATTTAGAATACAAAGAGACACTAATCATATTATTAACAAATAAAAACAAAATCAATATTGAAAACTACTTAATTGCCTTTAAAGCTATCTTTGTTATAAAGATATTTTTGGCAAATCAAAATTTTTGAAAAACCTTCAAACTCATTCACACTTTTAAAACTAGTATAAATATATATATAGATAGATAGATAAAGAAATTAATTTTTTTTTCAATTGCAACCTAGTGGCCCATATCGATTTTCTTTGAAAGTTATCAATTGCAACCTATGGTCTAACTCTCTCAACAAGAATGAAGAGCGAAAATTGTTAATTTTTTTCCTTAAAGCTGAAGCTTATCAATAAAATTCTCCAATCAACCATATCACAAGAAAGATTCGATAGGCTAGCTATGTTATCGATTGAGAAATGAATTATTGAACAACTTGATAATATTGGCTTGATTAACACTTTTACCCTAGAAACATTTTTTTTTTTTTGATAAGACAAAATTTATTAATTAATAATGAGCACAAGGGGTGCTCTCCCAAAAATCAAAGTCTGATGTACAAATCCCTCACAGAGTCCAAATGCATTTGTCCATTTTACATTTATTTCCTTCTATTCCTTCCCTTCTACTCATCACATTTAAAATTACAAATATATTTTGGTCTTGTATTCCATGTCTGTATCATATCCTCGTGGATGTCTGGTAGTTTTGCTCGAATCCAATTCCACAAGCTCAATTTGATTCTGCTAATGCTGGTCCGATCTTCCTGTCTTCCTTTGAAAATAATTTCATTTTTTAATTTCATTTCTTATTAAACCCTAACCCTACTCATCACATTTAAACCCTAGAAACTGTAAGTTGAGTTGTATTTAAATATTTATTTTGATTTTTGAACATGGATGTCATATTATTTTAAGTAGATAGAATTATTTTATATATCGCACAATATTCTTACTTTTGTTATTTATGTTGTTTTAAAGTTTGTATAGAAAAATGGGGCGTAATTTTTTTTTTTTTTTTTTTGAGTAGAGGGGCGTAATTTTAAACTTGGACTAATGACAAAATATTAATAGGACCGACCATTTATATAAATATCAACAGTCAATTGTATTTTGTTCTCTTCTCTTTCACTGTCAAATTACTTGTCGTTTGCAAACCATTATTGATCCACTTGGAACTCACTTTCTCTCCACTTGTTATGTACAATGTCGGCACTACTAAAAATTTTCGCAGTTTTTGGAGTCTTGTTCTTTAAGGGGGTCAAATTTTCAATGAACCCATACACACTTGTCTGCATGTGAACCCCACATCTGTTTTGAAGAGAAATGGAAAAGGGCATAGAACTAAATTCATCTAAGTGTGAGAATAGAGTGAGAGATTTCAAAAGTAAAGTTTTATATATATTGCTCGTAGAGTAATGTACATTGAGAGATTAAAAAGTGAAGATTAATGTATATATATTAATATTGCTCAAAAATGGAATCAATTCATGTATTATATATAAAACATAATTAGTTATAACAAGTGAAATTGACATCAATCAATGTACAGATCACACTTCCAACATAAACATTATAGCACAAAGTTACATATGTATGTTTCCGACATAAAATATTACAAAAACACCCCTGAGGTTTGGGTTAATTACAAAAAAACCCAAACTTGTTTCAAAATTACAAAAAAACTCTTCAGGTTTCATTTTGTCTTAAATTCAAGAGGGGTAACTGTTATATTCACCGGGAAAAATGTAAGACGGAATCAGACCTCAAGGGGTTTTTTATAATTTTCAAAGAACTCTGGTTTTTTTTTAATTAGCCCAAATGTTAGGGGTGTTTTTGTAAGTATCCCTAATTTTAATGAAAAGATCACTGTAAAAAGACACTATAGAGGCGTGAGACAAAGGCCATGAGACAAATGGGCCGCAGAAATACGCGATCCCAAGAAGGCGGCACGGCCCGCATTTGGCTTGGCACTTTCGACACAGCTGAGGATGCAGCCCTTGCATACGATGACGCTGCTCTCAAATTCAAAGGCTCCAAAGCCAAATTCTTAGCACCACCACCACCGACTCATCCACCAGTCGCCAAATGGGAGTTTCGACCAATTTCTCAGGCAACCCATGGACTCAGTCAAGAATTATGAGAAATTTTACTTGAAAGTAATTTTAAAAATACATGTTATTAATGAATAAAGTAGATTTTTTGAATAAATTCGAGTAATATATAAAAAAATGAAAAGGAGAGTTGTCCTGATCACAGGCTGATCAGGTAACCAAGAGTAAGCCTGGAAATAAAGTCATAAAACCAAGGAAATGGTCACAAGCCGATCAAATGGCTGAATGGTTGGGGTCTCGTTAAAACCTCTCAAGGTAAAACTCACCCTTGTGGGAAAAACCCTTGGAAGGAAAAAGAGTGCCCCCAGGAAAGAAAAGGCGCCCAAAAAATGGGAAAAGAAACCTGAATCAGTGGCACACTAAGTAACAAACCTATAATTGGATTGGCCAACATAGGCATCAGTGAGATATTGCAGAAGCTCTTCGGGCGAGACGCCCCACCATGTACCGCACTCCGTCCTCTTGCTCAGTATGTTAGCAACCCGATTACCTTCCCGAAAAATATGAGAGACTACGAGCTCCATGTGTGCGAGAAGGCGTAGTGTGTGGCGCTAATAGCTAAGATGGCGCCACGGGCTTCCGTCGATCTTTTCTCCAACAAGTTCACCACATACATCGAATCCGACTACAGCCAGAGTTTTGTCCAACCCTTAGCAAAAGCATACTGAATTGCCCACATTGTTGCGATCAACTCCGCCTCAAATGCGTATCCCGAGCCACAATGATGAACAAAACACCTTCGAAAGAAACCTCTACAGTTCCGGAAGACTCCAGAAGCAGTGAGAGTGCCCGGCGCCCCTAATGCGCCGCCATTCGTATTAACCTCCACAATCTTCGATGCTCGCCTAGCTCTTCCAGGAACTTGCAGGTTGCGCAGGATAAACAGGTCTTGTTGGTCATTGTGCATGCATCCCCGATCCAATGATGATGATTCTACAATGAGTACCCGAAGATAGATAATCGCCGCATCCAGTGTCCATATTTTGTTGTGAAAAACCAAGTCGTTTCGGATATGCCATACGAGCCATATGTAGGAAATTATAGCCACACGCCAAAGGAAAGTAACCTGGTCACTGAAATAAACCGTCATTAGTCGCACCAGTAGTTCATTGAAGCTATGTGCCTCAATAGGGTTAACCTTAAATGAATCAAAGATCCATCGCCAGATAGCTCCTGCAAAAACACAAGAGACAAATAAATGGTCAACTGATTCTGCCGACTCCCGACAAATAGCACAAACCGACGGGCTAGTAAAACTTCCCCTAGCTCGTAAGGAATCCAGGACAGCTAGTCGGTTGTGAATCGCGCGCCATGCCACCACCAATCTCCGTTACGGGATGTGTTGCGACCAAATCCAGGAGCCCCACTTGATTGCCGGGTGATGGGGACGAATGCGATTATATGCTGCCTTCGAGGTAACCAAACCATCCTCTGAGTTCAACCAAACTCGTGTATCTCTAGAATCCGGCGCTATAGGGGCGCGAACTATAGCACGGACCAGATCCAGATAAGCCTCCACGAACGAGAAGGTGAAGTGCCAGGATCCGTCAAAAAAATAGTCTGAAATGCGCTGATGAAATAAGTATCTATAGTCCTCTGGGATGCCAATTCTGTCTGCTATTGTTCTCCTTTATTTTTAGCTCACCGCAAGTGTACGGTGTACGTTATAGAAAAGGGTAGCAAGGTCGTATCCACGGAGACTAATAAATTTATGTACTAAGTATTGAACTAAAATAGCTTTATTTTTATTTAGACGATCGTAATTTAATGATTGTTGTTGTGAGATTAAGACAAGTTGGACTACTAAAACACAAAATTAAGATAACACAATTGATAGAAGTATCAAGAAGATGAAACGGATTTCCGAGTTAAAGTTTCGATTAATAACCCTCTTGTTGTCCGATTTAATCCAAGCCAAGCTATTATCAATATTCCTATAAGACGATCACAAAGATATTTTATCCTCCCTCTCGAGATGCATATAAAACGTAGATTGAAATACTTATGTTAGCATCTCTACTCAACATGAAGTACTCAACTCCCAAAAGTGTACAAGATCAATGTCCTCACAAATATTTTCAAACCTCTCGATTCATGCAAATATTTGTGTCGAGTACTCAAGATCTAATATTGAAACTCATCTCTCGAATTATGAATCAATATATCAAACAAGTTAAATCATTGATCAAGTGATAAAACAAGTATAAGCTCAAAGTACTCAAATAGGCTTCAAGATAATAACTTCAACTAAGATTAAAACATCCAACAAGAGTTCATTAATCTACTTCCAAAACCCGAAAATCTAAGGAGTTTAGCTACACAAAATTTCTAAACAACTTATATACAAATTGTTCATAGCCATGACAACTAAAAATGAAAGATGAAAACTACAAGAGAAGCAAGAAAAAACTTAGGAAAGTCGACAATCTCTCGATGTATCTCCGTTCCTTGATCTCCGATGCAACCCGATTGTCTCCTTGATGTCTTCTTCCCAAAATATACCTTTTTCTTGTGTTGTAGATCCCAAAAATGTCAGAATCCCCCTGGTGTGCGCCCCCAAAAGTGCTTATATACCCCCTCCAAGTCTAGGTCATGGTGCTGTCAAAATATTGCAGTACAACAGGGACGCAGGGGTTACCCGTGCGTCATGCCGTAGGCAATTCCTCTGTTCACCAACCAATGCACGGGTTGTGCGTGGTACGCACGGGTCACCCGTGCGCATTGCCGTAAGGAGATTTTCAATCCTTCAGTGGCGCACGGGTGGTGCGTATACGCACGAGCTACCCGTGCGCATTGCCGTACCTTCAGTTCTTCTTTGCCAGGGACGCACGGGTGGTGCTCAGGCGCACGCCCTACCCGTGCGTCTTCATTTTTCACCATTTGTGGTATTTTTTTCTCCGCAATGCTCGTATTTGTCTCCAAATTACTTCAAATATCATTAAATTCCTGCAAAACTCGCAAAGCATAATATCTTTTCCACAAAGAGCGAATATGAACCATTTCTCATGAGTTTATGCACGCTAAATCGCCATTTTAGCCATAAATACGCCCCAAAATACATGCAAAACTCACACCTATCAAAATCCCCCAAACTTAAACTGTTGACCGTCCCGATCAACAATTTTTTATTTTTTTTTTTTGAACAAGGTAAAACACAACAGGGAGATAAGAATGATAGTGCACACAAAGAGACCAAAAAAAAAATCATATTGTTCATCATGAATGTCAAGCAACAAACCAATCAAGCCTCAAATATCTACTCAAAGAGCATGCATCAAACAAAACCTGGTGAAATGCTCTGAATTACAACCCTCAAAATTAAGTGTATACTCTCATCTCACGAGGATATAGGACGTGTTTACGCTCAAATCAATTCGATGTTGCAGAATTACCATAGGCTTGCAATTCGTCTCATATCTCCGCCACTCGAATGTATGCAATTTGTGAATCAAAAAGGGCTTTCTGATTTGGTTGTAATGAAGGCTCTTTGGTTTGGGAAGGAAATTTTGGATCAAGTGACTCAAACTCGAGTATATAGACCGATGAGCATATCAATCATTTGACATTATAATCCCATATGCTACTCCAATCAACCCTTATTTTCATCACTTAACTCATCTCCATCTCCTTCCTTTCTATTGAGAATTGCCTCAAATTACAATCCTTAGCCCCCCAAGTTCTTTTAGATGAAAATTCACATTGTACGTCGATTTTTTTTTTCGATTCTTTTGTGAATTTTCACACTTCTTTTCAGCTCCTTTTCTTTCTCTTTTTGTTCCAATTGACCAAATATGCCCAATTATCTTACTTTACAATTCCCACCCATTCATCCTCATTCATTCCCTTTTCTCAACACTATACACTCGAGTTTAGGGTGATGGATATATCAAGTTTAAATTTTGTGGTTATCAAAGAAATAGGTAATTGGCCCAACTTGGCTAACTAGGAATTTCAACATCTTTAGGTAAGCAAAAGGCTTGAAAGGCTAGCAAAGATGGCCTTTAATCACCTTCATAATTTTCATACAACATGTGGCCTTGACAGAGATGCCCGAGCAAGTTCTAGAATTCTAACAACATGAATGATACGCTCAAATCACAACAAGACTGCAAAAGATATAAGCAGTAAAGGCTCAAAAGCTCACAGGCTTGCAGATACGTAATTCAAAGCATCAAACCAAGTTTTCCATATCAACATGCTCAATGTTATCTATTCAAGGCTCAATCAACTCATAACTAACATCCAATCTCAATAATACAAACTTTTCAATCAACACACAAACATCAAGTTGCAACAAGCCCGGTCAACTCACTCTCTAACCTCTATGAAAGCAATAAACGTGCTCTAATGCAATGCAACCTAGAATGCTCTATATGCAACTATATGAAAACACACAAAAACACACAATGCAAAGAATTTTTTTTTTTTTGCATCTACACTTTTCATTTATCGAAATACTACCTCTCTCCCCCAAACTTGAATGAAATTATATTTTTGTTTTCGAGAGGGGAAAAATAGAATTTCAATAGTGAAAAGTGGAGATATACCTGAATCACTGCGGATGTGGCGGTGGTAAGTGGCCTTGTGAGATATGCCACATTTGCAACCTTTGGAGCATTTGCCACGTCTCCTCGGCCCTCCTGTCATAGTTCTCACGGAATGCGAGAAAATCAGCCCGATGTTGCCTCAAATCCTCCCCCTGTTGCCTCAACTCGTCGCCTTGACGACGCAAATCCTCCCCAAACGCATATATCATATCTTGAAAGTCATTGCCGCGTTGGGGCTCGCCACCATGAGAGGTACCGGGACGATCCCCGCTATGTGAGCGTTGGGGGTAATCTCCTCCGTGTGAGGCCTCGGGAATGTCATATCCGAGTTGGGGAAGATGAGGTTCCACCCCCATTTCAACAGTGGTGTATGTCGGGTTGGGCAATGGAAATGAGGCACCTTTCTTCTGTAGAAGAACTAGCATATTGTCTTCATTGGCGAGAAAGCGCATGTGGTGCAAAGATGCCAAATTAACCCGAAAGATCGCTGTTATAGGCTCCCAGGCCTCTAAACTCGACGTTGAAATGTCGGGCAATAGGGGTAATCAGACCCCCTATGGAAATAGCACCACCTCCCCGCTTAGCTAGATTGTCCACTTGCTCTATGAAGTACGCAGTTGTGTTGTAAGGTGTACTCGTCAGCATACACCACAATAGATATAACTCGCGGACTGTCATACCCCTAATATTTTCCCTCGTGAAGACCGAAGCCGACGTAACCCGCTGTATATACCGGAACACCGGATTCCGAATCCAAGAAGATTTTGCAGTGCGAGCCTCGTAGAGCATGGGACCCATTTCTGGCGTTTGGACAAGAAGGCACCAAAAGTCGTGTTGGTCATATCCGTGTACAGGTCGGAAAGGTGCGCCTGTGGGAACTTCAAATATGGCATTTAACTCATCTGTGGATAATTGTCTCATCCTGTTCCCCAACTTAAATTCTACCCCAATGACCTCGCCGCCTATATTTTTGATCATCTTTGCTGTGCTCAAAAATTCGAGCGTGAATTTCTTGTAACTTGGCCATTTTCTCCTCATAAACGTTGTCCACCCAACTCTCTCAAATAATCGCCACACATCCTCGTGTATCCCAAGAAATTGGGTGCAGTCATCATCGGCGTATTTTGAGGGACTCATCTGTCGAACGATGAGCTTATTCCAACGCTCCAAAGCATCCGCATTCGGCAATACTATTCCAAAGGCTGTCGGGCTATCAGGTTGTATGTCCTGTGGTGGTTCCTCCCGGGGTCATCGTCTCCGGCCTTGAAGGTTTTGTCGTTTTGCCATCACTTGTGAACGAGTACCTGGAATAACATGTATTAGCAACCCAAGACAAAATACAATCACAAGTAAGATGAAAGTAGGCAAACAAGTCACATAGGGCATGATGGTTATCATATGTCAATTCAACCAATCAATTGTGCTTCACGTAATCAACTAATAGTGCAAATATAGATAATCATCATTTAAAAACCCTATTACTCAAAGCTCAAGCCTAATTCATCATCAATTCCTTCAAATATGTCCCAATTCACATGCCCTCAAGGTGTTTGATAATTTGCCTCAAAGAAAAATTCATCCAAATCATAGCAAAAGTATCAACACAAGCACCCAATATCATCCCTACATGTAATTCTCAAGAAAGTTATAAGAAATAACGAAATTCTTACCGCAATTTTTGAAATTTCACAAGGGTGAAAAACTTGGAGCCCTATGTGCTTTTGCTCTCAATTCCTCAATCCAAACACGAATTTGACGTACTTTGTGAAGGAATTATGATAAGAGTATGTTTTTATGCCCGGATTTTGAAAGAAATTGGGAGTTTACCACAATCTAGGAAGGTGGGCGATTGTTTCGTTTGAAGAAGGATGAGATTTTTTGAAAATAATGGAGTCTGCCAGATCCTCTTAATCGTCCATCGGGATGACGCACGGGTTGCCCGTGCGTATTGCCGTAGCCACTCTTATCACCTCTCCAGGGACGCACGGGTGGTGTGCATAGGCACGGGTTACCCGTGCGTACCTGGGCAGCTATTTTCAGGTATTTTGATCTTTTTTTTTTTCACACAAAACACACGAAAATGAAATAAAATACACACAAAAAATATGAAATGCACACGAAAAAACCATTGGGTTGCCTCCCAACAAGCGCTATATTTAACGTCTTTAGCTTGACGCTTGTTTTCGTTCAGTTACGGGTCACACAAGGTGATGGATGTCACCTCCTCTTGATTACCTCGGTGGAAGTAATGCTTAATCCGTTAGCCGTTTACCATGAAAGTCTCACCGTCTTTTGTCAACAATTCCACAATTCCGGGAGGACTCAATACTTTCTTTATCACGAATGGCCCCGACCACCTCGACTTGAGTTTTTCAGGGAAAAATTTAAGGCGTGAATTGTACAAGAGGACTGGTTCCCCTGGTAAAAACCCTCTTTTCTTAATCATCTTATGATGCCACCTCTTGGTTTGTTCTTTATAAATTTGGGAGTTTTCGTAAGCTTCATCCCAAAACTCTTCCATCTAATTCAAATGGAGTAACCTCTCTTCACCGGCTTTTTGAAAATCCAGATTTAACTTCTTGACCGCCCAAAATGCTTTGTGTTCCAACTCCACCGGCCAGTGACACGATTTCCCAAAAACAAGCTGGTATGGGGAAGTGCCCAACGGTGTCTTATATGCAGTCCGGTATGCCCATAAAGCACCATCTAATTTTAACGCCCAATCCTTTCGATTGATGTTCAACGTCTTTTCAAGGATTTGTTTGATCTCCCTGTTAGCCACTTCTGCTTGCCCATTGGCTTGAGGATGATATGCCAATGCGACTTTATGTTTCACCCCATATTTTGCTAACAAGTTGCTCATCAATTTATTTACAAAATGCGACCCTCCATCACTAATTAAAGCTCTTGGAGTGCCGAATCTAGTAAATATATTTTTCTTAAGGAACCGCATCACAACTTGAGCATCATTTGTTTTGGATGGAATCGCCTCTACCTAACGGGATACATATTCCACTGCGAGTAGAATATATTGATAACCCGAAGATGAAGGAAATGGGCCCATGAAATCAATTCCCCACACATCGAACAATTCCACTTCGATTACATTTGTCATTGGCATCTCGTGTCTCCTTGAAATGTTTCCCATCCGCTGACATCTGTCACATTGTTGCACAAACAAATAACAGTCGTTAAATAAAGTGGGCCAATATAGCCCACTTTGCAATACCTTTGCCGTGGTGCGAGTTGGGCCGAAATGTCCTCCGGAGGGTGCGGAATGACACTGTTGTAAGACTCCCTCCTATTCTTCTTGAGGTACACATCTTCTTATGATTTTGTCCGCACACCTCTTAAAGAGTAGGGGGTCGTCCCACATGTAAAACTTTACGTCATGCAAGAACTTCTTCTTTTGATATGGCGATAAATCCGGAGGTAAAACTCCCACAGCCAAATAGTTGACAAAGTCCGCATACCATGGGAATTTTGCCTCAAGCATGAGTAATCGTTCATCGGAGAATTCCTCTTTTATTAATCCCATGCTTCCTTGCGCTCCCTCTTGATTTTCAATTCGAGACAAGTGGTCTGCCACCACATTCTCGCATCCTTTTCGGTCCTTGATTTCCACATCAAACTCTTGCAATAGTAAGATCCACCGAATCAATCTTGGTTTCGCATCCTTTTTGTCAAAGAGATGTTTGATGGTCGCATGGTCGGTGTGAACAATCGTTTTCGTCCCAATCAAGTATGATCGGAATTTATCAAATGCGAAAACAATCGCCAGCATCTCCTTCTCGGTTGTGGTGTAATTCTCTGAGAGCACTCGGCCCAACGCGTTCTACTAGCATAGTAGATGGATCTGAACAACTTTTCCCTCTTTTGACCGAGGACAGCCCCTACCGCAAAATCGCTCGCATCACACATCAATTCAAATGGTTGACTCCAATCTGGGGTGACAAGTATAGGTGCTGTCATCAATGCCTTCTTCAATGTTTCAAACGCCTGCAAACAGTCATTGGAAAAATTAAAAGCAATATTTTTTCTAGCAATTGGCTCAAAGGTTTAGAAATTTTAGAAAAGTCACGGATAAACCTTCTATAAAATCAGGCGTGGCCCAAGAAGCTCCGAATGGCTTTTTCGTTTGTAGGAGGTGGTAATTTCTCGATTGCTACAATCTTTGCCCGATCGACTTCCAGACCTGCAGACGAGACTCGATGACCAAGTACAATACCATCGCGTACCATAAAATGGCACTTTTCCCAATTGAGTACAAGATTGGTCTGTTCACATCGCTGTAAGACTAAGGAAAGATTGTGAAGGCAACTATCAAAAGAATCACCAAGCACAGAGAAATCGTCCATAAACACCTCCATAACCTTTTCAATCAGATCGTAAAATATAGCCATCATACAACGTTGGAAAGTGGCAGGCGCATTGCATAAACCAAATGGCATGCGACGAAATGCAAATGTGCCATAAGGACATGTAAATGTTGTTTTTTCCTGGTCTTCCGGCGCAATCATGATTTGATTGTATCCGGAATAACCATCTAAAAAGCAATAATAATCATAACCTGCAAGACGATCCAGCATCATATCGATAAAGGGGAGGGAGAAGTGATCTTTTCGAGTGGCATCATTAAGTTTTCTATAATCAATGCATATTCGCCACCCGGTAACAATTCTAGTAGCAATTTGTTCCTCATTCTCATTTTTCATTACCGTTACCCCCCTTTTTTCGGCACCACTTGTACCGGACTCACCCATGAACTATCAGATATAGCATAAATGATCCCATCATCCAACCATTTCAACATTTCCTTCCTAACCACATCTTGCATGATAGGGTTTAGTCGTCTTTGATTTTGCACCGATGGTTTATAAACATCTTCCATCCAAATTTTATGCATTACAATAGATGGACTTATGCCTTTTAAATCAGTTATTGACCATCCGAGTGCCGACTTATGTTTTCGTAAAACCCTTAGCAATTTATCAAGTTGAATAGGAGTGATAAGAGATGAAACGATTACCGGATTTTTATTATTTGCCCCAAGAAATGCATATTTGAGGAGTTCAGGTAATTGCTTGAGTTCCAGCGTTGACGTCGCTGTTTCAGGGTCACGCACGGGCTGCCCATGCTCAGACGCACGGGTCGTGTGTGACCCCTTTTCTTCAATCCTGCCTTCGGCATCACACACGGGTTGCCCGTGCTTAGGCACCCGACCCGTGTGTCCTTCCCCTGTTTTAATCCTTCCTTCGGCAACACGCACGAGTTGCCCGTGCTTAGGCACCCGACCCGTTTGTCCTTCCCCTGTTTCAATCCTTGCTTCGGCAACACGCACGGGTTGCCCGTGCATGGACGCACAGGTCGTGCGTCCTTCAGGTTTCTCAATTTTCGTTTCGGCATCACGCACGGGTTGCCCGTGCGTGGACGCACGGGTCGTGCGTTTCTGTAGGTTCTGCTCCCATATTTCTGACTTTACGTTCTTGCCTCTTGCACTCCAAGGTAGTTCCTGCATATGATCTAAAGCACAAACATAGTCGTACAAATCTTGGTTATCAAAATCAAGCACAACACTCGACATTGAGCACGAGTGGGTTAGACCAAATTCTAAATCATCTGTAGACAATGTATGCTCAACATAATCCTCAATGCATGAACCAACTATATCTAAAAAATGACAATGCTCCACCGTATCATGAAATTTCATCGCCTTATATATAGAAAATAAAACGTGCTCATCATTAACACGTAAAGTGAGCTCTCCTTTTTGTACATCTATTAAGGCTTTACAGGTAGCTAGAAATGGACGTCCAAGTATCAGTGGAACGTCACGATCTTCTTCCATGTCAAGAACCAAGAAATCCACAGGGAATATAAATTTATCAACTTTTACCAGTACGTCTTCTATAATTCCCCTTGGATAAGTAAGTGACCGGTCCGCAAGTTGCAATGTAACCGTGGTTGGCTTCACTTCGCCTAGTCCAAGCTTCCTGAAAATTGACAAAGGCATCAAATTAATACTTGCCCCCAAATCACACAACGCTTTATTAAAGAAGTTACCACCAATGGCACAAGGGATAGTGAAACTCCCAGGATCTTTCAGTTTTTGTGGTAGCTTTCTTTGGATGATTGCGCTACATTCTTCCGTCAAATTCACCATTTCAAAGCTTGTCATCTTCCTCTTCTTTGACATAACATCCTTAAGAAATTTTGCATAATTTGGCATTTGCTCTAGTGCGTCTGCAAAAGGAATGTTAATGTGCAATCTCTTAAATATATCAAGGAATTTTGCAAATTGATCATCAAGCTTTTTCTTTTGAAATCTTTGGGGAAAGGGAAGAGATATAGGCAACTTAGATATATTAGAGTTAGACGATGATTTTAGCTTCTCAGCCCCTGTTTGTTTCACCTCTTGTCTCTCTTTTTCCCCATTTTCTTCAACACCATCTTTCATCACCGATTCATCCTCTCCCGACTTAGATGCTTCCTTTGAAATTTTCAGATTTCCAGATTTTTCTTTAGGCCCATCATATTCCGTACCGCTTCGTAAGCGAATAGCCTTGCATTGTTCCTTAGGATTCATCTCTGTATTACTCGGAAATTGACCCTTTTGATGTTGACCACCCACAATTGTAGCTAATTGACCCACTTGAGTTTCAAGATTCTTTATTGAGCTTGTCACTTGGGTCATTTGTAGTTCCATCTTATCCATCATAGAATCTTGCCTAGCGAAGCGACTCCTCGTGTCACTCATGAATGCATTCGATTGATTTATGAAGGAGGTGATTGCATCCTCCAACGATGATTTGTCTTCCACATTTCCACCTCCATTTGAAGCATTAAATCCCGGCGGAGGTTGCAACACATTCTTTGTATTGGCATAGGAAAAATTTTCATGGTTTCTCAACCCCGGATAGTAGTGTGTTGGGTTTGAATTGTTCCGGAAATTGTTGAAATTCCGGTTATTCACATAATTGACCTCCTCCATCGGATATAGAAGAGCTTCACTACCCGTGCTCGTGCTTGTTTCTGGCCCTTTCGTTAAAACACTCAATTGAGTTGTCAAAGCCGCCACTTGTGCCATTAGCGCTTTAATCGGGTCTGCATCCGAAATTTTGGCTACTCGTTGTACATTGGATCTTTCAGACGGCCACTGGTAACTGTTCATAGCCATTTCTTCAAGAAGGTTCAAGGCATCTTGTGGAAACCTTGCCAACAATGCTCCTCCCGTTGTGGCATCAACAAAGGCCCTCGTTTGCCCCATTAAACCATTGTAGAAGAAACATAACTGTTGATCCTCCGGGAACCCATGTTGTGGACATCATCGTAACAAATCTCGAAATCTTTCCCAAGCCTCATACAAAGGCTCCGAATTGAACTGTCAGAATTGAGTAATCTTGCTTTTGAGCTGCAAAGTTTTGCTCGGTGGAAAGAATTTAAACAAGAACTTTTGGCTCAATTCGTCCTATGTGCTCATGCTTCCTTGCATCAAAGTACCCAACCAATTTCTCGCCTTATCCCTCAAATAGAACGGGAATAGGTGCAATCTTATGGCGTCATCCGAGACTCCATTCATTTTGATCGTATTGCATATTTGGATAAAATGAGCAAGGTGAGAATTAAGGTCTTCAGTTGTGAACCCCCCAAACTGGTTCTGTTGTACCATATTGATCGATCTTAGGTTTGAGCTCAAAGTTGTTGGCATTTATCGGAATATGGGCAATACCACCGTAATTACGATTCGTTTGTGGTCGAAAGTAATCACGAATGGCTTGTTGTTGAACCGGTATCGTTAACTCTTTTACTCCATTGTTACCCGGTATTGGTAACTCATTGATCCTGTTGATCCCATTGTTACCCCTATGTTCTTCATCCAAATCCCCCATTATCAGATTTTGTTGTCTTTCAGCCCGTCTAGTGGTAGCACTGATTCTTCTCGCGAAAGCCTCAACTTCCGGTATGAGCGGTATTAAATTCCCTCGCCTAGAGCGCGTGTTCATGCACTACCTGGACCAAACTAAAAGGAACAAGTCAAATAATGTAGAATTAGAGTCAAACCAAAATATAAAAGAAAAATGTCTAAATTAAGAATAATTCTATCTATCGCAATATTAGCATAAAAAATTGTATTAGTCCCCGGCAACGGCGCCAAAAACTTGTTCGCCTTTATTTTTAACTCACCGCAAGTGTACGGTGTACGTTATAGAAAAGGGTAGCAAGGTCGTATCCACGGAGACTAATAAATTTATGTACTAAGTATTGAACTAAAATAGCTTTATTTTTATTTAGACGATCGTAATTTAATGATTGTTGTTGCGAGATTAAGACAAGTTGGACTACTAAAACACAAAATTAAGATAACACAATTGATAGAAGTATCAAATGAAACGGATTTCCGAGTTAAAGTTTCGAATAATAACTCTCTTGTTGTCCGATTTAATCCAAGCCAAGTTATTATCAATATTCCTATAAGACGATCACAAAGATATTTTATCCTCCCTCTCGAGATGCATATAAAACGTAGATTGAAATACTTATGCTAGCATCTCTACTCAACATAAAATACTCAACTCCCAAAAGTGCACAAGATCAATGTCTTCACAAATATTTCCAAACCTCTCGATTCATGCAAATATTTGTGTCGAGTACTCAAGATCTAATATTGAAACTCATTTCTCGAATTATGAATCAATATATCAAACAAGTTAAATCATTGATCAAGTGATAAAACAAGTATAAGCTCAAAGTACTCAAATAGGCTTCAAGATAATAACTTCAACTAAGATTAAAACATCCAACAAGAGTTCATTAATCTACTTCCAAAACCCGGAAATCTAAGGAGTTTAGCTACACATGATTTCTAAACAACTTATATACAAATTGTTCATAGCCATGACAACTAAAAATGAAAGATGAAAACTACAAGAGAAGCAAGAAAAAACTTAGGAAAGTCGACAATCTCTCGATGTATCTCCGTTTCTTGAGCTCTGATGCAACCCGATTGTCTCCTTGATGTCTTCTTCCAAGAATATACCTTTGTCTTGTGTTGTAGATCCCAAAAATGTTAGAATCCCCCTGGTGTGCGCCCCCGAAAGTGCTTATATAACCCCTCCAAGTCTAGGTCATGTTGCTGTCAAAATATTGCGATGCAAAGAGGGGCGCGGGCCATGCGGGCGTGGACGCACGGGTTACCCGTGCGTCATGCCGTAGGCAATTCCTCTGTTCACCAACCAACGCACGGGTCGTGCGTGGTACGCACGGGTCACCCGTGCGCATTGCCGTTTTCAATCCTTCAGCTGCGCACGGGTGGTGCGTATATGCACGGGCTACCCGTGCGCATTGCCGTACCTTCAGTTCTTCTTTGCCAGGGACGCACGGGTGGTGCTCAGGCGCACGCCCTACCCGTGCGTCTTCATTTTTCACCATTTGTGGTATTTTTTTCCTCCGCAATGCTCGTATTTGTCTCCAAATTACTTCAAATATCATTAAATTCTTGCAAAACGCGCAAAGCATAATATCTTTTCCACAAAGAGCGAATATGAACCATTTCTCATGAGTTTATGCACGCTAAATCGCCATTTTAGCCATAAATACGCCCCAAAATACATGCAAAACTCACACCTATCAGCTATAGAGTAGCCCAGCCAGTTATCAATCCAAAATAATACCTCGGAATTAGCCCCTGGGATCCAACGGGAGTCCTCCAAGCAAGCCGAAATGCAAGGTTTAATCCCGGCCCAAATTGAAGAAGGAATAAAGGACTGCCGAATCGCTCCATCCCTTGTAAAGTACCGACGCCTCAGGGTTCTGAAGACCACCGAATCCGAGTTCGTGACCTTCCAACCCAATTTCATCAAGAAAGCCGTGTTAGCCACCACAATCGAGCGGACGCCCAGGCCCCCTTCATTCCTAGGCGTGCAGCACTTCTCCCAATTCACCACCACCTTTCCCTTAGTATTCACATCCCCTGTCCAAATGAAATTACGCATGGCCCTTTCCATTTGCTTGAGCAGAGTGTCGGGCCATTTGTAAACCATCATGGTGTGCACAAAAGAACTAGTAATCACTGAGTTTACAAGACAAACTCTACCATAAGGGACAGAGAAGAACCTTTCCATCTTCTAAATTTAAGGATTATCTTATCAAAGACGAGCTGTAAATCCGCAACCTTAAGAGCACCCTTGAAAATTGGGGCGCCTAGATATATTGTGGGGAGCGTCTTGGGGTGGATCTCCATGATATTTTGCACTCTCCCACGGACATATGATGAAACCCGCGAACCAAAGTAAACTTTAGATTTCTGTGGATTAAACACTTGGCCCGAGATATCTGCATAAAGAGTGAGAATCTGAAGAAGGACACGGGCATTGTAAAAAGAAGCCCCACACATAATAACAATATCATCCGCTTATAAGATGGATGATGGGAATGTAATACCCCTGGACGCTATGAACGAAGATAAGCGAGCCTGATCCACCGCCACTTCAATAAACTGGCTCATTACTTCCTCCGCAATGCAAAACAATAATGGGGATAAAGGGTCCCCTTGTCTAACTCCTCGAAAATAGGGAAAGTAACCTACCGGCGTCCCATTTAAAAGCACAGATATCCTGGACGACCGAAGAACAACATCAACCCAACGAACAAAAACCTCTAAGAACCCAAAGCGGCGCAAGACGTGTAGTAAGAAATCCCACTTCAATTTATCAAACGCCTTTCGGATATTAATTTTCAAGATCATATTCGAATCCGTGCGGCCCTGCAAGACGTTGAACCCTTCAGAGAACATGGCAATACAATCATAAATTTGTCTTCCCGAGATAAACCCAAACTGCGTCAGAGATAAATAGGCAGCAATAATCAAGCCCAAACCCAAAGCCAATATCTTCATGATGATCTTAAACAGAAAATTGCTCATAACAATCGGGCGAAAGTTTTCAATGACATTAGCATCCTTAGTCTTTGGGATGAGCTCCATAAAGCTGGCATTCAAGCCCAAAGGTAGTGACGAGCTACTGAAGAAAAAGCGAACAGCAGCAATCACCTCGATGGAAATGTCATCCCAGAATGGTGATAAAAAATCCCATTGAACCCGTCTGGCCCTGGAGAACTATCTGAATCCATATCAAAAACCGCTTCCTTAATCTCTGAGGAGTATGCGCGCAATGATCCATCAGTCCATCAGGATACTCATATTGATCCATCAGTCAGGGGGCAGACAGATATGTTGGTGCTGATGCGGGGGGTTATGCGGGAGGAGATTAGGCAGTTCGAGAGATGCATAGAGGAGCGGTTCTCTCTATTGGAGTCATGAGTCGATGTCGTTGTTTCATAGATAGAGATTGTCATCTTAGAGGAGGGTTCTCGCTTGGACAGACGCCTAGATCAGGAGATAGGTCGGGTTCCGGACCTTATTCAGGAGGAGATTAGGCGTCTGTTCCCAAACATTGATCAGTACGATGACTTCGTGCATGGAAGTCAGAGATATCCGAGCCAGTCATCGCAGCAGACGCCACCGTCGATGCCATATCAGACATCGACGATCACCCCTCTGAGAGAGTCGACTCCTCGTCCGTCGGTATCAACTACTCTTCCTCCAGCAGTGACTCTTCCTCCTCCTCCGGCAGTGTCGACTCCTCCTCCTCCTCTTCCGGCAGTGTCGACTCCTCCTCCTCCTCAGGCAGTGTTGACTACTCTTTCTCTTCCGGCAGTGTCGACTCCTCCTCCGGTAGTGTCGACTTCTCTTCCGCCATTGCCGACTCCTATTCTACCTGTGTTAGTACATTCTCCATGACCACGAGTGTCAGTCACGATTTTGAGGCCACTGTTGCCTGCTATTCGAGCTCCATCTCTAACACTCGTGGTCTCTGGTCCACGAGCACCCTCTCCAGTTGTGCCCTCTCTGCCTACTCCCTTCATCTAGGTTCAGGATAGGCAGCCATCACGCCTTATTCGCAGCCCATTCAGGGATCTTAGTACTCGCAAGCCAGACCCGAGCGAGAAGGAGTATACCCGCTTCTTAGAGTCAAATGAAGAGTAAGTATTAAATATTTTTTTCATTTGTCTTGTCATCTTAGTATTAACATCTTATATTAGTGCAATGTCTTAATATTTGAGGGTCCAATTGCAGGAGGAACGTGGGGCTATTGTACTCTATTGGGCCATCATTTTTTTAAGAAAATGGCGGATCCAACTGTAGAGTTGGAGAATGAAGTAAGTTTCTTAAATTTTTGTATTATTTAGTTGATGAATATTTTATTTATTTCATATTGATTAATATCGATTTCTTTCATTTTTGTACAGCATATAAATGCATACATGTCCATACTACAGTCCGATCCCAAGTTTCTTGGGGTTGAGCCTCATGAGAAGCAAGTGGGAACTTATAGGATTGTGTCTACGATATTTTCGGTTAGTTTATTTATTATGTGTCTCGCATTTTACTTTAAACTTAATAAATGATACTTGTTAACTTATAAACATTTTTCAATGTGTAGGATTCCATACGGCTTATATGGAATCGTATGCATGCTAAGGATCCTGCTGACACAGTATATGACCCGACGACCATGGAGGTGATTCCTCCCGGACAGGAGCTGGATGAGTTGGTTAGGGTTGTCCAGCACGAATCTCCAGGATGGGGTAATCCAGGTTTGTGGAGTGCCGTACCGCAGGTACACTTGAATTTATTTATTTTTTTGGTTAGTTTATTCATTTTTTCATAACTTTGATTAATTAATGATTTTGTTTTTTTCCCCAGGTGTACATGATCGTGAATTTATCGGGCCATTTTGTCGTGTGCAGACTGGATCTCCGTAGAGCCAAAGTATATATGTACGACTCTGTACGTGCCCGATACATAGATGATACTTTTGTCAATCGGGTAGCCGACACATGTCCACTCTGTCGCATGCTCCCATGTGTACTCATTCACGCTGGCTACTACGACGACATACGTATGGAGCTCGTCCGCCGCGAGTGGGACCTTGTCCCTGCGCCGGCAAAAGATTGTTATTTGCAGAACGACACCACCAGTTGTGGTGTATTTGCCATATATTCCGTCATTAATTGTATCATGAAGAAGATTAATAGAAAGCATGTGCAGGAGTCGATTCCTGAGATAAGGAAAACGATGGCACGAAAGATTTACCAGTACAGTATAGAGGGGCACGATATATCGTGCCCAATATAATTAGGCCCAATATAATTAGGCCCAATATAAGAGAGGCACGATATATCGTGCCCAATATAATTAGGCCCAATATAAGAGGGGCACGATATATCGTGTCCCTCTTATATTGGGGCACGATATCGTGCCTAATTATATTGGGCACAATATCGTGCCCCAATATATTTGGGACACAAATGACTACCGACTTGATTAACATATATTTAAATGACTAATGAGTTTCTGCTCTTAGTGTGTTTTTCTAACATAGTATTACAGTTGAAATAATTTGTGCCTTATTTTCATCATCCGGACGTCTCGGGCATCTTCTAAGGGTATGATCATCTACTCGGCATATTCCACATTTCTTCTTACTATGCACTTGTCTTGAAGGACCCGGCTGTGTCACTGAGGCACTTCCGTGCTTATCAAGCGGCAATGACATACTGCATTTGACGCAATTGTGGCTAGCACTCCCACACCTTGAACAAATTTGACTCTTACGTGAACGATTACTTGATGATTCAACAACATAATGAACTCTACTTTGTCTAGGACAACCTGCTTGTCTCGGGTTATTTGGAGGGTTGCATACTAATTCTCGCACCTCTTGTGGTAGAACCCATTCACTCGGATCAGGAACTGGTAAAACTTCATCTGCCCACATTTGTTGAAGATTTTCATTTTTATAATAATGGGCAACAAATGAATAGATATTGAGGTTCGCCTTTCTGCACAAATAAACAATAAATTATATGAAAATATTGAACGAATTATGTGAAAATATTGATATAAATTTTAAATTTGTTTATACCTAATTGCTGCAGATGCATGGGCGCAAGGCATCAATTCATATTCAAATTCTCGAATGTTGCACGTTATTTGGGATAAGTCAACCAAATAGGTCTTTGTTCCATCATTCACTTTGTACTTCACATTACTAAGACATTGTACATCCATTCTACGACCTATCTCAGCTGCATCACTTAATCTTTTGGTTGCTTCAAGTGTTAGCTCTTGATCTCTTTCATTAGCAGCAGTGCGTCATTCATAAAACCACTTTTCAATAATAGTCCGAGCACACTCAAGCACAGAACAAATAGGTAACTTTTTGGCCCATAATAACCGACTATTGAAGCTCTCAGCCAAGTTTGATGTCATAAACCCATAACGTCGGACAGGATACTTAACTCGAGACCATTTGTCTTCCCCTGCATGTTCTAACTTCTTAAACGCACCCGTCTCACTAGCAACTTTTATGTTTTCAAAATACTTATCATAATCTTCATGGCAGTATGAATATGTTGCATTCCTAAACATTGCTACTATATGTTGACCGTATTGAGCCAAATTACTTTGCAAATGATAAGTGCAAAGCCCATGTGATGCTTCTGGGTATATATCTTTTATGGCATTATTGATACTCTTGTGCTGATCAGAAACAATCCGTAGATCACGAGGGCAATATAAGCATCTCTCAACTATCTCAAAAACCATGTCCAGGATTCGTCGTTTTCAACATCCCCAATTCCAATCGCAAGTGGGAAAATCAGTTCATTACCATCTTTTGTTACGACAACAAACAATATTCCCTGGTACTTGCCTTTTAGGTGTGTTCCATCATTCACAAAAATTTGCCAAGCATTGTTCTAGAATCCAGTGATTGATGCATGCAAAGCAAAAAACACGTACTTGAATCTATTAAAATTATCCGACATCCATCTAGTTACCGATCTGGGATTCGTTAAATTCAACATGTGTAAGTATGCCGGAATTAGATTGAATGACTTGTTGCTATCTCCATATATCAACCCAAAAGCATGATGCTTAGCAGTCAACGCAGCATTATAACTCATTTTAAGCCCATGTCGCGATTCCAACTCCGCTATCTTATCTCTTGGCACGAGCGCAGAATGTTTCACTAGTAATCTAGATGCAAAATACGCACCTACTAATTTAGAATGCACCCGCCTTGATGCATTGTCATTCAAATTTAACACACATCCATGGTGCTTGTCAAACTTCCCTACTCTCCAAATACCATCCTTTTCATATGCACGCATTCGAAAAGGGCATCGTTCATACTTGCATATTGCATGAATATGAGTCTTATCCGAGCGTTCAACTCGATACTCGACTTGATTTTCAAGGTGATACATGCCTAGTGCGATCTCCAATTTAGTTTTGCTCATGTATGTTGCTCCTTGGCGCAATGTCCCACCAGATGCTTCCAATCTAGCAGGTTCTTCGGGAGGAACATCATAGCCAGAATGGAACTCAAACGTGCGAGAGTGCACCAGGAATCACCCAACTTCGTCCTGTGGGCACTATTGTTTCGTCCATATTGTCTCTATGGATATCTAAATGTATGTTAGCACCTCGTTCTTCTGGTGCATCTTGGTTTTGGTTTTCTGGAAATACTTCTCTCCGTCTACGTCTCCACTCACAAAATTCCTCAAATTCAGCAAGTTGCTAGTCATTTTCAAATTGATTATTAGCTTCAACATCAGTACCAACATCACCAGCAGTGTAGTTCTCACCAAAATCATCTGCATTATTATTACAATCAAAGATCACCAAGATCGTAGTTTTCACCATAATCATCTTCATTATTATCACAACCAACATCAGCATCGGTATTATAACGATTAGCATCAGTATTATCACAACCCATATAAGGATAATAGCCATCTTCATTGATTGGCCTTATACTAGGTCCCGTACAATTGATATTTGGAACATTAATTGTAGGTGAAAGTGGACGCAGATGATCAATAATTGGAACATTGTTCATATGCATAAAAGGTGCTCCATTAGGCCTTACTGCATGACTATATAGATTGATGTGCGGTACACCGTATTGTTGAAAACAAAGATGGTGCATGTAGTTGTAATTAGGCCCAATGACTGTTGAAAAATCATTCTGAGTAGCCATTAGTTGCATAAAACTTCCACCAACACCTTGTTGACCTTCAACGTTCTCAACTCGATTATGCCCAGACTGACTTCCCAATACATTATGCGAACTAGTCTCACCCATCCTTTTTTTTTCAGTGTTACAAAAACAACTGGTAACTCGGTGTTCTCAAACGCACTTTCAATGTCATCGTCGCTTTTCAACTTTAACTTTCCAAGTTTGTTTCCAGAAATATCTACAATAGCATGCATTACACAATCGTATACGCCCCTATCAACTTCAACAACACCATAAACCTCCTCCAATATTTTACTATAATTCATTTTGCCCGGTTTAATACGTATAACTTCTTCTTTACCATTTTTATATTCTAAACCTTCCCAATGACCCCCAAATCGAACAACAACATAGCCAGAGTTCATCTACAGACAAGAAATATAGAAAAAAAAATTAAAGATATGCAAGCATACATAAAAAAGGGCCTAATTTTAATTGGGGCACGATATATCGTGCCCAATTTTAAAATAGGCACGATATATCATGCCTTATTTTAACTGAGGCACGATATCGTGCACAGTGCATCATAGATTCAAAAAAATTCACATTTCATGATATATTTTACATATCTTGTAAATATATTGGTCTTGAACAATTTAAACAAGGTTAAGTAACTAAGAGGAGAAGCAACATTACCTTGTTATTCAATTTTTTGGTGCGATTTTGGTTACGAAAGTCCACAAAAAGAACTTCTTGATATTTAGTGAAGAAGAAGAAGAGAGAGAAAAAATAAAGAGCAAATGAGGGCAAACGTATGTATGTATGTATTTAACAAGAGAGAGAAATACAACTTACCTACTTTAAAGGCTTGCATTTAAAGCCTCAAGGGTATTCTGGTAAAAGAACCCCAAAAGTGGGTAGAAAACTATATTTTTTATCCTACATGTCAAAAACGTCTCTCACCTATCCCAAGTGGGTAATTTCCACCATTTGCTCTTTAAAATTATAAGACAAACATTTCAAAACTAATATGAATTTTTATGGGCGGGAGAAAGTGAACCAAATAAATTTAAGATTCCTTAACCAATAAATTAAATTTCATAGCTCGCTTCCTATTTGACCATATGGAGAGTCAAGATATCAATGTTGCCCTAGCGAGAACGGAAAAGCTGTCACTTTTGAAAAACAAGAGAAGAGAGTGAAATTCCACCTAAAAGAGCACCAGACAAGTTTTCTTCCAAATGCGACCTGGGGAGATCTAATCTGTAGATCAAGGTCAAATTATGACAATAGGTTTAGAATATATCAAAGTACATTCATGGTCGAGATTGAAATCCAATTTCTCTAGCATTGGTGTGGGTCGATACAGAGGGGTATTGGGGTTTTCACTGAACCTATGGGTAGTCTTATTCTAGAGGAGGTTATGAAAAATTGGATCGTTGGATCGAGCTAGAACATTTATAACAACTTAGAATTGTTAATATTGATGATTGGAAATTTTGGTTTAGTGCATAGTTCAGGTTGAAGTGTTGTATTTTAGTAATGCAATACTGACTGTACTATATCTAGACAGATCTCGAACCAAATTTTGTGCATATTATTTTGGTCGTTTCTCTAATTATTGGATGTTACTGAAAATCATGGATCATATGACTTAATTGATTGTACGTTTGATACTGTCTTTTATTATCTTGATTCTTTCCTTGGTATTTGAAGATCTTTTGTAAACAAGGAAAAAATATCTAGTGTTTTTTACTTTCTCTCTGTGTAGCAAATAAATTCTAGATCTGATGGGATCAAAATTGATCTTTTAGCTGCATAAATAAGATAGTCAACTTGTGACAATTCAAGCAACCACACATTATCTTCTTAATTACTTCTTGAGAGTTTTTCCTACACATACATTCTTAGGTGAAGACCTACAGTGTGGATCGACTCAGCCTTTAAAAGGCGTTCGAAGATGAAAGCTTGCCAATAGAGCTGACTTCATTTGGATACAAAGAGTGGTATTTATTTAAAGAAATGATATTTAAATTCAGTAAAACTATATTGCATTAAGATTGAGGAATCTAAATACATTAAAAATACTTGTGAGATTCTGGTAATTCATCTGTTGCACAGATTCTTATTTGTGAGATTCTGGTAAATCATCTGTTGCTAGTATGGACAGTTTTCATGAAGAAAGTTTTCTGGTAATTCAATTTATCAACCACCACTACTTACTGGATCTAACTTCTCCTACTCGAAAGCCAAAATGTGAGCCTTCTTCAAATCTGTTGTTAAACATATTCATCTTGACTGGTTGGTCACCACCTACCATTTTTTTTATTGAAAGGCAGTCCCAAAGAAAGAAACTGAATGGTCCACTGTTGAAGATCAATCAGCAAACTCCAACTCCAAGGCACTTAGTGCTATTTTCGGTGTTGTTGATGAGAATCAGTTCAAACTGGTCTCAACATGTGAATCTGCAAATGATGCATGGGAAACTCTTCAGGTTGCCTACAAAGAAACCAAAGCAGTAAGGATGTCTAAACTTGTAACACCCGAGAAAAAAAAAAAAAAGAAGTGTATTTAATTAGTTAGATATTCCATTAGTAAATTATTAATATTATTATTGGATTGATTATCCAATTACATGGCCCATGAGGAATCCTAAGGTGCTTGGGAAACTACCTAAGGTAGTTCTATTAGGAGTCTTTCGTTATTAGGGTTTATTATACCACATTAGAGATGCCAAAAACAAAAACGCTCCAGCTTTATTTCTCTCTGCGCCATTCAGCCCCCATCATCTACCACATAACCACAACGAAGTTTCTCTTCAACGCCATGATCCCTCAATTGCCTTCCCTATTTCATTCTCAACTCCTAAGGTAATTTACTTCTAAATTTCGATACCCCAGATATACTATTCAAATTTTTCTGAGATTTTAATATGTTATTCCTAATAACGTTTTTATCGTACGGTTAAAATTTTATATTAATCCGATGAGTACTTTTGTAGTTATTGAATTCTCAAACTAAGATGTCAGAATTTATGTTATTCCCGGTTTTCGTTTTAGAAAATCCAAAACCCTACTTATACATAACCAAAATTCGTACAATTTTAATAGTTATGTTATCATATGTCTATAATATTCAGTTAAAGTTTTATATACGTTTGAGTTGTATTTTATTTTATATGAAATTCGCATTCACACTTTCCATATCTTGAATATACTCTGTTTCTGATTTAAAAATTCAAGAACCCATATATAAAGACCTTCACAATACCTAAATTTTTGATTTGTTATGTGTTATAATGTATACTACCGTGTGGTAAACTAACAGATTATTCAAACTTATATTTATTTAAATATTAATTAATTTCAAATACATTACAGTTTTAGCAATGACAACAGCTTCAGTTTATAAAATTCAAAACCCAAAGTTAACGAATTTAATATATTATTTTTTTGGATATGTTATACTATGATGTGTATATTATATGTGGTTAATGTTTCAAATCATATAGACTATAGTTATTTAAATATGATTTTTCTCCCATAGCTATGCAGGTTTTAATGTTACAACAGTTTTAGTTTCACAAATTCAAAATCCATAGCTAAATATTTCTAATATTCCTGAAATTTTTATATGGTATGTATGTTTGAGTCTATTATCTACTGTAAAAAATATTAAATAATTCCAGTATACGATTTATGAGAAAATATTATTCGATCCAAACTGCACAGAGATTTAGTATTGTTCAAACCTACCAAGTTGAACCCTAAACCTTAGGAATATACCGTGAGCTTCCAAGAATGTTATTGTAGTGCTTCCGATATCGAGGTTAATACTTAAGTTTTGACTTCTAGGAACTAAGATGTATATATATTCATGTTAGGCGACGAGGATGGCGTGTTCTGAAGTTCAATAGGGATATTGCATCAAATCATTCACGATTTTTCAAGCAAAGTTTCGAAGTGGGAATATTTCTATTCACTTATTATTTATCATTTTTAAATACTTCGTATATGTGTATTCATTTATGTGAAATAAAAGAAATCATGTTAGCCAGGGGCTGTAAGAAGGTCCGGGATCAAAAGTATCCTCAGGGTGAACCCGTAGTGTTATAATTAGTCTGGGGCTGTAAGAAGGTCTGGGATTAAAAGCATCATCGGGATGAACCCGCAGTACTTAGTCAGGGACTGTAAGAAGGTCCGAGATCAAAAGTATCCTCGGGGTGAACCCATTGATACTATAAAGTAAATCGCGCGGTCAAAAATAAAAGTTAAAGTACATGTTGAATGTTTATGACTATGCCTATTGTTGTATTTAATTATGACAAATGTGTCCCCATTGAGCGAGTTGAAAGCTCACCCCATATTTATTAACACTTTTCAGGTTGAGGAGTCTGAGCGAGGATTGGAGGCGGTGGATGCAAGTCAATAATTTTATTTATTTTACAACTTTAGGAATATTTTATTTTGTTAACCGAATTTTTAGTTACTATTTTATTTTTGAATGACTGTTGTCTGGGTTTGAATTAAAGTACTTTTGTTTATTTGGACGCAAAATTTTATAATTAGACTATATTTTATGAAATCAAAATGGCGCAGCAGAAAAGTCAGGAATTATTTGGGGTTTATTAATAAAATGGTTCCGCTTATTTTTGAGATGTGTCTTATTCATAAGCTTTTAAATACGCTTTCTTATTAAATTAAGTTACTCCTGTATTTTGAAAACTGGGGCTTACCAAACTTCAAATGATTACCTCTAGATTTGAAAATCTTGGTATGAATGAAAGTGAAACCAATAGTGATTTTAATGCTAAACTGTGGGATATTTCTATTGATTTTTTGGCTCTAGGGGAAAGATCTTCTAATTTTATAAGCTTGTTACGAAAATTTTGAAATCTCTTTTGTGTACCCGCATAAGATAAGTCACCTGACAATTAGTATATATCACCTGACTTTTGTGTACCCGCATAAGATAAGTCACAAAACACATACTAATGTAAGAGTAAAGGGAAAGAAGAAAAGATGGGAGTGATTGCTTGACCTTTTCGTTTCACTCATTTATACTTTTAGAGAGAATAGTGTGAAAATTTTATTTTGAAAAAATATGAATGAATTTTGAGAGTGTGATTGGATATAAGATGAAAATGTGACGATGATAGTTGATGTGCTAGTTTTTTTTTAATATAATAGTGATTAGATGTGATTGGTTATTTGAAAAATAAGAGTGAATAGTGTATTTGAGATATGATTATATAATAATGATAGTTGATGTGATATTTTTTTGTTTAAATTATAAGTGGATGTGATTGATGATTTGAAAAATGAGAAAAGTGAATAGTGTATTTTTTGAAAATTTTCACAAGCAATTACATGTTTATGCAAAATTTTGTCCAAAAAGTGGAAGAGGTGAAAAAATTTTCTCAGGCAATCACTCCCTAAGCATCTTGTAGTTGGTAAGTACCATTCCTAAGCTATCTCCACTTTGCCTTATTGCAATCCTGATTTTAAGCTAACTAGAGGGTTAATTGCTACTTTATTCCATGTTCTGAAGTATGAAATGGATGAAATGAATATAGATAATATATAATGAATTGGTAATGATGTCATATTAATTCTTATTTAAGGAAATAAGGAACACTAACCTTAAAAATCATGCAGTCTTCAATTACCCATGAATTTAAATTATGTTCATATTATATGTTCAAAGAAGAAGGATTTATTATGTTTAGGTGATAAGAATTATAATAGTTTGCCTAAAATAATTATATAAATCTTATATTGTAATTAGTAATTGGAACTCGGATATGCTATGTATATGTAAGTCCTTTTCTTGTGGTAAAAGTTTGATGATGATCTTTTGTTGAACTGAATGTGCTATATAGTGCCATTCATTTTGTAGGAACCATATAAAATTTTATTTTAAAAAAATTTAATAAAGTGTTGTTTTTTATTTAGGTAGATTAAATACAAAGATTTCATATGCATATAAAGTTATACTAGAATAGGTACAAATGAGAAATTTAGACTTTCAGAAACCCAATTTGGTCTAGATTGTATATTTCAATCTTTAATGATTAATTAGTTAATTTGAAGGCTTAACGCCTTTATGAGAATATGGTGTAATACACATACTAATTTGATTTTTGAGAATAAAAATTGATACCCATACTTTTACAGGTTTTACATCTAATATTAGGGATGAAAGGCATTTAGCTAACTTTCTATAGCATACCCAACGTTTACAGGTAAGTGGAAATCCATCTGCAACTACGATGCATGGACATAGTATTTCCTGTCTTATTGATACTAAATGCGATTCTTGTATCTTGATGGATGCATTATGGAATGTTCATATGTTGCTTTGTGGATATTGGAGTGTGATGATTATTGTTTTCTTGATCATGTCATTCATTGGCATTTGCACATGCATACAAACATATGAGCATTGTTGAGATGAGGCATGGACGACATAATTTTCTTTCAAAAGAAAAGGTTATGGTTGACCACTGCTAGTGCATCGAGGTATGCGAGGCATGCTTTTATGATATATTTTAAGGTGCAGTGGGTGTTACTTCTCGGAGGATCATAGGGGTTGACAGGGGGTGTGCCTCTGATGGTCACGAGGGGGCGGACCACTTGACTGTATCCTTATTGACACGTCAGGGGGAAGACTCCTAAGGGATCATTAGGGAAGACATGGGGTGGACCTTAGGTGGTCCCAGGAGATGGCCCTAGGCGGTGTCAATTTGATTATGGCCATGTGATTATTGATATTGTGTTGAGCTCTTTCCGATGCATAGCAGGTGGGTCAAGGGCCCAATGAAAAGAAATTATTCTAAATAAAATATTTCAAGTCATCTTGCGCACTTCTGGTAAAATATCTTGAAATGCATTGCATTTGTATTACATTATTCTTTCAGCATGCATGATTTTCGCTTACTTGGCATTAGCTCATGTAGTTCATGCATTGTAGGTGAGTCTAGTGATGCTGGATTTCATGGGTTTACTGGGCAGGCTGCTGGAGCTCTTACAGGTTACTGAGGAGTGAGGACAGTGTATATGGATGACGACCTGTTGGGCTATGTTGATGGGTCACTTTTCCCTTTTTGATTTTGTATTATATTTTGGTTTAGTGTTGTACGCTCTTTTAAAAACTCTTAGGTCAATATGTACATGTAAATAGCTGGGTGATGTGGGTTATGAGTTTGGTCACATGGATGTCTTTGTGTTTAATAACAGGGTTTATTTCGTTGATCGTCTATTATTAAATTTACACAGGAAAAAAAAATTGCACATTTCCAATAGAATTTTTAGTAGAGTTGTGCTATTTATATATTTTTTAATAGTAGTAATAGGGGTGGGCGTGACACGAGTGAACAAAAATAACAAATTCACAAAGTTAAAAAAGGCAGCATGATTCCAAAATAAATAGCCTGACACCGTCAAACCTAGGAAATATAAAGGTATTAAGTGTCAAGAACTGTGGTGGATTTGGACATATTCAAGCTGAGTGTATGAACGCTCTCAAGAAGTATGGAAAAATTTTCACAGCCTCACGAAGTGATGAAGAACTAGAAGAAAACGATGATAAAGAGGAAGGAAACGTGAGCAATCACATAGACCTCATATTTCTCTCTCCAGAGAAAATGGTTGGTTGTAACAAAGTGCACCCCAATGTTATTCGTAGTGTTATAACACCGAACAAGTATGAATCAACATTTCTATTTGTTGAAACATTTCTAAACACCATATCTTGTGCAGAGGAAGTTTTATCAAAAGATGTTTGATAAATGTGTGGCTATTTGAAACGTGAATGAGGGCTTAGAGAATAAAGTTGCCACTTTATTTGCTAGAAAAGACTCGTCAAAGGAGAAGGGAACAAGTTTGAAAATTAGCATCTGAGAGGAAAGATAAGTTGACTAAAGTCAAAATGGAGTTCAACAATACCATGACTTCAGTAACAAAAGTGAATACTGGAATAGGGAGACTTCATGAAATTCTATCTCCAAGAAATTTTCATCAAGAACGTTCAGTATTGGTTACGCTTCTCCTAGCAAAACATAATAATACTACTCAGAAAGATAAAAAATCTTTGGGTGAGGATTTAATGTGCTCAAAGTGTTTCATAATTTTACCCAATGAATCATAAGGATCTGTGGGTAAGGAAGTATTTGTGTCATGATTAACATTCAGAATCAGATGTATTAGAAATTATCTCATCTTCTTCATCCTTAGCCATTAGGCAGATTAGAGCATTTTCCTCAGTGTCAGATGATTAATCAACTTCACAGATGTCTGACTGTTTGACTTCTTTCCTTTAGCAGCTTCTATTTCAGCCGCCATGGCCTTTTATCTTTCTTTTTTTCTTTTCCTGAAGATTTTCTTGTCTTCTTCATTATTGTATTTGTTAACTGGTGGATAAAGACAGTCAACTTTAAAATGACCAGGCTGCCTATAGTTCCAACACAGGTCTTCAGTTTTCTTTTCAGCTCTCCAGGAGCTCTATCTACTTTCCCATTATCTAGAGCTTAGTGTCTTTTGTAGGATTCCCCCTTGTTCCTTTGGTAGTTCTTTTTAAATAACTTGTTGAATCTTTTTACCATCAGGACTATTTCCTCTTTGTCAATAATGTCCTTGGAATCTGCTGATTTTGACTTACCTGCTACCAAAGCAACAGTCTCATCCAACTCTTTCCTTTTGAGCTCGAATTCATACACTTTCAAGTATGAGAACACCTCATGGTTAGACATTCTTGTGAGGTCCATTGAGTGCCTCATAGCCATGATCTTCATTTCCCACTCAGCTGGTAAAACCTGAGTATCTTCATATATATTTTCTTTTGTGTATAATATTTTTCTAAGACTGACAACTAATTGGTTGTAGGTCCCAAGGGATGTGGTGTAAGGTTCAGAAGAGGGAGGGTAGAATAAACCTTACAAACTTTTCCATTTAGTCCTTTTAAATATTTTAACTGAGTTGACTCAAAGCATCTAAGTCGTTGGGGGACAGCTAGGTTAGCATTCTTCAGCAAAGTTACCCACTCAACAGACTCGACTGAGCTGTTGATAGTATAACTCAGCTGGGTCAGCTAAAACTTAACCTTTTTAGTTGATTTGGTTTTTGATAGTAATATTATCTTGTTTTTCACTTTTGAATTGAGAAATTATGATAATCTAACAAATTAAAATATCTCCAAATTTCCTAACACAAATAGTTATATTTGTTTCTCATCTCTTGTACATTGTTTGAAGTAATTGTTTTAGGAAAAGTATGCTCACTATTCCCCTGAGTAATTGATGAAATGTCTTACTATACAAGGAGGTATAAGATAACACATCTATTCTGAATTATGCTTTAATTCATACTTTAGTTATTTTAAATTATTTTTCTCGAAACACTATTTGAGCTCTCTTCCTTTCAATTTTTACTTTTTATTTTGGTCTTCCATGTGCTAAACTTATCTATTATCTCTCTCAATAAAATTATCTAGTATCTTTTCCAATATTCTTCAATTCTAAACATGTTTGATTAGCTTACAAAATAAAATATCGAAACCTGAAATATTTGCATGCCACTCCCTTGCACTTTGCTTATCCGACAACATGTAAACTGTCATACCTTTTTGAAAGAAATGAAGCAATTTGCGTCCCATTGTTTTATTGTGATTCCATTGATAACTCAAGTCTTGTTGTCTAGTGTATGTGGTTAGCTTTTGTTACAATGTATTCTATATTTAACAGCTTAATTTAGTCATATTGTTTTATTGTATACTGTTAGTTGGCCATTAACACTATCAAAACAAGCAATATGAAAATATCAATTTTTACAGAAAACAAGGCATGTTTGCCTCAAAACAGAACAAATGAAAAGATAGCTTTGTCTAGTATCATCAAGATACACTGGCATGATCTGAGTTTTGTCTCCAGTATAGAATCAAGATAAAGATTCGAACCTCCATAACAAGTTTGCCTCCTAATTTTACTAACCACTTGTGACTATTGCAGACCACAGGGCAAGCAAAAGAAATCATCCGTTTTGAAGGTATTCACAGTTGAACTTAATTGGGTTGTGAGTATAAAAAAATATGTATATATGTGTGTGTGTATAGGATTTGGATCTGGTGAGTCCACATAAATTATGTAAGGACATGAGACCAAATTTGAGGCATTGATTTAATTTTTAAACGGTTGAGATTAAATATTTTACTATTTTTTAATAGAGAACATTATAAAAATATGGACTTTTTGGTAATTTTAATTAATATAAGTTTTTGGGAGGGAAGTTATTTTTGGTAGTGGGCTAGAAATTAGGAACGGTTAAGGGGGGCGTGTTTATCTAAAATCTTACATATCTTTTCCTCCCAAGTAAACGAATAGTCACTAATATCTTGCATATCTTTTCCTCCCAAGTGTTCTCTCTGCAAACCGTCCCCAAATTCATCCCTACCGTGAGAAAACCAATCTCCATTTTTATTCTTCAAGAGTTCTTCTCCCTGCAAACTGTCTTCAACCTCATCCCTACCGTGAGAAGTCCTTTTTCATTCTTACATCCCGTCCTTGTGGAATACCAGCACCACTCTGTCGAAAAATCTCACTTTGCTGTAAAACCATTCCTTCGAAAATCAAAAAATCAACCTCATCAATCGTCCGAAAAATCAAAATCCAAGTTGATCTAACTCCACATGTATTCGTCTGTAGTTTTTCGACGCGGCAACCAGAACCACGAGTATTATTCGAGGAGGTAACAAATATTCAACTGTGCATTCACCCACATTGTAGGTAGGGTAATTTGTTTTTCTCTTTTTTCGTTCGTCTTTTTTTTTTATATTTTGTTGTATTTTTTATGTAGGACATTGTCAGGGCTGGATATGTTTTAAATTACATATTATTGTTGATAAATATGCTTATGATTGTTCTCTATTATGCTTACATATATTTTAGATTATACTGACAAATGGGGCGGAGGGTGGTAATTAGTTTTCCCTGGTGTTTTAGAAGTATTGGGATATTATTTTTATTGAGGCAAAAAATTGCTTATTTTTGTCAATAATTATGCTCACATTTGTTTTTCACAAGTATTGGGTGATTGCTTTAATGAGGCAAAAATATTGCTTATCTATGGTTTATATTATGCTTATATACATTCAAGTATGTGCAAAATGCTTGATTTGTTGTGTTTTTGTTTTTTACTGTCTTTATTATTTGAAAAAAACAAAATCTGGGAGATTGCTTTAGTGAGATTTTAAAATGCATATTGTTGCTGATAACTTTGCTTATTTATGTTGTATATTATGCTTATACATGTTTTATATAATGCTTTCATACAGGAGGTAATTGGTATTTGCCACTTTTTTTTCTAAGTCTGGGGGTTTGCCTATTGATGTTTTCAACTGCTTATTGTTGTTGACAATTACGCTTATTTGCATTATATATCATGCTTACGCATTTCATATAATATGCTTATATTTATTTTTGGTTATGCTTTATAAATGTTGTCTGTTAATAAATGCTTCAATTAAATGACTAGTGTCCACTTTTTTTTGTTAGTTTTTCTATTGGAAATGGCATAAGAGAGCAAGAAGAGGAAGACCGCACCTACTGATGATTACGTACATGTGTAGTTGATATTTAATGTTTTCTGACTATTGTCGTTTTGTTAGTTCATGGCGGTTATATTTCTGTAAAGCATAAATCATTTGCTTATGTAAACAAATTTCAACTAGTCTGTAAGCATAATTCAACTTCGCTATAAGCAATATGTCATAATTTTTTCTAGCAGTATTCAAATGCTTTGTAAGAAGGATTCAAATGCTTTGTAAGCAGAACTCAAATGTCATTGCAAGCAATTATCTTTAATGACATTTTATAATGTTTAGCAGTATTCAAATTATTTATAAGCAGGATTTAAACGCTTTGTAAGCAGAGGTCAATTGCCTTGTAAGCAGTGGTCTTCATGGTTTTTTATACTGTTAGCAATAGCAATTATGTTAATTTTTTTCCTTTGCTCGAAAAGCATTATAGCAGTAACAAATGAGCAAAGTACAGAGTAGTAAAAAATATTATAACAACCACGTTTATGCTATTTGTAATATGTGACTAAGCGGTGTTAAAAAAATAAACTAGCAGTCACAACATTTTATCGAGTACATGTCTTTTTTTTTATTTTTTAGTACCAATTTTTAGGATTGTGTCAAACAAATATTTAGAAAGTATAAAATAGACATAAATATTAAGCGGTTAAATATACATAAATAAGCAGTATCAAATGCGTTAATACGCAGTATCAAACATGCACTTCAAAAACAATGTCAACAAGAGTAAAGATTGTTTGAAGCTTGAATAAAAAGGAGTCAAGAAAAAAAATCTACTTGTCGCATGTTCTGCTATTGTGCGAACCTATTTCTCCATATTTCCCACAACGTATCTTCAATTTTTACCCGACATTGATTGATTTCTCTTTATGACTCTGAAGTCGGCTCTTGACTCGATTGTCACTTCCCTTATTTTTGTCCTGTGTTGGTGGCAACACTACAACGCCTAGCTGGGATTTGTCCCCAATGAATCCTTCGATCAAGGATTGCTTGTTCACCAAACTGGCATCAGTTTTTTGGTCCATCAGCAATTTTTCCTTATGGTCTTTTATGATCTTTGATAGGGCTTCAGTCTTTGACTTGTTATATTTTGATAGAACAACACAACAGTGAATGTCAGACCAAATCTGCTGAAGCATTGTATCACACTGGAGTCATATTTTCATCACATTCCGGTATCCAATTCGGAGATGAATCCGATGTTATTTCAATCCACTACTGCGGAACAGTTGCCATTACAACTGTTTCAACAAAAAATATAATTAAGCAACATTTAGAATACGCACAAGCATTCAGTTATGCATATATATATGCAAGTGTATAGCCATATATAAGCAAATTACTGGGTCAGAACAAATGGGGACGCATTCAAAAAATTTCAATACAAACAATGTAGATTCGATGAAAATATAATGATTGAATGAATGGGGAGACCATATAATATCAGTTTATGTATATTTGCTTTTTATCAAACAATGCTCAATTAATCTGAGAGTTTAAAACACGGACAAATGTAAGCAACATTCAGATCATAGCATGCATGTTTATTTAAAGAAAAAAATAGGGATGAAGAAATGATTTTTCTGCATGACATGATTGGTTTCACATATTCGTAAGTACGTTCATAATTTTAAGCATATTCATAGGCATAGATAAGCAATATTATAGACATGCATAAGCAACTTTCTGGGTAAATATAAAAAAACATAGAATGATGAATCGAATGATTGTTTTAAAAAAATGCGAATCAAATTTTAATTGTATTCAGTAAAAATGGACAATATAAACAATGAAAGACGAGACAAATGATTACCTTGTTGTTCATTAGTGTTGAAGCATTCTTCATAGTGGTCATCCATTTTTATATTTTTCTTGATTCAAGTCTCGAAATTTCGATTTGTGCAAGGTGGGAGTAGAATTTCGTTGGTCAGACTCGATGGAAAAGTTGATTGTGGCTGGGACGATTTTTGGGTAACAGATTTGGTAGATTGTAATTGCAAAGTTGATCGTAACTCATCCTATTTTCATGGGATTTTCTAGATTTAGCCAACACCCCTATTTTTATGTGGACTAATTTGCCCCCATTTTTGACTTCATCACATATTTAATCAACATTAATTAGATTTAATCACAACCATTGAAATTAATAGATTTGTGGCTTGGATTTGATCCTATGTACTCATATAATAGGGGGGTCCTATATAACCCTCCCCTTATATATATATATATATATATATATATATATATATATATATCACTACAAGAAAATTGATTTATAATGATGGGAAATTTCATCATTGTATGTCCAAAATCTGTCATTAAAGACTTTTAATGATAAAAAATTCCCGTCATTATTGTATTAATATTTTTAATGACCAGATGATACTGTCATTAAAAGTT
Source organism: Rehmannia glutinosa (assembly GCA_016081115.2). Classification (NCBI taxonomy): domain Eukaryota; kingdom Viridiplantae; phylum Streptophyta; class Magnoliopsida; order Lamiales; family Orobanchaceae; genus Rehmannia; species Rehmannia glutinosa. The sequence goes on along the minus strand of CM071935.1, from coordinate 42,520,998 downwards.
GATTTTGGTGATGGCAAATCTCATCATTAATATTATCATTTTCTCTCATCAAATAATATTTTAATGATAAAATATATCCTCATTGTACAATCATTTGCCTCTCACTATATGTTGTTTTATTAATAAAGTTTTCCGTCATTTTTAGTTATTAGTCCGTCACTAAAAATAGATTAACAATAAAATTACCCTCATTATTAGTTAATAGTGAACTCATTAAAAGTTACAATTTATTATGGAATTTTAAATGGAATAATATAAATTGCTCATTGCATCAAAGCACATCATTACAAATAAAATATTAATATTGCTAAATATTCAAATACAATTATTTTTTTGAACAACAAATTTTATATATAGAATTGTATTCACATTAATTCATTTACTCAATATATATACAACAACATTTTGTTCCAAAGAATGCATTTTATCTCGATGGATAAAAAATTATTTACTAACATCTACCCCATAGAATACAAAAATACTTGAGCCCCATAAAGGTGAATCACTTTGTTTCCTTATCCATGCTGGAATTATTCTTCATCAATCAACCTAAGCAAAAATTCAAAAAAAAAAAACATTAATCCCAATAGCAAACATTAATGATATTCAAAGAATAAAAAGTTAAGAAATTTTATCAACTAAGCATATCCTACATTGTGGTCCTCGAATTGGTGAGTGATAAAAGTTAAATAAACATACATAGAAACTGAAATCTAACAAGCAATTTATCAAAATTTTAATAAAAACATGTCTATCATGCTCCATAACATCCTCACATGTGGTTTGCAAAAGACAACAGCTCCTTATGAAAGTGTATTCTCATTCTTCAAAAAGTGATCAAATCCAAATGTAAAATGGATCTAAAGAATTGGACTCATATATGCATCAATTTCGCACGAATGACATAGTGTTTGTATCCCAATTAATAATGGGATTCTCCATTAAATGAACTAATAATAAGAACTAAGCACGAAACAAACACAAAAGTGTAACCACTTAATTACATAGAACAACCTGTGAAGTCCACAATGGAAGGAAAAGGTCTACGCCAACTACGAAAGCTAAACCGCCACTTATTATTAGCATTAAAATATCCAAGATCATACCTCAGAAGGGCAAAGGACTGCGTCAACTAAAAATTAAAGAAATTGGGACTTATACTTAGCCTGAAAATATATATAACAATCCTACCTCATTACATGAGCAAATATTGACAGTAAATTACCAAACAACAATATCAGTGATTAGTGGACTAAACATCCAAAACAAGCTTTGACAAATATTGACAGCATAAGTAGAGGCCTCCATAAGAATGTACAAGTAAAATTTGAATACTAGATGAATTTCATCAGGCGCATAGAGTTACCTTGATAATAGCATCTCACTTTTTGACCTCAGTTATCAATGCAGGCTCATAAAAGCGTCATTCCAAGGTTGTGTCTCTTGCAGCCAATAAGGAATTTATATCCCTTGAACCATAAAGACATATTTGTTACAGTACAATTGATAAATACAATGGTATGTCCTCTTGCATTTAATGCCTAAATACTCAACTTCTCAATGCCTCGACACTGATGATTCAACAATTCAACACCTAAGCAACTAACATCACAGTTCACACTTTTAAGAGCCCACAATTCATCCTTTAGCACCAGAAAGATGAGAAAAATTATTTCACAAGACTTTCTCAAACATAAGAATATTTATCTATGAGTTACGGAAACTTCAAACAAACATAATGCAGGTTCTCAGTAGCCAGTTGATTAAAATATAAGTATTTTCTCAAAATTGAGAGGAACTCAATTCCAACTTCAGTAGATTGTAGAGAAAATTTGGAAATGGCATTGATTCTATAGGAAACAGAGTATATCAGCTTTAATACTGATGAGGCAACAAACAAACCTTTGAAATGGCATCTAGCACAAATGAATCAACTTGTAAGAAAACTCTAAGATGGTCAATTACAACTACGCATTGCATAACGGAAATTGAGAATGTAAAACAGAAAACTGACCTTGTGCACAATAGCATCATTAATCAGAGAGCCCTGCATGAAATATCAAAATAAACTTCGAGCTGAATCATTTGATTATTACTTCCCAATCAACAAAATTGGTAAATGTGAACAAGAGAAACATTAGTTCATGAGCCTGCTAGTAGATACACCTCGTAGTTGCTCTTTTCTGCGATGAAAGTAAGAAATCAAAAGACAAAGTGATGTTATCTAGAATTATGACCCTCTCACTTCAAAAATAGCACATATGTGTATATATATCTTGTTTTTTGCTTGAAAAATGGCCTTACACATGAAGGCAGTTCCGTAAATATGAAACAACATCCACTGGTATGTGGTATATAGAGGGCATGCCAACTCACATATGAAACATAAATCAGGACTCTAAAATCTAGATTCAAACCAACATAAAGAATATTATATAGCATAAAAATGCCAAAAAAAAGGAACTTGCAACATATAAAATCAACATGAATGATGAATTATTTCAAACAATAGATATTTATATATGTCACGCCCCGGATGGGGACGCGACGATGATCCACAACTTAAATACAATTAAACCAAACAGTCTAGACGAATATCAACGAAAACCCAATGGAACAGAGTCAAATAGCAGCGGAAATAAAGAACAAGTACGAGTTACAACTTACAGTCCAACAAACATCCAAATTACATCCCCGAAATCAACTAAAGATAACAACTTAATAGTCAAAGGGTCCTACGCCCTTCAGTTACAGACCGGAATGAAAAGGGAATAAAAGAGTCCAACAGCAAATAAAAGAAACAAGTCCAGCGACATCAACAATAAAAGATAGTAAGTCCAACAAGCGGAGTACGGGAGCTCAGTCCGTGGTTGGTTCAACATCTTCAACGAAGTCCTCATCTAAAGGTTAGAAAACAGGTGGGGATGAGACAAAAATCTCGATGGATGGGGTGATCGTGAAAGTGTGGCGATATATAGTTAATGCGAGAAAACAGTTGTATTGAAAAAAACGCGCGTGAGGTATGATGCATGAACTCACACACAGTCCACAAGCGTCATGATAAAATATTTAAGTAATATACTTATACAGTTTAAGAAACAGTTCGTGGTCACACAAACACTATGTGATTCAGGCAAGACAGGTAGGATTGCGCACGGAATGTAACGCCAATCCTATGCAGGACAAATAATGGTTGCGTACGGATTTGTAGCGCCAACCAATGCAATACAAGTAGCGGTTGCGTACGGGTTTGTAGGGCCAACCAATGCAATACAAGTAGCGGTTGCGTATGGATTTGTAGCGCCAACCAATGCAATACAAGTAGCGGCTGCGTACGGATTTGTAGCGCCAACCAAACGAGGGTACGTATGTTTTCTTGTCCGCGTAACTCTTTTGGCGGCTCTGAGCTGTGCAAATCCGCTCCTTGATCAGCTTGACCTTCTCCATGGCCTCCTGAACTAAGTCGACCTTTGGAATCGAGGGCGACTTTTGTTTCTCTTTCGAGTCCATTGGTCATCAATCTCCCAGTGTAGTGGGGATCTACATTTTCGCCCATATAATGCCTCGTAGGGTGCCATCCCAATCGTGGCCTGATAGCTGTTATTGTAGGCGAACTCGGCTAATGGTAAGTGCGAATCCCAACTTCCTTGGAAATCCAAGCTCGCAACATATCTTCCAGTGTTTGAATCATTCGCTCAGACTGTCCATCAGTTTGTGGATGTGCTGCTGTGCTGAAACTTAGTAAGGTACCCAATTCCTCGTGCAAGCACTTCCAAAATCCTGAGACAAACCTCGGGTCTCTGTCGATACTATGTCAACAGTACTCCATGCGGTCGAATGATCTCTCGGATATAAATCTGCGCAAGTTTACGCAAGCTATCGCTTTTCTTGATGGGTAGGAAGTGTCGATTTCGTGAGTCGGTCTACAACTACCCAAATAGCATCATGGCCTCCCCTGGTCCTTGGTAGATCCGTCACGAAGTCCATCGTTATGTGTTCCCATTTCCACTCAGGAATTCTCAATGGTTGTAGTAAACCAGATGGTCGTTGGTGTTCTGCTTTTACTCGTTGACAAGTCAAACATCTCGCAACGAACTCCGCTACCTGGTTCTTCATGTTTACCCACCAATAACTCCGTTTCAAATCCTTATACATCATGTTTCCTCCAGGATGTATAGTTTATTTCGAACGGTGTGCCTCTGCTAGGATTTTATTCCTAATCTGCTCGTCATTCGGTACGCAAACTCGATTCCGAAATCTTATAACCCCATCTTCATGCACCGAGAATTCTGATCTCTCTCCTTTAAGTATCTTCTCCTTCAGTTTTTGAAGATGCACATCTCTCCCTTGTGCTTCCTTGATCTCATTCAGCAGATCGGGTTTAACTAAAATGTTAGCACATGAAATTTGAGTATTGGTTCTCGTCAGACTCAAATTGCTCAGCTCTTCTAATGATTCCCACTCTCGAATCATAACTCTGGCTAAGCTCGCCTTTCTGCTCAAAGCGTCAGCTACTACGTTAGCTTTCCCGGGATGGTATTGAATATCAAAGTGATAGTCCTCAATCAACTCCATCCATCTCTGTTGCCTCAGATTGAGATCTTTCTGGGAGAATAGATACTTCAAGCTCTTATGATCCGTGAAAACCGTGAATGTTGCTCCGTAGAGATAGTGTCTCCATTTCTTTAACGCAAACACTATCGCTGCCAATTCCAAGTCATGCGTTGGATAATTGGCTACATACGGCTTGAGCTTTCGTGATGCATAAGCAATGACCTTTCCTTCCTGCATGAGCACTGCTCCTAGTCCTTCCTTTGATGCATCACTGTAGATGACAAAGTTTTACTCGTTCCCTTTGGAAGAGCTAAGACGAGTAGTCCGTAGTAAGTCGTTTCTTGACTCTTGGAAACTAGCCTCGCACTTGTCATTCCACTCAAACTTGACTTGTTTCTGGGTTAGTCGAGTGAGCGGTCCAGCTATCTTGGAGAAGTCCTGGATAAATCTTCGATAATATCCAGCTAGTCCTAGGAAACTCCTGATCTCCGTTACAGACTCGGGTTGTTTCCATTCAACCACTGTTTGTACCTTCAAAGGATCTACGGCGATCCCAAAGGATCTTATATGTCCCAAGAACGCGACTTCACTAAGCCAAAATTCGCACTTGCTGAATTTGGCATGCAGCTTATGCTCTCGTAGTGTCTCCAAAACAATTTTCAAATGACGTTCATGCTCTTCTCTAGACTTAGAGTACACGAGTATGTCATCAATGAATATCACTACGAATTGATCCAAATAAGGTTGAAAGACTCGATGCATCAGGTCCATAAATGCTGCCAGTGCGTTTGTCAAACCGAAAGGCATCACTACAAACTCGTAGTGTCCATATCGGGTTTGAAATGCAGTTTTGGAAATGTCTTCTTTGTGGATCTTCAGTTGGTAATATCCTTGTTGTAAATCAAACTTCGAGTACACTGTCGCTCCTTGAAGTTGATCAAACAGTTTGTCTATCCTCGGGAGGAGATATTTGTTCTTGATGGTCACGCTATTAAGATCGCGATAATCTATACACAGTTTTAATGTGCCATCCTTCTTCTGGACAAATAGATCTTGGTGCTTCCCGGAGAGACGTCTTGGTGGGATAAATCCCATCCATCCATCGCCGCGCGGTGAGTCTTCAACTCTTGCAACTCAACAGAGCCATTCTATACGGTGTTCTAGCAATCGGGCGGTTCCGTAATACCGATGGTGAACTCGACTTCCTATCTGGAGGGACAGTGGTGAGTTCTTGTGGAAATACATTCGTGTATTCCGATACTATAGGTACTTGGTTAATTTGTGTCTCAACCTTGGGTTTGTTAATTACAAACGCCAAGTACCCTTGTGCCCCTCTAGCGATTGGCTTTCTTTCTTTCATGGTGGAGATGATAACCAAGCGTAGAGTCAACGATAAGGAAAGGCGTATCCATTAATGTAAAATTTGGAGTACACCAAATGAAGTTCATACAACAACAAGACAAGAAATCGGAAATATAACGAGGCGTGAATAAACATCCAAGATCAATCATCAAGTACAATCCGGGAATAAAATCTATCTACTCAGCCGATCGATCGCGCCGTCGTCCACCACTGTCATCCACGCTAACCGATGACCTGGACTCGATTATGATCGGGAAATGCCTCGACGTCGGCCAATCGACGAGCTCGAAGCCATGCATCGAGTCTTGAGCATCACCAAGAAGGCGGCCTCAAATGCCTCGGGCTCCCTGCTTCGCGTGATCGTCCTCGGGATCCTCTTCGTTGTTCGCCGGGATCGGCCTGCGTTCCATCTCGGGTGGTGGCGGTCTTTAGTGCGTTGGCTGCCCAAAGTAGTATCTAAAGTAGTATCCCGCTGAGACAAGGCCTGTTTGAGGTCCTCGATCACCGTCATCTGTTTGATGATAGTCTCCTCGAGGCGTTCGATGGTGTCCCTCGACATGTACGCGTCCATCTCCCACTTGGTGCGGCCGTCCTTGGCGCGTTCCATCTTCTTGCGAATATTGTCCAATTGTTCCTGGATCAACTGAATTTGATCTTCGCGAGCGCGGATGGTGTTTTCACGATCCTTAGCAAGGAGAGTAAGGTTATTCTTCTCCTCTTGGCTCTTCGCCAGGAGGTGTCCTAGTTCGCGAGTGCGGTGATGTTCCCCGGTTAGCTCAACACGGGCCTCAACTACATCCCACCAGGTCAGGGGCGCTGGATCCATCCTCGTCAAACACAACTAAGATGGATTAGACAAAGGTAAATGAAAGATAAGGAGGGAATAAGAAAAAGAATGAATAAAGAAAGTCAGTCAAGAGTCAACTAAGTCAAGACAAGTATGACTATGGAATCTCCAAGTATAGATTCTAACTTAGTTTCAATCTCAATAATATGGTTCTACGCCAAATTCAAATCGATTTCACACTAGTTAGTCAAGTCGCGGTACTACCCAAAACACAGACCGAGGGTCCTATCCTGGGTCAGCTCGGTGTAAGTTTCCATCTTACTAGCCGAGCTCTGATACCACTCTAACTGTCACGCCCCGGATAGGGACGCGACGATGATCCACAACTCAAATACAAATAAACCAAATAGTCTAGACGAATATCAACGAAAACCCAATGGAACAGAGTCAAATAGCAGCGGAAATAAAGAACAAGTACGAGTTACAACTTACAGTCCAACAAACATCCAAATTACATCCCCGAAATCAACTAAAGATAACAACTTAATAGTCAAAGGATCCTACGCCCTTCAGTTATAGACCAGAATGAAAAGGGAATAAAAGAGTCCGACAGCAAATAAAAGAAACAAGTCCAGCGACATCAACAATGAAAGATAGTAAGTCCAACAAGCGGAGTACGGGAGCTCAGTCCGTGGTTGGTTCAACATCTTCAACAATGTCCTCATCTAAAGGTTAGAAAACAGGTGGGGATGAGACAAAAATCTTAGTGGATGGGGTGATCGTGTGCAAGTGTGGCGATATATAGTTAATGCGAGAAAACAGTTGTATGAAAACGCGTGAGGTATGATGCATGAACTCACACACAGTCCACAAGCGTCGTGATAAAATATTTAAGTAATATACTTATACAGTTTAAGAAACAGTTCGTGGTCACACAAGCACTATGTGATTCAAAAGACAAGTAGGATTGCGTACGGAATGTAACGCCAATCCTATGCAAGACAAATAATGGTTGCGTACGGATTTGTAGCGCCAACCAATGCAATACAAGTAGCGGTTGTGTACGGGTTTGTAGCGCCAACCAATGCAATACAAGTAGCGGTTGCGTATGGATTTGTAGCGCCAACCAATGCAATACAAGTAGCGGTTGCGTACGGATTTGTAGCGCCAACCAAACGGGTCCGAGCAAGATGGTCCAAGACCTGTCACCTTATCGCTCCATAGGCAAAAACAAAATCCACAGTGGAGCTAGCAAGGCTCGGATTTGTCATAATCATGATTATACCTCAAGTACTACGACCCGCTTCCCTTGGACAAACTCCGTCCCTCGGTTGCGGGATTAGGGCGATGGGGCCTAAGAGTGGAATAGCGGCCAAGCGCCTGCCCATTCCATCCCCGATATATCCATTCCGATTGTGAGCTCGACACACCAAGTTGACTCGGCGGAAAGTAAAAACAAGTTCGTAGTCAACCAGCAATCGAGTATTATTGATTTAGGGAAGCAGTTCAGGAAAATTTTCGAAAATCGCGAGTGGCAATTATGGCGTTGGTGGAGCTATTTGGATGAAGATGATTATCGAAAGGATAAGCAATCTTCGATATCTTGAAAGATTAGGTGGAACATAAGTCCCGTTATAGATTCAAAATCGCAAGACGAGGAAGTCGCTCCGCGATCGGGTATTAATCGGTCAAGACGATCCGATAAGTCAAGGGGTTTTTGAGAAAATAAAATATTTTAATTAATAATTAAAGTCAGAGGATCCAGTTTCTTTAAAAGAAAAATAATTTGAGTTAGGTCCTTGTTAAAAAGAAAATTTACAATTAGCCCCGTTTTGTAAAAACCAATACTTTTGGGGTTAAAAATTGAATAATTAAATATCCCGACCTTGAAGATGTCACTAAGGTTAGTAGGATATTGGGACAAAAACAGTTTTAAAAAGAAATAAGTATAGGTCCCTTAACGTTTGAAAATCTCATTTTTGTCCCATTTTAAAATAATTGCCTTTAAGGCTTTTAGGGATCCAATTGTTATGAAATTTGAACCTTGGGTCCAAAATATAATTAATTTATAGTTAAATTAGTATTTCCAGGTACATGGGCTGTATAAGTCCTGGAAATTTCATTTGGGTCTTCAAGTTTAATCTTTTACAATTCGGTCCCTCAATTTTAGTAAAATTACTTTCCAAGCTCTAAACACTTGGATTTTTGGAATACATTTAAAATATGTCATTTCCAGTCCCTTAAGAGTTAAAATTTCAAATTTTAAAATTAAGGTCTGGTACAGTTTCAAAAATTGCAAAGTAGCCCTTAAACTTCTCAAATTTTACAATCTAGTCCTTGGGCTTTTAAAGGTTGATTTTATTTATCTTAAAACTCTTAAAACTTTATTAAAATGTCCAAAAGTCATTTTTGAACCTGAGTACAATCCCAAAATTCGAAATTTGCAGAGGGGTCCCTTAAGTTTTATTTTCTTGCAATTAAGTCCACCAATTTTCCATTTTTGCATTTTAAGTCCAAAAATTGAAATTTAATCAATTATGCTCGACTTGTCCAGGTTATAAGTCATCCAAAATATGAATTTCAAAGATCATACACATGCATGTCCAATTCATACAAGAATTCATCAAATAGAATATTAAATTGTACATGCATGCACCTAAATTTCAATAAATAGCATTTTTAACCAACACTTGAGAAATTTCATAACTTGATACATAAAATTGACATGCAATACATAAAATATATATATCTCAAGTGCTCATGATCAAAACACTACATGCATTTAGCAAAAATCCCTAGAAGTTGAAAGCATTTTTCCACCCACCTTAAATTTGGAGAGTTGTGAAATAAAAAGGATAATTTCACAACTTGGTTTGAGGTCACTTAGGCCAGCCCCTAAGTCAAGAAATATCAAAAATTTAAAGTTAGGAAAAATGAGTGAAAAATTAAGAAGAAAAAGAAGAAGATAAGAAAATTGGAAATACTACACTTTACCTTGTGTAGTAGGTGATTTGAAACTAGTTGAAGCTTCAAGTTTGTGATTTTTGGTTCAACTCCAAAATCACTTAAAGTCAGACCCTATTTCTCAAAAATGAAAAAAGGGGTGTTAAAATTTGAAGAAAATAGGGAGAAGAAGAAAGAAGGGCTCTAGTGTCCAAATCTTACCATGTAGTCCAATTTCTCTAAAAATTACTCTTCAAGTCTTCTAAATTGATCACCATGCATGCATGTCTTCAAGTAGTCTTCTAAATATATCAAATCAAAATTTCAAACTTAAATTAAGAAGAGAAGGTGATGAGTAGTAAGATATCAAGTTGAATTGAGGAATGAAATTTCTTACCTTAGAGATAAGGGGTTCGAATTTTTTAATTTGAGTAGGAAGAATGCTTGTTTTTGTTTAGATGTTTGAAGAAAGAAGGAGTGTTTAATGATATTAAGAAGATGTTCTTGAAGGTATGAAGGTATGCTTGAAGATGTGAAGGACTAGTGTTTGAAGATTTGAAGATGTGAAGAAATGGTTCTTGAAGGTTTGAAGATATGAAGAATTGGTGTTTGAAGATTTGAAGATGTGAAGAAATGGTTCTTGAAGATTTGAAGATATGAAGGAATTGTTCTTGAAGATATGAAGAAGTGTTTGAAGATATGAAGAAAGTGTTTGAAGATATGAAGAAATGGATGAATATATGCTTAGATAGATGTTGGGGATTTTAGAGAGAAGTTGGAGAAAATGGTTGAATGATGAATGTGTTGGATAAAAATGAATTTGTTTTGATAAAACTAGGCCTAATGGCTGAAAATTGAGAGAGAGGGATCAAGTTTGGTGTCTTACAATTTGTCTCTTGCATGGAGACAAAAGGAGAGTCAAAGGTATGGGCAAGGAATGAGTTTGAATGGAATTTGAGAGGAAATAGGGGAATGTTGGAGATAGTGGGGAATGTTGGGAGATTTAATAATATAAAATTGTAGTATAAAATGATGTTTAATGTTTGATTTAATGGTGTAATTATACACAAGATGAATAACATAAGGTGTATGTGTACAAGAGTTGGAAGATATTTCTACACCAAAAATTCCATTTTGGCCGTCCACTATAGGGGTATTTAGGGTATTTCCATATTTTTTTTGTCCCAAATTTGATGATAATAGATGAATAATATCAATCTCCAAAATAATTAGTGATTTCCTTGATCACTTATAAGTCTCATGATCACTTATTCTAAATCAAATTCTTAATTCTATAAGGTATAAGTCTCTAAAATAAATAGTCTCTTAAAATTCTAAGATGACTAATAAATACACAAATAGTAATAATGATCAATCAAGTGATCATAAATGTGAAATAGAATTAATAATCATCATGATCACAAGTAATAAATAAAAAATAAAATTAAATGCAAAATATATATATTATTAATATTTACCCGTCTAAGTGACGCGGTAAAATAGTCGATCAAATACATAGACGTCAAAAAGATCAATTACATGCTCGGAAAAATCGGGGGCTTCACTCATCTTAACATTCTACTTATTTTCTCAAATAAATACCCTCGGAAAACTACACTTTAATATATATTTCTTTATATCTATATGATGTATTGTCTGTTGTTAAACTTAAATCTGGATGCTAATGGTAAAATAAAAATATTCCAATACAGGGAAAAGAAAATACTACCTAAAATTATCTATACTTTTTTCTCAAAATAGTTGGTGTTAACTTCTGCTCAACATGAACTCAAACTTAAAATAGTTACTGGTGATGATCTTAGTAATCAACACTGACTGTAAACATGTGATTTCTCATACATAATCTGAAAATGATCGAATTTGTTAAACATATTGTCTCTCTGCACTTTCAAAACCATATGTCCCCATTGAAGTATCATTTTATTCCGTTGAAATACGCTAAAGTATCATCTTAAAAAAATTCAGCCAAAATCCAAAAAGAAAATAGAAATTAGATGCTATAGTTTGACATGAGTTGCGAGAAAAAGAAATTCACATTGAAGAAACAATAATGTGTGAATTTTTAGAAGATGAACGCAAGAAATTCAAAATTCAAGACCGACTGAGGCGAGATTACCTCCAAGGCTTGTTTTCCTAAATCCTAATGATTTCTGCCAAGAAATACTGTTTTCGCTTGAAAACCAACAAAAACAAGATTGTGAAGTGAAAACCACGTCCAAAAAAAAATGTGAATCAAACAGCCGAAAAAAGGAAACCCCAATCAAAATAAACCGACATCTCACGAATTCATGAACCAAAATGTAACGAGAAAATCAAAAGAATCAAAACTAAAATTAGTGATTATAACCTAGGTTTTGAAATTTGGGCGTTTACCTTTGAGAGAGAATTTCCAAGTCATAAGTCTTTGTTGCAGACGATATTTAATTGGTGCTTTTGCCTTCCTTTCTCTTGTTTCACACCAGGGAGATGTGAGAGCGAGGGAGATGTGAAAGAGGGCTGTTTAAATAATTCAAGCTTAAAACCGTTTTCGTCATTTTTTTTTTTTTTGAAAACCAAAAGTAAAAACTTCATTACTAAAGCAGATCGAACTGCAAAGCGTTACAGATAAAGAGAGGATGAACATATCTCCACTCTTGGACACCAGACATAGAATTTGTTGTTCTAGCTAACAAATGAGCAACACCATTTGCTGATCTCCTCACAAAGACACAAGACACATTGGACATACCACTAAGCAAACATTTACATTCATTGATAATATCTAGGAAAAAAAGAGTTCTCAATCACTTTTCCTCTCAATGCCTTAACAACCACTAGGGAATCAGTTTCCAGACAAATGGAAGAAGTTAACCAACTCTGTTGCAGCCATCTCAAAGCCCCACGCATGGACATTGCTTCAGCAATCTCTGGTTGAATTGGGCCTTTCATTGAACCATGGATAGCAGCCACAAATGATCCATGACAATCACGTATCACACTGCCAAAACCCAGCAAACTTGTTTCATGGAAAAGTGCAGCATCAACATTGCACTTGAAACTGCCAGAACTTGGCTTACTCCATGTTGAAGCTCCATCAGCCGAAGACAAATACCAGTCAGATATCTCAGAAACATGTGCAGCTTGCCATTGAAACATCACTGCACTCAATAAATTCACAACTTGGGTAGGCGACATGAAGGTCTGATTCCAGACTATATCATTTCTATTTTTCCACAGCGACCATATCATCATACAAATTTTACACTTCAACTCAGTCGTTGTCGTTTCCCAAATATTATTCAAACATTCTAAAAAAGATAGAGGTTCTGGAAAAGCCACATTAACAGATAAGATAGACCATCACCTTTTCGCAAAAGAGCAATAGAAAAAAGCATGAGCCACCGTTTCTAAACTCATATTGCAGACAGGGCATAAAGATTGAACTTGAACTTGTCTAGACAATAATCTCTCCTTGGTTGGTAAAGAATTATGACACACACGCCACACAACATTCTTCACTTTAGCTGGCACTTTCAATCCCCACAAACCTCTCCAATCAAAATATGTTGCAAAATTAAACTGATCATCCAATCTACTACAAAGCATTCGATACCCGGATTTAACAGTGTAAATGCCTTTCTTAGTTCCAGACCATAGCCACTTATCACCATTATGTCCAGCACTCAAAGGGATGCTCATAATTAAATTCTGATCTCTTAAATTAAAGAGATCCCTCACAATATCTTCATCCCATTGAAGGACCTCAGACTTCATTAAATTATGAACATAAACATCTGTTTCATTAATAGGAGGGGAAGAAACGAATGCATTTTGATCCGGAAGCCACGGATCCCCCCAAACTAAAATATTTTTCCCATCCCCTACTTTCATCCTACAGTGTTGGATCACATTCTCCTTTGCCGCCATGATACTACGCCATACAAAACTTGGATTGGATCCTAGCTTGGCACTTGATAAATTAGAAGATGGATAGTATCTAACCTTAAAAATACGAGCCACAAGAGATGTATCATCCATAAGTAGTCTCCACACTTGTTTCCCCAACAAAGCTAAATTGAACTCATGTAATCTCCTAAAGCCAAGACCTCCTTGGTTCTTATCATCAATAATGAGGGGAGTTTTTTATTATCCAAATAGTGATGGGATTAGTTACCAATAACTAAGAAATTAGGAATGCCTCATAAATAATCTCACTCTTTAACTAGGAGTTCTTTTTTTTACCCTCATATAAACCTAATAAGTTAGGTTTTTAATGACCATATTTCTATACCCTCACTAAATTTTCATCATTATAAGTTGAAATTCTTGTAGTGTATATATATATATATATATTAATCATGTTACAAACTACATTTCTTGAAATGGAAATACAGTATAAATGCATGAACCAATCAGTTCTAGTGGAACAAGAATGCTTCCCCTTGTAGAAAACTAGTGTCTTTTTTAACCCAACTATTGGCATCCTTTTCGAGCAACTTATTTGTTTGTCGAAACCAGTGACTTTCCAGAAACCAGCATTAGTTGCTCTGCTACTTCTGTTAACATTCCGATAATTCGACTCCTTATTACTAAAGAAGTACCTGTCTTGCTTCGAGTTACCTATGTGAATTCAAAACTACAATTAGCCTCAAAAGTAGTACCCGTCTGATTACAAAACCACCCATGGTGTTTAGCCTAATTAAAAAAAACAATTATTTATCAAAATTACAAATTTCTAATTTTGAAAGATAACTCAAGTTTATTTTGTAATTAGGCTAAACTTGGGTGGTAGTTTTGTAGTTATCTCCAAAAGCCCAACAAGTACAGTTGAAGCATGCGTAAGAAATAAATAAATACAGAGTAAAGCAAAACTTACAAACCTGGAAACTCCAGTGGATCAAAAATGAAAATTGATACGATCCCAAACACACCGGCGGAAGAACAACCCAATGGACTGCAAGGAGATGTGTAGGTAGTGGAAGGCAATTCAAAGGCTATTAAGAGGATTAAGAAGAAGCCAGAGCCAGCGTGGCACAAGGATTACGTCATGAACAAACCTTGAGTGAGAAGATAATTACAAATAATTGCTGAGTTGTTAAGGAAGCGTAACTGAATTCTGACATTTTGTTATGGGAATATTACCTGTTATGGTGTATAAGAGGAACAATGAGAATGCATGACAAATTATGAATGAAATTATTCCCTAAATTTCTTCCCCTGCTCTCAATTTCTCTGTCATTCTGTTTAATTCGGTGGAGTGCACACCAGCTCTATCAATACAACCTTCTTCTTTGAAATTAGGTTGTATCAATTGGTGCTTTCATTATTTTTTCATGGCCGACTCCGAACTCCTATCCGCTTTCAAAGCCCTGCAATCGCAGCTAGAGGAGTGCACCTCTTCACTGCAATCCCTCGTTGAATGTCAAACCATCTCCTTACAACAATATATGTCCACTATCGATCGTCGCTTCACCGACTTACGCTCTTCCACGTCCTCTTCCCGTGGCTTCCCCAACCACGCCGCCGACAGCCATCATCCCCCGGGATTTTCTGACATACCAGTAGTCCTTTGTTGAATGAAGATGGATGTGCCAAAATTTGACAGTACGGACCCAGACGGGTGGATTTTTCGCATACAGGAATTTTTTGATTTTCATAACACTGACGATTCTTTGCGTTTGCGTATCTTGGCGTTCCATCTTGAGGGGTGGGCCTCCGCCTGGTACCAGTGGATGAAGGCTAACTCTCTTCTCACCACTTGGTCCGCTTTTCTCCTCAATTTACGATTGCATTTCGGGGCTTCGTCCTACGATTACCCTCAGGGCCAATTGTCGAAGTTGACACAACGCGAGTCGGTGGCAGAATTCCAATTGGACTTTGAAACTTTGATGAATCGTGTCACTGGCATCTTTGAGCCACTACTCATTTCCTTCTTTATCTTGGGCCTCCGCAGCCCGATTCAACGGGAACTTCTTCTTTCCAGGCCCAGTTCATTAATGGAGGCTTTTGCTTTAGCTAGGGCTTATGAAGCCCATTTGGAGGACCCTATTCATGAGCCCAGATCTTGGCCCAATTGGTCTCCTAAATCCCCTCATCCCATTTCCCCAAGCCCACTAAACTCCATTCCAGCTAACCCTAGCCCACAAAAAAATGCCCAAACACATTTTCCAGCTCCTTCCAACTCTTCTGTTCACCTTCCCCAGAAACCTTCGTCTCTTCTTCCCCTTATACCTACACCTTGCTACCAGTTAAACGCCTTTATCCAGAGGAGTTGAAAGAAAAGTGCGACCGGGGTCTTTGTTATAATTGTGACCAAAAATGGTCCTCGAGTCACCGTTGCCGTAGCAAATTCTACTTGTTACTGGGCATTACTGATGAGGAGGACGATGACAGCTTCTCACTGGAGACTCCAATCACTCCCGAGTCACCGGAACCACCCACATTTATTACAGGAGACATCTCCAGTCTCAACACGCTTGCGGGTCAAGGCAACCCGCGTTCGCTTCGCCTTGTCGGGTCAGTGGGTACTCAGAGTGTTTAGGTGCTAATAGACAGCGTAAGTACGCATAATTTTATCAAACTTTTGCTTGCAGAGCGTTTGGCTCTCCCAATCCGTTCTATCGATAAGTTTCATATCTCCTTCAGGAATGGCGATATCATGTCCTGTTCACAAATGTGCCCTCAAGTTCCTTTATGTTTACAGGGCCACGAGTTTCTACTGGATTTACATATCTTGCCCATCAAAGGTCCGGATGTGGTTTTAGAGATCCAGTGGCTGCAATGTTTAGGTCGCGTATCTCATGATTACGCTGCCTTATCAATGGAATTTGTGTGGCAGGGCGTACCTATCCTCCTCAAAGGTGTTTCCACACCCTCCCCTAGCCAAATTTCCCTACACCACCTTCATGCTGTAGTGTCTCAAGGAGACATTACTTGCCTCTTCTCTATTCAAATCATCGACCATTCACAAACAGCCCACGCCCAACCACCATCCGACTTCCCACCAGATATCCCTCCTTCCATTAAATCCATTCTTTTGCAGTATGATAACCTATTCCAACCACCATCCACACTACCACCCCATCGCCCAAATGATCACCGCATCCATCTTTTGCCCAACTCCAAGCCGGTCAATGTCCGGCCATATTGTTACCCTCATTTTTAGAAAGGCGAGATTGAGAAAATGGTCCAAGATATGCTCGACCAAGGTTTGATCCGCCGTAGCCACAACCCATTTTCATCGCCGATTTTATTGGCCCGCAAGAAGGATGGTACCTATCGATTTTGTGTCGATTACCGAGCCCTAAATGTTGTGACAATTCCGGATAAATTTCCGATCCCCACTATTGATGAGCTTTTGGACGAATTGGGTGGTGCTACCGTATTTTCCAAACTGGACCTACGCGCCGGGTATCATCAAATTCATATGCACGATCGGGATATTGCAAAAATGGCTTTTCATACACACAATGGGCATTATGGATTTTTGGTTATGCCATTTGGGCTGTCGAATGCACCTTCGACATTTCAAGCTACCATGAATCAAATTTTCGCTCCTTTCCTGCGCAAATTTGTCATTATATATTTTGATGATATATTGGTCTACAGTTCTACTTTCACTGATCATTTAAACCACTTGACGCAAGTTATGTATTGTTTACAATCTCATTGTTTTTTTGTGAAACTTTCTAAGTGCTCTTTTGGCCAGAAGTCCATCGAGTACCTAGGCCATATCGTTTCCGCAGAGGGGGTTTGTGCGGATCCCCACAAATTGGACGCCATGGCTGATTGGCCTGTTCCAACATCTCAGAAACAACTCAGGGGTTTTTTGGGATTGACTGGTTATTACCGCCGTTTCATCAAGGGATATGTTTCTTTGGCGGCTCCTCTTACGGGCTTGTTAACTAAGGATGGTTTTCATTGGTCTTACAATGCTATGGCAGCCTTCCTTTCGCTAAAACAAGCTATGACTTCAGCCCCGGTGCTTCACCTTCCCAACTTCACATTGGAATTTATTATTGAGACAGACGCTTCGAATGTGGGGATTGGTGCCGTCCTCATGCAAGAAGGTCATCTGATTGCTTATTTTAGTCGAAAACTGGGACCTAAATTACGAATTGCATCCACTTATATTGAGGAACTACATGCGATCGTGAAGCCGTTCATAAATGGCGACAATACTTGTTAGGCCATTTTTTCGTTGTTCGAACAGATCATAAGAGTATCAAAGATTACTCTCACAAGTGGTGCAAACTCCGGATCAACAATTCTTCATTCACAAGTTGTTGGGATTTAATTTTCACATTGATTATAAACCTGGAAAATCTAATTGTGCTGCTAATGCCTATCGCGTGTTCATGAGGACGAGGGTGGGACTCTTTACGCCTCAATGGATAGTCGACCCATTTCAGATTTTTTGAACTCACTTCTTCAAGAGAATAACACTCTCCCAGAAATGCTAGATCTTCGCAGCCGTTGGGCTGTGGGCAAAATGGGTCCCGGATACTCGGTGCATAATGGGATTCTCACCTTTCGGAATCGTTATTATATCAGTCCTTCATCATCTTTAAAATCGACTCTTTAATAGGAATACCATTCGTCTCAGATGGCGGGCCATTCGGGCATTAAACATCGGCTTGCAGCGGTGTTTTATTGGCTATGCATGCGTCAAGATGTTATAGATTTTATTGCTCAGTGCACCATTTGCCAACAAACCAAATATTCGGCTCTTGCACTGGCAGGTCTTATTCAGCCCCTCCCTATTCCGAACATGGTTTGGGAAGATGTTACTAGGGAATTTATCACGGGCTTACCTCCTTCGCATAGTTTCATAGTCATTTTGGTAGTTGTCGATCGCCTTTCGAAGTATGCTCACTTCGGGGCTCTGCCAACGCACTTCACAGCTTCCAAAGTGGCTCAATTGTTCACAGATATTGTTGTTAAATTGCATGGTTTTCCCCTTTCCATTATCTCCGATCGCGACCCAATTTTTCTCAGTCAGTTTTGGTCCAAATTGATTGAACTTAGCGGCACCGTGTTGAAGCATAGCATAGCGTATCATCCCCAGACGGATTGGCAATCCGAAGTCGTCAATAGGGGTTGGAACAATACCTTCGTGCATTTACTTCCGATCAACTTCACACTTGGCACACTTTTTTGGGTTGGGCAGAGTTCAATTATAATACCAGTTATCATAATGCTTTAAAAATCTCACCATTTCAAGCATTGTGTGGGCGACCTCCACCGACTATTCCACCCTTCCAGCGTGGTTCTACTACTATTCAGGCAGTTGAAGACCTACTCAGTGAACGGGATACTTTACTTCGCACTTTGAAAGCAAACCTCATGCAAGCACGAAATTGAATGGAACAAAAGGCAAATCTTCATCGTAGGGAAGTGGAATTTGATGTGGGTGATTTGGTATTGTTGCGTCTTCAGCCATATCGCCAAATTTTAGTAGCTAACCGGACGTCCCAGAAAATTGCTAAACGCTTTTATGGTCCTTTCAAAATTCTGGAGAGGATTAGACCGGTTGCCTATAAATTGGATTTACCTACTTCAGCCAAGATTCATCCAATATTTCACATTTCCATCCTCAAACCATTCCGGGGATCTCCGAATCATACGCCTACTTCTATCCCTAACACATTCTTAACAATCAGCATCTTTCTAGCCCTATTGCGGTTTGTGCGACTCGCCAAGTTCTCAAGCATGGCAGACTTGAAGATCAAGTTCTAGTACAATGGAGCGGTTGTCCACTGGAAGAAGCAACTTGGGAGTTTTTGGAAATGTTTCGTCTTGCTTTTCCCAATTTCCACCTTGAGGACAAGGTGGCTTTTTCAGGAGGGGCCAGTGATACGATCCCAAACACACTGGCAGAAGAACAACCCAATGGATTGCAAGGAGACGTGCAGGTAGTGGAAGGCAATTCAAAGGCTATTAAGAGGATTAAGAAGAAGCCAACGTGGCATAAGGATTACGTCATGAACAAACCTTGAGGGAGAAATTAATTACAAATAATTGTTGAGCTGTTAAGGGAGCCTAACTGAATTCTGACATTTTGTTATGGGAATATTCCCTGTTATGGTGTATAAGAGGATTAATGAGAATGTATGACAGATTGAATGAAATTATTCCCTAAATTTCTTCCCCTGCTCTCAATTTCTCTGTCCTTCTTTTTAATTTTGTGGAGTGCACACCAGCTCTAAGTGGTGATATTCAATACAACCTTCTTCTTTGAAATTAGGTTGTATCAAAAATGTTGTTGATTTCTGGTATAAGAGTAACAACAAAGGGTATGAAAATATTTTACGGGCCAAGTACTAAAAGGCAATTTCTTCATCTGTGGACTGGAATCGAAATCCAGGAGACAATTTGCTTCCTCCATCTCTAAGAAAATTGAACTTTTCCATCTAAGCACTCACGACGGATGAAAGAAATAGAAAGGCTTAGAGAGTAGTAAGGGTATTGACTTGCATGGAGGGGTTTATATATAGTTGGGCCTTTTTGTAGACATGGAATGACTGCCAACTTTTTTTTTCTTTTTAGGCTGTGTGCTTAACAAAAGATTATACGATTTTTTTTCTTAGTATCTATTTTCTTTCTCTGAACAAAAGTTTGCTATTTAGTGCTTTGATGAGAATGTATTATCTCAGGTGTATTTAGTCAGTTTGTTTTTTATTCTCTCCATAGATTAACATTATAATATGAACTATTGGTGATATCCAATTAAGCTCCTCGGAGCAAGATGTTTTTTTTTTTTTTGATAGAAATATAAGAAAAATATTCAAATGCATAGATGGAGGATGAATTATTTTATTTCTTACAGTGAAAGGATTGGAGCATGCAGTTTGTATTCAAAAGGTCACTATGCAGTGGGATTATTAATAAAGAGTGGTTTGTGTGTCAATTATTTGATTGGTCCATCATTCTCGTATTTTATTGCATCATGACCGGACGATAGATTTCCAGAAAGGAGAGGAACATGGAGACTGGAAACAGGCAGTGGTCCAGTTGAGCTATCACAGGAATTTCCATTTACATTATTGTTTTCTCCCTTGTGTTTAACCTGATTATTACCTGCACAATTTTATGGAACACATAACAGGTCATGTGAAATTGCTTCTTGGAATTAATCAGCAAAAATTATACTTTTAGGATTTTTCATTATTTGATAGGTCAGTTTGCTTTCTTAAAATAAGTATCTGCAATCTGTATTACTTTGATCCGAAGCCAAATATTGTGGAAATTGGATAACATGCATCTTCTCCCCATACATGCTCACTGATTATAATTTTAATCTTGTAGGGAATCAAAAACTTATGTTTTGAGTTTATGCGGTAAAGAGATTGTGCAGTAATACACAGACAAAGTATTTGGCTTTTTGAGGTAAGAAAAAAGGCTTTCCATTGTTTTATAAAATGAAATATCCAGTTTTTACTTTTGTTTTTACTAGCACCAAAATGACTTATATCCTTTTAAAAATAAGAACATGTAAATTATTATATTCTTTTAAGAGTCCTATGTGGATCATGCATGTGCATTCAAACACCTTAGACCCATTTGGAATTTAGCATCAAATTTTGTGAATCTTCACAATTTGGTACTAAATTCTGAATTGTCCACTTATCTGGACAGTTTGAGAATGTGTACTTTAATGTGGTTTTGTTAGTATATTATTTGTTTTGTGTACGTGTTAAAATTTTGGTTCGTATCTCCCTTTTGTTCTTGGGTGCACTGCAATATGTGTAGTTTGAAAACTAAGGGGAGATACTGCCGAAATTTTCACATGCATAAAATAAATAGTATACTAACCAAATCACATTAGTAAGTGCACATTTTTGAATGGGATAGGGCCCTTACCAAATTGAGGGAGAAGAAATGGAGAGGAATGCATGAATGGAGAATACTGAATGTGATACAATGTTTTAGAAATTGTATGTTGCTCCTTCCATGCAGTTAGTGCACATCTGAATTAAAATGCCGATCGATAAGAGTTAGGTATCAATTCGAAAACGATTATCAGATGAGTATTGGAATGGGTTAACTGGTTTCATTGAGCATGTAAAGAATTACACTAATTCTCAAGGGCTTATTAGTTGTCCATGTATTGTGTGTAGAAACGGACACTTGTATCCAACGGAGACAGTTTTTGCTCATATCCATGATAAGGGATTTGATAGGACTTACACAAAATGGGTTTTCTACGGGGAAAATTATTCAACCACGTCAATTTTAGTGAATCAGTTGATGAGATGGTTGCCATATTAAATGATGTTGCTAGTACATCGAAGCTCATGATACTCCTGGCGACACACATGAAGATGTGGATGATCAAAGTGATAGTGAATTCTCAGATCTCTTATCCGAACTACCAGTGGAGTTGTATCCAGGATGTACCAAATATTCATCACTGAATTTTTTGGTGAAAGTGATGCACCTTAGTGTGCTTCATAAGTCGACGAACGAGAGCATGGATACTCTGCTAAAACTTTTGAAAGATGTCTTACCCGATGATAACGAGTTACCTACTTCTCATTACGACTCAAAGAAGTTATTGAGCAAATTGGGTTTGGGTTATGAAATCATTCATGCATGTCGATATGATTGTGTTTTAATATGTCCAGTTTGCAACACGAGTCGTTGCAAGAATAAAAAGGGCAAGAAAGTGCCATGGAAAGTACTTTGTTACTTTTCATTAAAGGATCGATTGAAGTGATTGTATGCTTCCCGACATACTGCTAAAGAAATGACATGGCATCAGAGGGGGCGATCAAAGGATGAAAATATAATGTATCATCCAGTTGATGGTAAATAATGGAAGGAATTGGATGAAAAGTACCCCGATTTTGCTTGTGAACCAAGAAATGTTCGTTTGAGTTTTGTTGCAGATGGTTTCAACCCATTTGGTAATATGAGTTTATCTTACAGGATGTGGCCGGCGGTGATGACTGTGTATAACCTACCTTTGTGGTTGTGCAATAAAGACCCATACAAGCAATTGACTCTATTGATTCCAGGACCACATGCGCCTGGCAAGGATATGGACGTGAACTTAAGGCCTTTGGTTGATGAATTGAACGAATTATGGTACGATGGAGTTGTTGTTCGCCTTATTTTTAGCTTCACCGCAAGTGTACGGTGTAGTTTATAGAATAGGGTAAGCAAGGTCGTATCCACGGAGACTAATAAATTTATGTGCTAAGTATTGAACTAAGATAGTCTTATTTTTATTTAGACGATCGACTTTGATAATTGTAGTAGAAGTAAAGACAAGATTAACCACAAAAACACAAGATACTAAGAATAATGGAATTATCAAGGGAATGAAATGGATTCTCGGGTTATGGTTTCAATTAATATTTCTCTTATTGTCCGATTTAATCAAAGCCAAAGTTATTATCAATATACCTATAAGACGATCACAACGGTGTTTTATCCTCCCTCTCGAGATGTATATAAAGTGTAGATTGAAATATCTATGCTAGCGTCTCTACTCAACATAAGATACACAACTCCCAAGTGCACAAAAGATCAAATATCCTCACGAATATTCACAAACCTCTCGATTATGCAAATATTCATGTCAAGTACTCAAGATCTAATATTGAAACTCATCTCTCGAATTATGAATCAATATATCAAACAAGTTCAATCATTGGCCAAATGATAAAACAAGAATAAGAACAAAGTACTCAAATAAGCTTCAAGACAATAACTTCAACTAAGATTAAAACATTCAACAAGAGTTCAATTAATCTACTTCCAAAACCCGGAAATCACAAGAAGTTTAGCTACTCATTACAAATAAACAACTCATAAACAAATTGTTCATATTCATGACAAGCTAAAATGAAAGATTAAAGCACAAAGAATGAGAAAACTTAGGGAAATGGATAACCTCTCGATTAATCTTCAATCCTCAAGCTCCGATTTGACCCGATTCTTCCCTTGGTTCTTCCTTGATGAAGTTGATGTATTTCTTGTGTTCTTGGGTGTATTCCCAGCATTTTCTTCATCTTCTTAGATGAAGCCTCCCATATCCTCTTTATAGCCCCTCAAAATTTCAATAAAAAGGTGGGCTGCGGCGCCCAACTTTAATTTTGGGGGTGAAAAGCCCTGTACCGGGCGCTGCAGCGCTAGGTGACGGGCGCTGCAGCGCCGCGGCCAGTTTTAGTGCCCAGCACAGTCCGAATTTGATTTTGAGACCTTCATAAAAGTTGTAGCTCTATCTCTTAGCTTTCCATAGCCACTTGAATCATCTCAATATCAATTTTATAGAGAGAGTTATGGCCAAAATACAAAACGCTGCCAGTGATGGAAATTTCAGACGCGTTTGGACGTTTCTCCAAATCAATCTCTCGTTGTTTGCTCGTTTGTACTTCTTTTGATACACAATTCATTACTATGACTATAAACTCAATATAGTTGGCTCTCAACATGGCTTGGCTACTCAAATGACTCAAAATACTCAAAAACAACACAAAACTCAAGTCTAGGAAGCTCAAATCAATGGTATAAAACCAAGTGAACAAATACCCCCAAACTTGAACTGTTGGCCGTCCCGGTCAACACTTTTAAAAACAAGACAAAACATGACTCGTAGTAATGAAAAGTAGAACGCACAACAACTCCATCAAATTTTGTATTGTTCATTGTAGGTATCAAGCAATGAATTAACCAAGCCTCAAACATCTAACATAGAGCACATATTAAAGAAACCATGGTAAATGCTAATAATTACACCTCACAAAGATCAAGTGTATACTCTCATCTTGAATGAATATAGGACGTGTTTACGCTTAATTCAATTCAATATTGCAGAATTACCATAGGCTTGCAAATCGTCTCATATCTCCGCCACTAGGATGTATGCAAAATTGTGAATCAAAAAGGACTTTTTCCTTTGGTTGTAATGAATGCTCTTTGGTTGGGGTAGGAAAATATGGATAGAGTGACTCAAACTTGAGCATATAGACTGGTGAGCATATAATTCATCTACATTAAAGCTTAATATGCTACTCAAATCACCTCTCATTTTTACCAACTCTTCTTATCTCCATCCCCTTTATTTTGTAAACTCAACCATTCACATTACAATTCTTAACCTCCAAGTTCATTCAAAGAAAACTCATTCATCGAACATTTTTTTTTCTGGACTCTTATATGAGTTTTCAACATTTCATATCTCCTTTTTCTTTCTCTTTTGTTCCCATTAACCAACTCTAACATTATCTTCTAAAATTTTGATTTCACCCATTCAACCTCATTTAATCCCTTTACTCAAATGCTATACGCTCAAGTGTAGGGTAACAAATATATCAAGTTAAGTCTTGAATTGTGGCTATCAACAATTAAGCAATAGGCTCAAGTTGGCTAACTAGGGATTTCAACATCATTAGGTAAGCAAAAGGTTTGAAGGGCTAACAAAAATGGCCTTAATCATTTTCACACTTCGCAAACAACATGTGACTTTGATAGAGATACCGAGAGCAAGTTATAGAATTCTAACAACATGAATGATACACTCAAATCACAAACAAGATCGCATATGATGAAAGCGAAAAAAAGGCTCAAAAGCTCACAGGCTTGTAAATATGTAATTCAAATCATCAAACCAAGTTTTCCATCTTAACATGCTCAATGTTATTTATTCATGGCTCAATCAACTCATGCTCAACACTCAATCCAAACAATACAAAATTTTCAAAATCAATCACAAGTTACAATCAAGAGATTAACTCACTCCCTAAAATCTATGAAAGCAATAAACATGCTAAAACTGTAAACATGCTACTAATGCAAATGCAACTTAAAATGCTCTACATGCAACTATATGAAAACACACATACAAATGCAATTTTTTTTTTACACACTTCAAATCAAAATACTCACACATTTCAAATCAAAATACTAACTCTCCCCCCAAACTTGAATGAAATTATATCGAAACAAGGGAAAATATAGAATTTCAAGAAAGAAAATGTGAAGTTACCATTGGGTTGCCTCCCAACAAGCACTAGATTTATCGTCTATAGCTCGACGTATGAATTGGTGCCTCCCTTGAATGCATATATTAGCTGCTTTGGGTCATGGTCAAATGCCATATTTGCCTTACTTGCACCTAATAATGCATACTTGGGGTGTCCAAGCAAGGATTTGAGTCCTGGCGTAGGAATATACTGATCTGGTTTACGTGTATGTTGTTCGTTTGCATACGTATGATCAGTGTTTTTCTCGTTCTGGAACAACTTTCTTATAATATCTCGCACGAACTGCTCATTCGTACACGCTTGGGTTGTGTGTTCCTTTTTGGCGCCACATACTATTTGACCGTGCATAGACATACAATCTGTGTGTGGTTCTGAACTTTCTTGCTCTTCCAGGATCTTCAACTCCTCGTATTCGGTATCATTCCTTCGATGAATGACACTATATTGTTCCTTTGAGTTTACTTCGGTGGTGCTCAAAAACTGGCTCTTTTGTTGTTTCCCACCAACAATTGTAACTAATTGGCCCATTTGAGTCTCGAGATTTTTCAATTGTGAATCCATAGTATTGGCCAATTGTGTCAATTGCAACTCCATCTTGTCCATCTTTGCTTCGTTCTTGGTAAAGCTATTTCTCATTTTCCTCATGAATAAATTTATTTGGCTCATGAATGAAGTCGTTTGATTCATGAATGAAATGAGGGCGTCTTCCAAAGATGGTTTTGCTTCTGCATCGGTAAACCCATTTATTACATTGAAGCTTGATGGTGGTGGAATCACATTCTCCGTATTAGCATATGAAAAATCTTCGTAATTTTTCCAATCTGAACAATAGTCTGTAGGAGTAGGATTATTCCAATAACTGTAGAAATTCTAGTTATTGAAATAATTGACTTCTTCCATCCGAACGGGTGCACCTATACCAATTCAAAAAAATAAATCAAGCATTGTAGAAGTAGAATTTACAAAAGAAAAATGAAATAAAATAAAAAAATTCTAAATTAAGAATAATTCTATATATCGCAATATTAGTACCAAAAATTGTATTAGCCCCCGGCAACGGCGCCAAAAACTTGTTCGCCTTATTTTTAGCTTCACCGCAAGTGTACGGTGTAGTTTATAGAATAGGGTAAGCAAGGTCGTATTCACGGAGACTAATAAATTTATGTGCTAAGTATTGAACTAAGATAGTCTTATTTTTATTTAGACGATCGACTTTGATAATTGTAGTAGAAGTAAAGACAAGATTAACCACAAAAATACAAGATACTAAGAATAATGGAATTATCAAGGGAATGAAATGGATTCCCGGGTTATGGTTTCAATTAATATTTCTCTTATTGTCCGATTTAATCAAAGCCAAAGTTATTATCAATATACCTATAAGACAATCACAACGGTATTTTATCCTCCCTCTCGAGATGTATATAAAGTGTAGATTGAAATATATATGCTAGCATCTCTACTCAACATAAGATACACAACTCCCAAGTGCACAAAAGATCAAATATCCTCACAAATATTCACAAACCTCTCGATTATGCAAATATTCATGTCAAGTACTCAAGATCTAATATTGAAACTCATCTCTCGAATTACGAATCAATATATCAAACAAGTTAAATCATTGGCCAAATGATAAAACAAGAATAAGAACAAAGTACTCAAATAAGCTTCAAGACAATAACTTCAACTAAGATTAAAACATTCAACAAGAGTTCAATTAATCTACTTCCAAAACCCGAAAATCACAAGAATTTTAGCTACTCATTACAAATAAACAACTCATAGACAAATTGTTCATATTCATGACAAGCTAAAATGAAAGATTAAATCACAAAGAATGAGAAAACTTAGGGAAATGGATAATCTCTCGATTAATATTCAATCCTCAAGCTCCGATTTGACCCGATTCTTCCCTTGGTTCTTCCTTGATGAAGTTGATGTATTTCTTGTGTTCTTGTGTGTATTCCCAACATTTTCTTCATCTTCTTAGATCAAGCCTCCCATCTCCTCTTTATAGCCCCTCAAAAGTTCAAGTAAAAGGTGGAGGAACATAGGAAATTCCGCCCAGGGGCGCTGCGGCGCCCAACTTTAATTTTGGGGGTGAAAAGCCTGTCTTAGGCTGCGCATTTTAGGTGAGGTGACCGCAGTCGATTTTAGCGCCCAACACAGTCCGAATTTGATTTTGAGCCCTTCATCAAAGTTGAAGCTCTATCTCTTCGCTTTCTATATCCACTTGAATCATCTTAATATCAATTTTGTAGAGAGAGTTATGGCCAAAATACGAAACGCTGCCAGTGATGGAAATTTCAGACGCGTTTGGACGTTTCTTCAAATCAATCTCTCGTTGTTTGCTCGTTTGTACTTCTTTTGATACACAATTCATTACTATGACTATAAACTCAATATAGTTGGCTCTCAACATGGCTTGGCTACTCAAATGACTCAAAATACTAAAAAAAACACAAAACTCAAGTCTAGGAAGCTCAAATCAATGGTATAAAACCAAGTGAACAGTTGTTGTACGTGATGCTTCTACTAACATTAGATTTACAATGCGAGCATTGTTGCTCATGACAATTAACGACTTTCCTGCGCGTATTATTTTATCTGGTTGGATCGGGAAAGGTTATATGGCTTGTCCTTCATGTAATTATGAAACTCCTTCAATGAGGATTACCAGCAAAACATACTATTTTGGGCATCGACGATGGCTTCCGATGAGTCATAAAATGAGAAACAACAAGAAATTTAATGGAAAACCTGATAAGGGACATCCTCCAACTCGTAAAACTACTGAGCAAATACTACACCAGTTGCAATATGTAGGGCACTAGTTGCCCGGTAAACATGAAAAGTATGGTGGCAAGAAGTGAAAACGTCATTCAATAGAGCTGAATTGGAGTAAAAAGAGTATCTTCAGGAATTTACCATATTGGACTTCGTTGTCATTGCGTCACAACTTGGACGTCATGCATATAGAGAAAAATGTGTGTGATAGCTTGT
The DNA here is from genome assembly GCA_016081115.2 of Rehmannia glutinosa. Taxonomy (NCBI): domain Eukaryota; kingdom Viridiplantae; phylum Streptophyta; class Magnoliopsida; order Lamiales; family Orobanchaceae; genus Rehmannia; species Rehmannia glutinosa. Next base: position 42,492,354 of record CM071935.1, on the reverse strand, counting down.
GGGAACAATACTTAATATAGAAGGAAAAACTAAAGATACAGATAAGGCACGAATCGACCTATAGAATTAGGGGGTACGAAAAGAGTTGCACTTATATAAAGAAGGTGATTGTTGGATGAAACCATATGCAACATACATATTAACTCCAGAGAACAGCAAAAGATTTTGTGATTTCCTGAAGAATGTGTGATTTCCTGATGGTTTTGGTTCAAACTTGAGACAAAATGTGATTGAAGGTAACAATAACTGCAAAATTACCGGACCAAAATCACATGACTGCCATGTCATACTGCAGAGGTTATTGCCAATTGGGATACGACCGTTTATGAAAAAAGAGATAGTAGATACTATCACCGAGTTAAGCAATTTCTTCGAACTAATGTGTTCGCATAAGTTGAGGGTCAGTGACTTAGAAAAGGCAAAAAAGGACGTTGTTGTTATTTTGTGTAAGTTAGAAACAATCTTGCCTCCAACATTCTTTGATATAATGGTACATTTGGTAATGCACTTGCCAGATGAAGCTTTTTGAGGAGGACCAATCTTTTAAAGATGGATGTATCCAATTGAACGAATTCTTGGATCATTGAAGAAATATGCCAGGAATAGCGATTCACGCCCTGAAGGATCCATTGTCGAAGCGTATATTGTGAATGAAGCACTAACTTTCTGCTCAATGTATCTTAATGGAATTGAGACAAATATTAATAAACCAGAAAGAAATTGGGTTCAGAACGAAGATGCGAACATGGGCAAGATTTTTGTGTTTCAGAATCGTTTTCGTCCAATTGGGAAGATGATCCCAAAAACATTAGATAACACTTTGAGGAATAAGGCTAAGTGGTACATATTACAAAATTGCTTGGAAATTCAATAATATGTTAAGTATTCAAGAATTCTGAATTTTCATTTTACAATATATTTTGAGTAGCTATAACTCAATTATCCTTTTAATCACTTCTATTGAACAGTGCCCATAGAAATGAAATCACTGAATCTAACTCGGTTGGAACTCTGGATGATATACAATCGAGAGAGTTTTCTCAATGGTTTCAAAAGTAGGTTAAATATTAATTTATATAACATTAAATATCACCGAATGTGGCATTATAATTTCAACATCTTATATACATTTTGCTTATTTCAGATGTTTTCTCTTCATGAAATAAACTCACCGGATGTGACCGAGCAATTGTTATCACTTGCTAATGGTTTTAGTGTCTCGGTCAAATCATATTCTGGTTGTGTGGTCAACAGAGTCAAGTTTTTGACATATAATCGAGATATCACACGAACAACTCAGAATAACGGTGTTTCAGTTAAGGGACTCGATGATCAAACACACTATGGAATATTGGAAGAGATTTATGAATTAGCTTACACACACGAATATTGTCTTATTCTCTTTAAGTGTAAGTGGTTCAACACCAATCCAGCCAAAAAACATGTTGAGCGATATAAAAATAGAATATGTATCTGCATTAAAGACACATGGTATGAAAATGATTCGTTCATACTTGCATCTCAAGCTGAAGAAGTATTTTATGTGGATGATTTATATAAAGGTAAAGCTTAGAAAGTTGTTGAGCATTTTCGACATCGTCATATTTGGGATTTGCCAATAGAGAATGTGGAAGATGTTGTGGTAGCTGATGAGATCACTGGTGGTAATTTGAGTTATTCGTTGAACTACCAGGCATAGAGACAATGACTTGGAGTGAATCAAATGTAGGACATGATGTTGTCACCTCTGATATAGAAGAAATTCTGAATGATAAGTCTAGTGTACAAGAAGACTTTATCAACGACAAAGAAGATGCAACGTTGGATACATATGTTGAAGGATAATGAATCAACGGATAATGACGATGATGATGTAAATGATGTTGGGATGAGAGACATTGATAAAGAATGATGTATTAGGTATACATTTAACTTGTCTTTCATTTATAACTAATTAAAATTGTGTACCCTTTCATAGTTCATTAATGATTGTGATTGACTTGTGGATATTACAATTTTGAGTGATAATTATGCAATAATTTGTTATATTTTCAAACATGTACACATTATGTCAGGACCAGTTTCTATATCTGCTGGCTCATCTGGTGGAGCACAGCCACTACAGGATTCTTGCAGGTTGCCCTCACACTGCGAGTCAGGTATCTTTAGGTTTTTTCATATCATTGTTCGCGAAAACATTATTGTAGATTGTTTCTGAATTGAAATATCTTGGTTCTACAATTGTTGATGCCGCACCTCCACCTCACAATGGTGCATTGGTTCTATTGTAGATTTTTATACTAGTGCGTTGGTTCATCAATCTGGTAAGATCCGACTGCATATCAATGAACAGGGAGGTGGTTATCAGCCAGTTGGTGACTATGCTTCCAAATATGAGAGTTCTTTGGGGATACACACATGGACATATGTGAGCCCTACCACAGGTCGTGGAAGAGTGTCCCTGCCCACAGAGACAGCTAGTTCATGAGCGGTTGAGGGTATGTATTAATTTTACTTTAAATATCATACAATTGAACAATGATATGTTAATGGTAATATGTTTATTTTACATTTTAGGATTGGTTTGAGATCGACTACACTTATAAAAATGGTGTACTTTATCATATGGCTGAGAGGGACGCGAGAAATCGTTATAGAAATTGGAAAGGTACACTACACAAGCATTTCAAAAGCAAAGATGGACCGAGGAATTTGGACAGGGCAAAAGCTCATCCGCCACAAGGCTTGCGCGATAAGAGTCATTGGGAGCGATGCTGCGAGATGTTCGCGACAAAGAGTTATCAGGTATATATTTTATTTTAGTTGCTTACTATTAGTGTTGTAGTATTAATGTATATATTATTTCTTTAAACAAAGTCATTTTTTGTTCTGAAAAGATCAAACACAAATTCGGGGAATCGCAACAATCATTCCTGTCCAAGCACACATGGTCGAAGTTTTTACTCTCAGCATCGTGCGAAGAAGCTATAAAATTAAATTTTGTGTGTTGTTCTATTTTTTTTCCATATCTGCTCATCATAAATTAATTTCACTATTTCATTACGTACAACTTGTTTTTAGTTTGGTAAAGTTGGAGTTTTTGGTTCAATTGATATGCCTTATGTCAGCTAACATATTGGGATAAGAGAAAGAAAAGGGTAGCAAGATTAGATAAGGAATTAACTTAACTAAGGCCGCATGAAAGTAATTACTGTACTACTTCTATATTAGGCTAGAGATACCAGACAAAAATAAAATGTCTTAGTATGATTTGCAAAGTTCTTTAGCATAATTCAATTGAAATTTTGTGTGAAATTGAAAATGGGCTATACCTGCTTGAATGACGTAGTCTCTGGAATTGTGATAATCAGGCAAAAGTGCAAAAATATGAATTTGCAACATTTCGGTGAAAATATGATTCAAATTGATCAATTTTAATACCTACAGTATTAAAATGAAATTCGAACATGAACAGCTTTTAGCTTGTGTGGTCGCATACATCCATGGGTTTTAGCTTGTGTGATTATTGTTTTCACACGAATGAGGAAGAGACCTAAGAGTTTTCTTGGCACAAGTTATCACCACAAGTTTTGATGAATTTCTGCTGAAACTGTAATGGGAATATTTTTGTGCAGTGGCTGTGGGAGGAAGAAGACCATTTTGTGAAGGAGACAGGGGAATTGCCCTCAGTCCCATGTTTTTTGTTTCTGTAGTCTCTTTGAAGATGTTGTATTAATTGGCACTTGATATAAATATATGTACATTTAGAATGACACTGAAAGTGAATAATTTGCTTGCTTGGACCACTAATGTGTTTTTTTTTTAAGTGTAAAAATTGCATGACGACCAATGAGGAGAGCTAATGGTTATGAGGAGAAGACGTGGCTTTTTCCCTCACTACTATAATTGACAGGGTTTAAACTTATTCGTGAAATATATATTATTTGCTAAAACAAAATTTTACATTCATTCAGTACAAACATTGATAAAAAAAATAAAGCAGGTTTTAGCTTGTGTTTGGAAAAGTGCTTTACTAATGGTTGGACCTCACAATATTGATATATTGTTAATTGCTATGTTATTGTTGGACAGGACAACACACAGACGCATGAGCCTCAGCCTCTCATTCAGAATTGGAGAGATATGCATACTCGTGTAGGGACTTGGGTGAATTCCCAAGCTGAAGAGACTTATGTAAGTATTTTTTGTTGTAATTTCATGTTTGAGTAATTTCACACTTACATTTATTTATATATTGTTACACTTCTTAAATGTGTAGTGCCGTCTGGAGGAGAGAGCCACACAGATGGAATCATCTGGTTTCGATGATGTATACAGATGATTAGGACTATTACATTTCGACTATAACACCTGTTTTTTTGTACTACACTTATGCTTTATGTGCTTTGTTGTTTATTTGTGGATAATATAGAACTTGTGTTTTATAATATTGTGTTTGGTACATAAGGATACATTATATATTGTGTTACAGCTTTATAACAAGTTTAAAAAAAATTCAAAATAATGAAAAATAATTAAAATTGGAGTTTTTGTGACGAAAAGAGAAGAAAAGTTCCTTTTTTTCTTTGTATGCCATGTTAAGAGTGATACACCATTTGCAATAGAGGCTAAAGTCATGATGGGAGATATATTTATGAAATACCTAATGTTGCATCTAAATGCTCTTCCAGAAGAATCTGTTCATGGAGTGTCCCTGGGAACCAGGGAACCATGAAGATATTGACCTTACTGTTTGTGCTATGCTATCAAATGAGGCTGCTGAAGAGTTGACTGAGGGATACATGGAGATGAGAAGAAGAGGGGATTTTCGGAATCATCAAAAAGATGCTTGAGTCGTCCTTTCAGTAACAAATGTTTCCTTGTGAATTGCAATTGTTTGGTATTATTATACAAGAATATATTTTTTTTATTAATGCAACATTTATTTGCTAATTATACTAATTACCCTGACTAATGATGGTGACAGTTATGGAAACAAAGAGAATCAATTATGAATTTTTCATGTTTGATTAGTAGTTTGGTATCTGAATTTAGTTTGTACTCGTAATTGGGGTTTTTTCCATGTTTGAATTATATGTTTACAGGTTATACTGCAACCCCAAGTAAAATTGAAAGTTCTCAAATTTGGAATTGGTTAAGTTCACTTTACTAGATCAACTTCAACTGTGAATAATTTGATGATTTAACAGGATTATTTTCTCGAGGGTGCAGGTTGAGAAGCACAATGTAAATGAAGCTTTTAGGCTTCTTGAAGCTGCAATGCAATAGTCTGCAATGGACCTTTTACCAGGTAATCATTTGTTCTCCATATTTCTTTCTTTTTATTTTCCCAAAGTTAATATATAAATGCCTTGCAACTACCACTGCAGATATATATAGTGTTACTAACATCTTCTTGTGTAATCAAAGTTGATGACAGTGTTATTAGCATGTTCTAACAAATAACATTCAGTTTTTCACTTTAGTATTGTACTCACTGGGCTGGGCATTTATTTAGTCTATATGTATGATTGGAAGATGATAAGCATGGAAATCATGCTAGATATACCCTCTTGTTTTTGCAGTGCCGTTTTTGGTCTATTCGACTTAGGCCATGTTGAACTACATGGATCGCCAGCAAGAAACGAGGTAAATAACCTTCAAATTTGGTATATGTGAAAGTTGTGGTAGTTTGAATAAGAAGAATAAATTAAGTGTTAGTTGGAGAAAGAGCGTGCATATATATTTAAATTGTCAGTATTTTCTGTATGCTGCAATCTTGTATCTAAATATAAAGATATCATTAAACATGCAATTTGTTTTTCGAATCTTGTATCTAAATATTTTAAATGGATCAGATAAATCCCCATACATTAAAGCTAAAATTAATAAATCCCTTAAAATTCATACCTTCTTTGAAAATAACAAAGACCGGGTGAGATGGCTCGCAACACCACCAATCGGAAAATGTGGAAGATGATCTCGTTATCCGACTCTTCTAAACTGATTGATGACATCCTTTCTCGTTTCCTACTCCAGGTATAAGTAATTCTTAAAAATGAATTAATAGTACATTATGAACACATGTTGAAGAAAATATTTATTACATTAGTAATCTCTTTTTGGGAGGAGAATCATGTTTATTGTGGGGTGGATGTCCTCAGTCAAATCTTCAAATCTATATGCTCCATCAAATTGTTTGTGGGGTGGAGGTCGTCGGGTTCCTTTTGTTCATTTCCTGCTCCATCAAATTGCCATTCCCGGCGATATTTGACTTTGTCCATTTCGATTAAAAACCCAAAGACCCCATGCGAAAAATGCTTGGTGAAGATTTGGTGGGAACTCATCTTGAATAGCATCCGTGTGGGTTCGATTCGAGGAGAGAGTTATCGTTATTAGTAGATTGGGGTCGAACATAATTGTTCTCTTTACCTTAGGATCTGTTGTACAATTCGGCCATTTCAATATCACCTTGTCGGTTAAAACTTGCAAAACAAAAATCGGCCCCATCCTCAATCGTGCACATCCCCTTAGATTTCTTGCGTTTTACCTTTACCTTGTTTTCGCGGCAATGAGAATGAGAATGAGTTGTTGTCCTCGAGCCTCGTACTCTCTCGGACCACCGTAGGAGATGCGTAGTCGAAATATCCGTAAAGAACAATTGTCCTTGAGCGAAAATGTCGTGATTTGACTCTTATTATAAAAAAAAATAAAATAAAGATATCTGCTTATGTCTACTATTTTAGATACAAATGATGATGCTATTATTTGACTATGATAGTGTGATTGATGACAAATTCACTTCTCAGTATAAGGAGTTTATACTCAATAAATGAATGAGATAATCAAATCCAGGTGGCTAATTTGTTCTTTATCTTGTTTTTTTTTCTTTACAGGTCTTCATTTTGCACTGATGATGTATCTTCTAAGTGGGAGAGCTTCTTCCCCCAAAGTGTGGATATTATTATTAATTTATTTTTCTTGGTTTTAAATTAATTATGTTGAAGGATCTCGGGGTTGTTGAGACTATGATGGTTATGACTTTTAAAATTGTTTGATTTGTTTGTCGTGATTTTAATTTTTTGTGACAAATTGTATTGTATATTTGAAAATATTCGATATTTATTTTATTATATTATATTTGGAAATGGTTGATAATTTAATTTTTATGATATCATTATTGTTTTTAATATCCATTTGTAGCATTATGTATTCCAATGACACACTATGTTGGGATTTTCAAAATTCCAACGGAAAAAATCCATTTGGTTTTTTGTTGGAAAGTATTCCAACTAAAAGTGGGTTGGAATTTTTTTTTGAAATTCTATTGGAAATATACCGTGGGACATGATTCCAACGATATAATATAGTTGTACATACTGTTGGAAACATCGTTGGAGTTTCTTTCCAACGATTATATATTCCAATAGATAAATACTGTTGGAATTACCGTTGGACAAAATTCCAACAGTAGAACTTCATTGTAATTACCATGGAATAGTCGTTGGAGTTTTTTTTTCCATCAATGGGATATTCCAACGGATAAATATCGTTGGAAATGCTGTTGGAATAATTTTCCATTGAAATTTTTGTTGGAATTTTGCCATTCCAACGGCCACTTTACCAACAATGAATTTTCTATTGGAATTTCCGTTGGAATCAAAAATTCCAATGGAAATTGGACAAATTCCAACAATGAATTTTATGCCATTATTGATGGGCCCATGAGCTTAATGTGATAATGTGGGCCGCGTGGCCGAATAACTATATATGTGACCCAATAATAGTTAATAATATTAGGCAATTAATTAAGTAATTCACAAAATGCACAAAATAATAAAGTAATAATTGATAAAAAATTAAATTTGTCACCAACAAAAGCTGCCTAGTTCCCGAGCTGCGGAAAGAGAAAGAGCAGTGTGGGAGCTAATAAATCATGTTGCCTTATCTTATTCTTTAATTTAGATTTTTCTTGAGGAGTCTCACTCATTCTAACACCAATGACAAGTTTGAGAAGGGAGTTTTGGCTATATCTTCCAAAGGTAAAAATTCCTCTCTCTACTTTTCTTTAGCTTTGAATTTTGTTGCTTGGTGGGGGACTTGGGAGTTCATAATGGAGACAATACACACATGGAGGAGTGGAGAGATGAATGGGAGACAATACACACTTGGCAATTCTTGTCCCTCAGGCCATTCTTCTTCATGTGCGTCTCCTTCTTCGCCGAACTTTTCATATCTTTCGAGCCGAGTTTCAGATTCTGGTGTCTCGTCAACTTTGTTCTGCAGTTGAGAAGTTACGGACCAATCCATCTCGAGCGCTCTCCATCCGACTTCGATTTTTCCTATGAAATTTGGTATTCCCCGCCGGAGCTTCAGGTTGTGGGTGAGGTTTTTGAGTTTTCCTTCGGTTCGACCCTAGTGGGGAGAAGAGCGAGGAGGAGTCCGAGGAGGAGAGCTCGAATGAGGCTCCCTGGGTCAATTATCAATATAGGCCTCCTCTCGGGTTCAGGGCATTGATTTCGGAGGAGTTGGCGAGTACTCACTTTCAAGTGCCTTCGTAGGCAGAGGAAGCAGTTGAAGTTGCCACTAGATTTCTGTATGTTGACCACGAGCCCTAAGGACATGCTCACTCAGCCTCCCCTGGGCGATATATCACTGTTTACTTGTAAAGTTTTTCTAGTATGCTTCACCATTCCCCCAAATAATCCTTGATTGCTATATAACTTCAAGTAACATAATTCTTAATTGCACTAGTACATTGCCCGTGTAATGCATAGAGTGTAATATAATGAAGTATTATATAATTTTTATATAAAGAAATCGATATTTTGTAAAAATAGTAAAAGGGCGGGGCCGGGCATCTCAAGACCCAAACTCGCTTTCTCCTTTGAATGAGGGAAGGAGTTGCAAGTTGACAGGTATCGACACGAACAAAATAAGGTAGGGTTTATTAAATAATTATTATTAATTTATTATTTAATATATTTTTTACAAAATATTATGTTAAATTCCAAAAATAAATTAAAATTTGGAAAATTAGAAAAAAAAATTAATTATATATTTGAGGCAAGTTTATACACCTATTAAAAACACTTATTGATCAGTTTTCTAGGAATTTAAAAGGTTATATGTTCACTTAATAATTTTCAATAACTAAATTTAATTAGATTGATTGAGACATTGTTGAGATTTATACCAACAAATTACTATATATGTTAATTTAATAAATAAAAGCAGCGTTTCAATAACAATATCATACTATTCAAATCATGATTATTTGAGAAACTATCTTATAACACAAACGAATGAACAATAATTATTCTGTTGTTTGAAATTAACATATAAATATAGCATCAAAAATAAAACAAATAATAGCATATCTTTTATACAATAAGTATTTACTTATTATATATAATATTCAAAATAGTATGTACAATATATAATTTAAAGAATCTATTTATAGTTATCTATATATATATATATAGGATTTCAATACTTCTGATATTTCATGTAATAATTATACAGTTGATTATTTTTAAAATATAATGCATAAGTATGTATAATTATATATATAACTTATATATTTATTCACGTTTCTTTAAGATAGTTTTAATTTCTAATTTTTTTGTCCAGGTCTGTATTCCATATTTAGAGTTCTGGAGTATTGATTATTTTTATAGATTTTGTAGTGTATTGTTTGAATTTTTTGAAAATTATAATAAGATATTTTATATCTATAGATTTTGGTAAGAAAAGTCACAAATGAATATATAATTGTCTAACAAAAATTAATTCTTTTTTTGTATGAGAATAAACAAAATACATAGTATATTTGGTAAAGAAAAAGAAGGTAAATTGGTATTTATCAAATTCCAATTCAAAATATGCCAAAAACTTACCAATTATAAAAGTATAACCATTCATATTACTTTTTTTTTTGTACAATGATCTTTATTAATTTTTAGAGACAGGAAAATATAATTATTTATTTTAAATTAAGAAAGTATGAATTTCATGAAATCCAATTTACTGATGATAAGAAATTTTATTTTTTTATATTAAAAAGTATAAAAGTTGTTGTCAAAAAAGTTTTACCTTAATAATTAGAACTTATCCAAATTATACTGAGAATTAAAATCCAAATTATTGAAAATAAGAAATTACAATATTTTAAATTTGGGAAGTATAAATCAGAAGTCAAAATAATATTTACTTAATTATTGAAACTTACTGTATATCTTAAAATTTTTATTGCATATTGTTGACAAAATTAAATTACCATTTTTACTACTCAATGTCTTTTTAATAATAATTTAGCATTTTTCAGATTTAGAAAAGTGACATGAGGAAAATTAGGTTATTATTCCTAGAATAGTCTCCCTCTATATATATAGATAATGCTACAAACGGATGACTAATAAATAAATATAATAAGTACAAAATGAAACAATTATTTTAATCAAGGTGACAAATAGACAATTGTGGCCACCCATCTTCATAGAAAAAAATTATTTTCCATATGGCGAGTATATATTAGAAATACAAGAAACAGGCAGATGAAACCTTGAATAAATTATTCCCACATCAACTTTCAATGAGTATTTAACTGCAGACAAGAAACAAAATAGGAATCCCAACAATGGAAAAGGACATCTTTCACAATCTCCCTCCACTGTATATATATAATAAGACATCTTCAACCATCGACCAAATAAATTATGTAATACTCACAAAACAAATTTATCATCATTAATACTTATTTTATCATGCTACAATCAAGAGACCGTTGTGACAAACACAAAGGAAAAACAACTCTTTGATTACTTACAATGTTTTCATCAAAATGTATGTGCATATCCTTTATGAGAAAATCGATTGGGGTACATGATTTTCTGTCTTTTCTCCTTTTGTTGCTGACTCAATTTCTAGGGAACAAAAAATAATGTTATTCAATGCAAAGCAAAATGTTGTTTAATGTAATTCCAAACATTATTTATACAATAATGGTGACTAACAAGCACTAAACTAAATGTTTGGAAAGAAACATGATACACATAACTATAGACAAACCACCAAATTAAGAAATTTACTATGAAGTCATCCGACGTTTGACTAATCACAAATGTGCTTCAATGAGCAGATAGAATCTCATAGGGTGGTTTATTCAACTCTTCCGGATCATCCAATCTGCTCAAAACAAAATCCTTGGTGAGTTGGGCTTTATATTGACGCCATTTGTCATTTGCGAACCTCGAACATTCTTTCCTCCATTGTGGGTCAACATTGTATGCCAACTACAAATAATAAACGGAAAATTACAAAAAATACCCACATTTTATGAGAAAAAAATATTTTTATTTTCATTTACTTTTTGTACGCTCTTTGTTTGGCTTTTGTACGCTCCGGGTGACTTTTTTTTACTTTTTTACGATTTTGTTACTTTATCTTTTTCATACTAGTACTGAAACATGTAAGAAACAATATTGAGTTTTCCCATTAATTGAATTATTTATAATTGAGACAATGAGTTATTTCAGATTTAACTCATTTTCAATTTTTAATATTGATAGATGTTCTCAGTTAGTATTTAATCTGCATTGTTTCTTCTTTTTTGTTAATTTATTTTTTATGTTCCGAATTTTATTTAGTGTGTTGAAGTGTAATCTTTTGGAATGAGTGTGCTTGTTGCTTCAACGTCAATATACTTATTATTTTCTTCCCATTATCGATTGTGGTATATCACTGCTGGAACCATCTCCATATGTCTACATGTAGCAATATAATAGTATTAATTTAAATTTGTTTAGAATAATATTTATAAAACACCTTTCAAACAAATTTAGAAATTAATAAGAGAAACTGCGAAATTGTATTAGATGAAATACGTTTGAAACATGTTCAAAAGAATTTCAAAATAAACGATCTTTGAAGACAACCATCCGAAGTCAGATAACATTTTCGGAGAGTCTTGAAAACCACAGAATCCGAAGTCATAACTATCCAGCCCAGTTTCATCAGAAAAGCATTATTAGCCACAATAATCGAGCGAACACCCAGGCCCCTTCTCCCCGAGGCATACAATATCTACCCCAATTGACCACCACCGAACCATTTGAATTTACATCACCAGTCCAAATAAAGTTATGCATGGCTTGCTCCATTTGCAGAAGCAAGGATCTCGGCCACTTGTAAACCATCATCGTATGCACAAAGAAGCTAGTAATCATAGAATTAACCAGGCAGACTCTACCAGCAATAGAGAGTGTCATTCCCTTCCATCTCTGAAACTTGAGGATACCTTATAAAAGACGTGCTGCAAGACCGCAGCCTTGGGAGCACCTTTGAAGATTGGGGCGCCTAAATAGACCGTAGGGAAGGCCCCTGACTGAATTCCCATAATAGCTTGGATACGTGCGCGCACATAAGTAGAAACCTGGGTGCCGAAGTAAACTTTAGATTTGCGAGGGTTGAAGGCCTGCCCCGAAATATCAACATACAATGTGAGGGTCTGGAGAAGGATACGAGCGTTAGCCGAAGAGGCCCCATACATAATAACAATATCATCAGCATATAAAATCAAATGGGGAAAGGTAATATGTCTAGGCGCAATGAACGGCCCTATCTAATTCTGAATCACCGCGGTCTCAATAAATTTGCTCAGGACTTCCTCCATAATGCAAAAAAGCAAATGGGATAGAGGATCGCCCTGTCTAACCCCTCTGAAATAAGAAAAATAACCCACGGGCGAACCATTAAGTAAGATCGAAATCCTGGAAGACTAAAGAATAACTTCAATCCAATGAACAAAAATCTCCGAGAAGCTAAATCGGCGCAGAACGTGGATAAGGAAACCCCAATTTAAAGTGTCAAACGCCTTGCGGATATCAATTTTCAAGATCATATTATCATCAAGCCGACCATACAGAACATTGAAGCCTTCAGAAACAAGAGCAATACAGTCACGAATCTGTCTACCCAGAATAAATCCAAACTGCGTAGGAGACAAATAAGAGGGATGAACGAGCCCAATCGAGTAGCCAGAATCTTAGTGATAATCTCGAAAAGAAAATTGCCCATAACAATTGGACAAAATTTGTCAATAGTGTTCGCATCTTTAGTTTTCAGAATGAGAGCCATAAAACTAGCATTCTGCCCTGATGGGAGGAGTGAAGAAAAAATCGACAGCGGCGATTACCTCTGCTAAAATAATGTCCCAACTGTGACGATACAAAATCCCTTTGAAACCGTCCGGGCCAGGAAAACTCTCCGAACCCAGCTCAAAGACTGCATCCTGAATTTCCAAGTCCAAAGGGATAACCGTTAAAAGAGCATTATCTGTTGCCACAACCATCGGAGAAATAACCTGATAAACCACTGAATAGTCTGAAGTATTACCCCCTGAATCCGAGAAAAGCTCCTTATAGAATGAGGTAATATGATTCCCAAGAACAACTGGATCATCCGAGAAGTTACCATCAATCATCAGACCCTAAATCCCCGAATGGCTATCAGAATCTTGCAACGATGATTAAAAAATGTTGTATTACGATCCCCATCCTTAAGCCAGGCCGTACGAGCTTTCTGCTTCAGAAATTCAGATTGCAATAATAGCATATTAGACAACACTTCTTGGGCTTCAAGTTTTGAGTCACGACGGGCAGCAGAAAAACCCAACGTCTCAATATCTGCCTGAATCTGATGAACTTTCTCCATCTGACTATCCACCTTACGATTAACATCACCAAAGACATCTTTATTCCAAACCTTAATAGTCTGACGCAGCCTTTTAAGTTTCCACATGACACACAGTAGTGGGTTAGGGGAAGGACACATCAGACCCCAAGAGGAGACAACCATATCTGAAACGAGTCATGACAGACCCACATATGCTGAAAACAAAATGGAACTGGACCCCAAATGGTAGATGACGAGCAAGAAACTAATATGGGATGGTGTTCTGAACTGATACGAGGGAGAACCAGACCTTTAATCGCTTGCCAAAGGGAGAAAAATTGACAAGTGGCTAAGGCTCGGTCCAATTTAGCCTAGAGCAAGGAGCTGGGCGTGCGGGTAGCTCACCAAGTAAAAGAATTACCTGTAGTGGGCACCGAAAACAAACCAGCATCATCCAAAAAGCCCCTGAAGTCCTGACAAGAAGCCTGGGAAAGAGTACCACTGCCCGAACGCTCATGATGACCCAAAATAGAAATAAAATCACCAAGGAGCAACAAATAATTAAGACCCAAATTCATCAAATCCAGCCAAAGAGTACGACGGTCAAAACGATCACATAATCCATGGAACAAACCAATATGAAAAGTCAGAGAGCCCCATTGAACCTGAATAACAATACACTGAGATGAAACCAGAACCTACTGCAAGATAGAAATGCTCTGATTACAGAACACCCAGATATCCGCCCGACCATTAGAGCGAAAATTCTTAGTCATAAAACGCAAACCCAAACTATTCCAATAAGAATCCGAGATCGAGTTAATATCCACCTTAGGCTCACAAATGGCCAATAATGATGCTTTGTGCTTAAAACATAGAGCCTTAAGAACATTACGAGAAGCAATGTTCCCAATTCCCCAGATATGCCAAAAGATGCAATTCATTGAGACCCAGGTGGAGAAGCAACCTGTGGCGAATGCACGAAATTATCAGAAACAGTATGGTCTTCAGGGTCAGATGCATGTGCATGAGAAACATCATCAGCATAGTCCGCCCAGCGTTTAGATGCTGCAAATTCTAACTCCTTGTGCCCTGTTAAATCCGTAATAATAGTGAGGTCATGTATGACTAGGGACGGCCCTTGAGTTACAGCCTGATGCATCCTGGATTTGGCCGTATCGAGGGAGCTATCCCGGAAAGCCCTGCTAAGAGTGCGAATGGGCTTTTCCAGAAGATGTTGTATCGTCAGAGGCAAATTCTGCGAGTTAGATAAGGCATAAAATGAGCTAGAGCTAGCAGCCGGGGGTTCAGGGACCGAATTACGAGAAGGCAGAACTAGAGGGGAATGGGACTCAGGAGTATCATCCGCGGCAAGGGCTTCAAAAGCATTTCCCAGATGAATGTCGTTAGGGCAAGTGACTATGGCACAGGAAGGGGAACCAACTCGTATAGTCGATCCCGTATTTTCCATTGAGTGATCTACGGCCTTGCCCTTGTCCGTAGCCTGGGGCACTTGGTGGTAAATTTTGCGAACTCTGGAGCACCCCTTTTGAGATGTTGGGCGTCCTTCAGGTGCTCTGGATCGACCTGTAGGCGAACGAGGATGGTTTGTCGGAACAGAGGGCCCTGAAGAAGTAAGAGGGCATGAAGTAGTCGAGTGTCCTGTAATATTACACTTCGAGCAGAACTCAGGAAGTTTCTCGTAGCTAACCGACACAAACGAACATTGGCCAACCCGCTCTACCATAATATGATCCTCCAATAGCTTAATAAGATCTATGTAAACCAACACGCGAATGAAGTGACCAAGGGATCCATCTAAAGATCGTTGATAAATTTATACTGGATTACCAATAGCACTGGCGATCCCCAAAATAATATTGGGATCCTAGTATTCTAGACTAAGCTCAAAAATATGAACCCAAACACTAGCAACAGAAATGTGAACCTTGTAAGGGTTGAAGTCTGGAACCTAGGGAGAGAGACGAATGGTCCTCGGGTTAAGCTCCCAATTGATACGCAGTTGAGCACGAGATCGATCATGTGCATTAGAAAATTTAATACAAAAATAGCCCTTGCCTAGGGGGATTAGTTTCCAATCAGATTTAATGCCCCATAGCTCGGATAGTCGTTTATGCAAAAGCATAGTAGGCCATGGCCTGTTGCCTTTTCCCAAAATGACACGCCCAATCAAAGAGTAAGAGAATTCAACAAGACGTTGTTGGTAAACGTTTTCCTCATTAGCCACAAAATAGTAATCGCCCTTCCTAACAGGTTTAGGGATAGAATTAATCTTGCCCGAAACGACATGAGAAAATGAGGAAATATTACCTGGGGCCTGGGGAATAGCTGAATCTATAGGGTGGGGATTACCTGAAACAACTTTAGCGAAAGTGTTACCCAAATTAGTATGAGCATTAGCATTATGAGCCGAAAGTCGAGGGTTCGATTCATGAGAGGAGGCCATTGTGGAGGAGCTTCCAGCAATTTGAGCCGCATTCTTGGGAGGGCGTGCAGGAGGGATGCCCTGAAGATGGCAGACAGTGGCCCAGGGGTCATCACCCCTCTGGGAGGGGGCGACCTTGGAGGGAGATGATGCCGCCGGCCCCCCATAATAGCCCACAGAAGGGTCGACCCTCCCATGGTTAGCGGTAGCCATTGGGGTAAGGGAAGGCCCCCCAAAGGCCGCCGGATACAAAGAGATGGGGGTGCGTCCCCCTAATGCCATCCACATGCATGGGTACAGCACCACTCGGAGGCGGCGGAAGGCACGCCTCCGGCGGAATCATCCCTGTGTACGCGTAAGCCATGGAGGTCAGGCCTAAAGTGTTTTTGGACGGCATGAAATTCCACGGGAGCCCGTAGCAGGAGAACGATGCTGACGCAGAACTAAGGGAATCTGATTTCACGTCGTCGGACTGATCAAAACATCGAGCGAGAGGACGTGCAGCAGGCGTGGAAGTCGATTGAGACAGAGGGGACGGCTGGGAACATACATTGTGAGGCATGAAATTGGAGGTTAAACCATAAAGCAAATCCAACGAAGCCATGAAGAAGACGGCCGGCGAAGGCACCGGCGATGTTAAATGGGACGGTCGGACGGGAGAGAAGAGAGCATTAGGGTTTTTTTCTTTTTTCTTTGCCGGATATGAAATCAACTTTAGTGAATTTTAATATAAATGGTTTTTTCAAATTAAATAACTATTTATCGCGACCCTGCTTTTCTTTCATTTTTTTATTTTTCAAGAACAGAATTTGTTAGATAGATACAAACCTTAAGGGGTGTTCTCTCTACTTTCATGTTGAAGTGTCTTAGAGTATTGAAACATTGTTTGAAGAAAGTTCAAAATAATTTTCTCAAAGTAAAAGAAAAAACCTTAACATAAAGCTTGTTGAGGACGTCACTAATTCTGTAGAAATCAGCAACCACACATTTCCTAAACAAACTTTACATTCTCTGACAAATACACACAACATGCAAATGCACATGGATAAACAAACTCTATTACAACAATGATAACATGATATCTTAAACAAATTACCCTATTATAATTACATATTCTGATAAATAGAATAAGCAAGACAAACAGATACTAGGCTCCATAAAGTAAAAGAAAAACTAAATTAGGAATCCTCCAATTTTGCACTTGTAAATAAAAATTTGAGAATAACAATTTACATTCCATCGCCAAATTCTTCATTTAAAATTTCTTTAATGCTATCCCCAAAATACATAATGACTGCATGCAATCTGTAAAAGTGTCTCCTTTTGACTCCGCTAAGTCTTGGGGGCAGGAAGCCCTCGTCCTATGACGGGAGCGAAGCAAGCATTTAAAAAGTGGTCTGGGTGCTCATAGACCCTGTATGAGGTAGCTCTTTGAGTCCTTTAAGTCTCCGATAGGATAAAAAAGACTAAGTTGACTTCAAACTCTTTCAGTCGGTCTATCAGATTGACCTCTCGATACGCCTTTCAAAATGAAAGCTTGGCCGCTCCCATCGCGGCATTGAGGTCTTCCACCTTTTGGCCTTACGGCTCTATTTGCATCGGAGCGAGCACCAATATCACTTAAATTTTAAGGAGCATAAAGATCTAGAAATATTACAAGTGGATCTTTTTACGAAATGCATTTAAGGGTCGATGCCCTTCTGATTTTATTTTAACCATTGGCATTCCTGGGATAGGATGGTGATACCTGATCAGAGAGTCCAAAAATGCCTCCTTGAGTAGCTCATTCACTCTGGTCATGAGCTCGATAATGAGCTAGTCTCTAAGGAGATCTAGCTGTCATCTTGGCTTGCAGCCGCTAGCTTCCTTGCTTAATATATTACTATGGTAGGGTTGAGAACTCCCATAAAGTCCAACGAGGGTTCGAAGGAGTAAGAGCTTAAGAAGGAATTAGATTAGTCTTGGCAGGGCAGGGCAATTTTTTTGACAAGACAGTTCTCATCAATTTCGTTCCATAATCATTTTTTGGAATTTCACTGAGAGAGCCTTAAGGCGAATCCCCTGGCTCACTCACCGGGGCTCGCGTGGGGCTGCAATGAATCAAATTGTAGCCCTTTAGGTATCTTTGGGTGGTGGATGGGAATCAAGGAAACGAGAAACTTAGTGACTCCTGAATAGGTACATGTCTAGAGGGAGCAAACAAGCTAGAAAGTTAATTGGATTTTTTGATGGCTTGGATTATGTAGCCGACCAAATATTGGGGGAAGACTTCCAACAATCTCACGTAGCTACAAGTTAGGAGAGCAAATGCCTGAAGTTCTTTTAACTTTGTGCAGGCGGAGGAGGCAGAGAGGTAATGGAGGCTTTGGGGCAGAGGTAGTCTCGAGGGAGATGGATTTTAGAGAGAGGGGGTTTAGGGCTTGAGGACGGGAACTGATTAATTAAGATTTAACGTTCTTTTTCTTCTTGAGGGTTATTAACTTTTTTTTTTCGATTTTGAGAAATGAGATTATTAACTTACTAATACAATAGTTTTTTTTTAAGATGATAATACAACATTATTACCAACAGTTATTCAAAATTGTTAAAATTATTTTTTTTTTAAATAAAAAATAGAGTTTCGTAAAGTGTTGTATTTGACCTAAAAATATTGTTAGGGTAGACGTTCAAAGATAACGGTTGCAAGAAAATGTTGTCTTTGAAAAATAAATGTGTTACACGACAACAGTATTATGATAAAATGCCGTTAATACATTAACAAACAACAATATGGTAAATAACCTATTGTCGTTTGAGTGTTGTCTTTCAGCATTTTTCATGTAGTATATATGATATTCATGAGCGAAGCAACATATCACGAAAAGTTATTTCTTTTTTTCCTTGTTGGTCTTTCTCATCAGACGCTTTTGCTACGTCATAAAAGTAAGCCCCCAGTTTTTTTGGAAATATCAAGATATATATCATTCTTCATGTCACACATCTTATGCAAGAAATGGATTGCACACATTTTCTTACAGAAGGAAATGGACTCACTGATTGTCTTGCTTCTTAGCGGTGGATAAGCAACTATCAAAATATTTTGAGGAGTTTGATGTTCCTTCTTAGATTCAGAGATTATTACAATTGGAGAAGAATGGATTATATTTGTTAATTTTAGAGTTATACATAGAACTCTTTGAAAAGGAATCCAGAGTAAATATTCTTTATTTTCTTTTATTGCTAAAACTTTTCGTACCAATATTTTTCTGATTAAACAAATAAATAAGTGTCCATGTCGAAAACCCCAAGACAAACACAACACGTGGTTTAATCGAAAAAAACACCTTATCATGAAAATAGAAAATGATACAAATACATTCCAATATAAAATTCACTCAATTAACAAAGTAATTAATTGAGTCATTGAAAAAGCTAGTCACTCGGAGTAAGACTTATTCCAAGTAACTTATTATTCCAACTTATTATTGCAACATTGCTAGATATAATATTGTTGCAAAATCTTTTGGCCCCATGATATCATTCGGATGTAAATATTCGAAGATCCTCATCCTGTTCAAAAAATACCATGTCTGACTCATCCAAATATACCCACGCTTCAATACCATCGTTGTCCTTTGTGTTCATTAGAATGAAAAGGTCTTTCAATGGCACATCCGCCAAGCTTACCCATATGGGTTTCCCAAATCCAAAATCAAGTTCATATTCGCCGAATTTGGACCAATCAGTTATCCGTATAACCTTGTAATCAGGATTATTTGATTTCTGAGTTGCATCAATGTGACTATCAACCAACACCCATCTACCAAACATCTTGTCGCTCAATATCCTTGTGCAGTCTTTCATGCCCTGAATGATGGCTTGGCGCAACTTCAAAGACATGCGGACAAAATTTTTCATTATGTTATGGCTCTCATCTGCGGTGAGTTTAAGGTGATTATACAAGAACAGTGAGCCGCAACAATGTTTAGGCACAGGTGGGACAGTCCTTTCTCGAAGGTCGATTGCTTGCACAATAAGCGAAGCTCGTGATTTTCCATGCTTAGCCCTGTCGGCGCGCAAAAGAGCCTGAGTTAACAACGCGGAAACAACCACCACCCTGGATGGTGGACGTTCGGTATTTGCTTTTGACCTCCACTTGGTGCTCAGGCTCTCTCGTAGTATTGAAATGATATTTTTATCGAACACAAATTTCTTGGCAACAATACTCTTGTCGCCAGTTCTTGACACACGAGACCGAAGCTGGGGCAACTTCTCCGAAGGGAAGTAGGAAGAAGAGTCGAAATTTGGGCGGATGACTAATTCCCCGTCATTAGCAGCATTGGCCCAGACTTTTAGGAACATGCCGAGTGAGGCTGAGTCAAAAAACCTATGTGAAGCGCATATAGCGATTGTCAAGCCGCCACACTGAAACCTGCTTTTCGGAACATCCAATATTATTTATGAACATATGTTATATTTAATGTGATAACTATTTAAAGATAAGACAAAAATTCATATAAGACTGTCCTGCGTATCCTTTATTGTTAGACGGATACCACCCACCAACCTGACCCATTTTTTGATTATTTTTATCTTTTTTGCTGGTTTCTCTCATTATCTTTTCGCTTTTTTGATCCTTTTTTTCTGCTGGCTTCTCTCTCCTTCTTTCTCTCTCTTCTACCTCTCTCACAATCTCTCTCTTGATGCTTTCCATCGCCATCTCTCACTTACAGAAATCACCCATTTCTCAATATGAATCAAACTATATACCAAACAAACTCCAGACATTAAGTGAGAATTATTTTCGAATCCTGAAAATCTAAGTAAAATTCAATGTGAAGTTCTCTATATTCATAGAAAAAACACCGTATGTTTGGATTCAATTTGATTTGTTGCTTTTTGTTAATTTTGGATGTGATTTGGGTTTGATTCGTGGTGTATATACGACAAAACTGTGTTTCAATTTTGCAAAATATGTTCTTGAAGTAAAAATGTTTTTTCATATGTTTTTGGTAAAAGGTATTACACATTTAAGTAAAAAATATTACATGTTTAGATGAAAAGTATTGTTTGTTGAATTAAAAATATTATAGTTTTAAGTGGAAAATAATACATGTTTAAGTGAAAAAATATTATTTTTTAAACAAATAGGATCACATGCTGAACTAAAAAGTATTATTGTTTTAAGTAAAACATATATTTTTTAAAGTAACAAAAATGATATTTTTTTTAAAGTATCACATTTAATTACAAAAAGTGTCACTTTTGTTCTGAAAAGTACATGTTTTCATAGTAGTAAAACTAGAAAATAAAAATACACTTGTTTATATGGAGTCATTGTCCATCTCCGGCACCATATTAACAAGTATATCCTTTTTTTTGAAAAAGAAATAACTGTTACATTTTTCTAATGAAAGTTTTATTTTTTTTCTCAAAAAGTGTACCGCGTTGATTTTGGCGAACCACTGAATGTTGACTTTTTTGACCAGCAAATTTTTTTATTTGACTTTCTCCGACCTGTCTCACTAAATATAGATCTGTGATACTGTCTCACAAGAGACCTACTCTAAAGATAATTAAAGTTATATACTGAGGTTTTAATTTTGAATTAAATAGGGTATCAATTTATTAGGGAGTATAATGTTAATACCATTAAAAAAATTAATTTATTGAAAGGCCAAATTCATAATTAAGAAAACTTACTATTAAAACGGTTATACACATAAAATAGAGTGTGCATGTGTGTTCCTTCTACTATATAAATCCCAATGAAAGAACCAATTGTTAGGAAGATCATATACAAGTAACTGAAATTAACTATTGATTTTGGGATGCTTGCACGTATTCATCTTCTGATTATTGATAAGGGATAGTTGCAGAAAGGTTCCATCTAATTATAAAAAAATCTAGAGATTTTGAAAATAACAAAAAACTCCAAGATGTTTTGATTCCGTCTTATATTTTCCAACTTTACGAACAAAAAATATTTCAAAAATTCCCCTAACATTGAAATATTACCATTAGCCCTTAAATTTAAGACAGAATCAAACATGAGGGGTATTTTGTAATTTTGAAACATTTTTCAATTTTTTTATAATTAGTCTAAACCTATGGGTTTTTTTTAATAATTATCCCCATTGAATATTGATAATTCAATCTTAACGCTCATGGAATTAAAGTCAAATTTTTATTAAGGTTATATCCAACAACCTGTTGATCTGGACCGCCAGCATTGCATCAGTCGGCTCGTCAGCTGCGCATATGTCCACTGGGAGGAGGTGGTTGAGCTGCTTGGATTTCGTCCCGACACCGATGACTTGATCGAGTCGACAATCGACTTCTGCTACTGCGTACTCGGCGCCATCATCGTTGCAGTCAATTTGGTGTTTTTCCTTGTTGTATCTGCCGGCTATTGGGTAGAAAAGTGACAAAACTTGAGCAAGTGGTTCCTCTAAGCTGATAATTTTTCCGGCGACGACATGAGATGGATAGTAGAGAATACGAAACACGTTGATTGGTGAGTTGAGTTCCTCTAATAGAGATATGTTGTAAATACTGAGATGCGAGGGAGTTGGCTTGCATGGTTTTATCAGCTTTCGACTAATGACATTCACCTTCATCATTGTTTCTTGTTTAAAGCTCTTATATTGCCTAAATCAAAACACAATCAAGAAAACCCCATAAAGAATGATAAAAAACCGCATAAAAAATGATAAAATGTTAAAGATATAAAGGAGAAATGCACCTTTTTCGCATTCAGTTTTGTGATTTGCAAAATAAGGGATAGTTAAAAAATTACCCTGGGATTCGGATTATTTACCAAACAAAAGAAAACGCAGGTTTTCGAAAATTAAGAAAAACCCTGTGAAGTTTTATTTTGTATTATATTTTACCTCCTTCATTTGCAAAAATATTTTAAACACACCCTTACATTTATAAAGATATTGCAATTACACCCTTATATGTAACACAAAATCAAACCTCAACACGCTTTTTTTTGTTTTGTTGGTAATTTTCAAATATCTCTGGTTTTTATGTAGTTAACTCAAACCTCAAGGGTAAGTTTTGTAATTATCGCAAAAAAAGGTAACACAAAAGTAGGATATTTTAAGAAGATAAGGAGATGAAAGAATTTGATACGTACCTGTTGAAAATAACGGAAACTAAAGAATGGTGAGTAAGAAGAAGAGTACTTTTTTGGTTTTGTCAAATAAGCTCCTGCAAATGGTTTATAAAGACATTGTTTAAGTTTTATTCTTAGTAACAAATTAAGTAAGTTTTCAACAGATACAAATGTTGACAACTCAGTTAACCATCTTTTTTATAATTAGTCGCGTGTTCCATGCCATGCCATTCATTTAATAACAATATTCCGGATTGGCAAAAACTTCCGTGAGACGGTCTCACGGATTTAGATCCGTGAGACGGAGTCCTTACACAAAGTTTTAAAGGTTTTTTTTTCAGATTTTATTTTTCTTAGGGTTTATATTTGTTTTTTTAGGGTTTATTTTGTTTTTTGGGTTTATTTTTAATTGATTTGGGTTTTTAGGATTTTTAATTTTTTTTAGGGTTTATTTTTTATTTTTTGGGTTTATTTTTGTTTTTCAGGTTTATTTTTCATGGTTCATGTTTTTAGGGTTTATTTTTGTTTCTTCATGGTTCATTATTATTTTTAAATTTATTTTCATGGTTCATGTTCTCAAGACGGAGCCCTTAGGAGATCCGTCTCACAGATTTAGATCCGTGAGACCGTCTCACAAGAGACTTGCTCTTCCGGATTTCATGTAACATGGTTTTCAACGGTTGTGTTTGATAAGTTTTATTTAAATAGGGCTAATTACATAAAATACCCGTGATTTTCAGTCTAATTACAAAAGACTCATTTACATTTCAAACTTAAAAATACTTCATTGACATTTGTTCTTCTTTTACAAATCACACCATTAACCGAAAATCTGTTAGGTAAATACAAACTTCAATGTGATGTTTGTAACATTTTAAGAGGTACTTGTAATTTTAAAAATAACTAGAGTTTTTATAATTAGGCCAAACTTTAGGGATAATTTTGTTATTAGCCTTTTAAATAAGGTAGGTAAGATTCTTAAGATAATTAAGAATTACGGGATGATTAATTGGTTGATAAATACATTTAGGGTTAGTCTTTTGTCAGACGGTCTAACAGATCTAACTCTTTAGATGGATTCAAATATATGATCCGCCAGCCCACCAACAGCCCGCACAAGTACCAATTATATTCCACATCCGTTGGCCGCTGCTAATACATTTTAGGAGAGTTGCTAATACATTTTCGGAGGACTACTAATATTTTTAGGGGTGCTACCAAATATTTTTCAGGATGACTACTAATACATTTTGGAGAAAGAATTAATACTTTTATGGGGAACTACTAATATTTTTTATGAGGAGAACTATTACTTTTCAAGAGGAATATTAAAATACATATAATCGGAAAACATAATACTTTTAAATAAGACTACTAATACGTTTTAGTAGGAATACTAATACTCTTGATGGAAAAAATAAATATTTTTCAAGAGGATTTGTTCAAGCAGATTACTAATACATTTAATCGTTACTACTAATACTTTTTTGAGGGACTACTAATACTTTTTAGGAGAAAAATTTAATTATATTCAGGAGAACTACTAAAATACTCTCCAGGGAACTACTAATATTTTTTCAAGGAACTACTAATACTTTTCGGATGCATTGTCCTAAAATATTACAAACATGTCACCGGTACATGAAATTACGAAAAAACCCGGTCGGGTTGGATCCATCTAACGAAAATGACCTATTAGACAGTATGACAGGAGTTTTTGTGATACATATATTATTGTGGTACTACTTTGTTTGTTTATTTTGAATAGTTAATTGGGTAACGTGGATGGACCCCACCAAATCTCAAATCATGATCCGCTACCATAAATATTTGGAGTACAATAATAATGATTAGTTCAGTGGATAACATGCTAATGCGCCATCCATGATTATTATTTAGATGCAAGTTGTGTGATATCGTACACTATTTTTTTTTCAATTAATTGATAGTTTCAGCTTGCTTGAAATCTTGTCCTGAGATTGCATAGCTTTATTAAATAGAATGAGTTAGTTAAATATGAAATAGAAAATATTTAATACTTAACATAGAAAATCCGTCTATCGGGTCTGAACTGTTGGACGTATCTGACCCACGGACCCGGTGTCATTTCCGTAATATTAGCAGTGGTGTTTTAGTAGTTTCCAGGGACCACCGGTATTAACAGACCTTCTGCAAAGTATTAATCGTCCTTCTAAAAAGTATTAGCAGTTCTTCTGAAATGTATTAGTAGTTCCCTGAAGAGTATTTTAGCATTTCTCCTAAATATACTCCCAAAATGTATTAGCAGTTCCTCAAAAAAGTATTAGTAGTTTTTCAAAAAAGTATTAGTAGTTCACTGAATATAATTAAATTTTTCTCCCAGAATGTATTAACAGTCCTTCTGAAAAGTATTAGTTGTCCTTCTAAAAAGTATTAGTAGTTCTTCTGCAATGTATTAGTAGTTCCCTGGAGAGTATTTAGTAGTTCCCATGAATATAATTAATTTTTTCTCCCAAAATGTATTAGTTGTCCCTCGGAAAAGTATTAGTAGTTCCTCGAAAAAGTATTAGTCATTTCCTGGAGAGTATTTTAGTAGTTCCCTTGAAAAGTATTAGTTTTTCTTATAAAATGTATTAGTATTTCTCCATAAAAGTATTAGTTCGATCCCCCAGAAGTATTAGTTGTCACCTGAAAAATATTTACGTTGTCCCCTAAAACATATTAGTTTTCCTACATAAAAGTATTAGCAGTCCTCCCAATAAGTATTAGTAGTTTCCCTAAAAAGTATTAGTAGTCCTCTGAAACTTCATCTAGACTTTCTTCTTCATGAATCATGAATAACATGACCTGAAAGTGAAAAAATTGACCTAGAGCACTCAATACATATTGTGATGGAGAAATAATAAACATAAACTGAAGTTTTAGATTTCTTTTTCTCTTATTTTTGGCAATTGATAATGTATACATACATAGATATATGTGTTTATGCACATATTCAAGTATTCAACCCACGTTGAAAACGCTTGTACAGGAGGTAGTAATTCTTCTCATCCCTCACTCTCTCTCTCATCTGTGTGTGTGGGCAGATATTTTGGTCTCACATTCATTGTAGTTTATGCCTAAAAAATTCGAATATGTACTTTCTATTTTTATGCATGTAATATTGGTGTCAAACCATAGATTTCGAAAAGATGATTAGTTTGATATATTATGCATGTAAAACGGATTTGAAATGAAAAGGTTATGGCGATTCAAAGTTTTGGGAAGAAATAAAAAATTCCCCATTGAAATGCGTGCCAAAAATTGATGAATTGGATTTTTATCTGTTTTCCGTGCAACTTTCCTTTTGGTCAATACCCACTTATGCTAATACTGCTATGCAATTTTTTTTCTGATTGCGCCGATGTCCGGCTCGGCTTTTTTTGCAATTTTTTCTGATTGATTTGTGTCGCTGATGTGGCGACTACTGGTGTTTGGTGAGCTATGGGCACTGACTTGGCGCTGAGTTATGTTGCCAAGTGGCGTGATGGCTGCCATGCGGGCAGGTGATATTGCATCAGCTTAGACGCCACACGGGCGTTGAGTAGTGTCTAAGTGGTGTATCCCCTTTGATAAAATCGGAATAAAAGAATTGTTGGTTTTACAAAGATTTGAACCCTAGAATTTTTTATTTATCTTTTGCGCATGAGAATGCTTTGCAAAATTATAATTGTGCAATATGATGCACGAAGAATTTTTTTTTGCACATATGTAGCAATGACATTTTTTTTCTTTCGCATTAGGTAAATGAAAGAAAAATTATTTTTGCGCAATAAGATACTTGCAACAAATTAATATTTTTTTGCGCATTGTGATGCATACAAAAATTATTTTTGCACATTGGTGTATAGAAAATACTTTTTCTCATAAGGTGCGTGAAAGAAATTATATTTTTGCGCATTAAAGTGCAAGCAAAAATATTCTATGTGATTTGTGTATTGTATGAGTTGTTGTTTTATTAATTGCTTATGCGTATGTAATTTCGTTTTTATGTTGCGATTAATTTTATTAATGTGATATGAATTATCATGTATCGGGAATGAATGAACATTGACATACGGGTGCTCATGTATGTGAATGTTTACTGTTTTATATTAATATTATATGTGGAAGTTAGTTTTTGACAATGGTGGTAATTCGGTATCCACATTTATTTTTTTACTTTTTCTAGATTGATGTAGTAGGCCTTGAAAACATGTAAAAAAAATTTTATTTTTTCGAGGCATGTATTTCTTGAGCCGATTTTTGGAGGCTATGTAACATCTATTTTACGAGGATATTTTTGGTTTTACCACCATAGGTCTAAATTATCTCCACATGATGTACCATATGTCAATATCGCTCATGGGGGCTATTTTTTCCGTAATTATCCATATCGCATGGTTGCATGCATGATTTATTTATGGACATTGATAATTTTATTCATGGATCAATAATTTTTATTGTGATCTATAATTCGGTGGGAGATGATTACTAGCCTTGTAGCAAATTTTCGATCTCACTGAATTGAAGAAAAAAATAAATATTATTTGGATCCAGAATAAACTTTTTAGATCAGTATCTAATTGTTTGCGCAATTTATTGAAATGTCTTTAGACAAAACTCACCAACTTTAGTTTAGCCAATTTAGCATGAAAATAGACAAAAGTATCTAGTATTGTCGCGACTTAAACGCGGACAATATTTTTGTCAATTAAAGAAAGTATTTGCGCTTTTTATGTTTAAGACGCAAATGTAAGAACTTAATTGCTTGAAATAATCGCAGTTGAGATGCCGATGATATACTTATGGACCAAGCATTAATTTTGCGCTTAAATTTGTTTAAGCTGCAAATTCAATATAAGAGTTTAAGCTCTATTTTTGGAATATGAGTTTACTCCCAAGTAAATATTCTAGTCATCCAAAATTCGCTATTTGAATTGAATTAAGGATATTAGTAACTTGTGTTATTATTAATGAAAATCGCATATCTAGAGATTGATTATAAAAAGTTGAGAAATACACAAGTCAGTGCACATGTCGCTTGTACTGACCGACATAAACCAACTCGGGTGAATGTTGGAACACGCATAATGTAGCTTGACGCGAGCAAAAGTTAAAACTAGAACTATAAATTGATCCAGAAAGTGACAAGAAGTCGTGTCACTGTATTAAATTAGGCAATTAAGTATCAACAAATATTAAGTGTACTTATGAGATTGGTAACTTCGCTCGTAGTTGTACTGAGATGAAGTTTGACTATTTATTTGCTCTCTTATTTTTCCGCTAATATTTCCAAATCTCTCCATGGGTGGATTGTAGATATTGGTTGACTTAGCATGTGGTTTTGAGATTGAGCAAATGTGTATGACTATTATCGGGTTGTGCAACTATAGAGTGTACAAGAGGATGCTAAAAAGAGTCACCTCAAGCTCAACAATTGGTGTGAGCAACTTGATGTGTCGATATAGTCTTACTCGGATAAATGCACTTGTAAGATATTTGCTGAGTGAGAAGACTTGTCTATCTTTTCTTTGTGATATTTGGCTTTAGATAGTATTTCTTTTAGATCTTCTAATTATATCGTGGTACGTGAGGTTAGGAGGACGACTGTTATAGCTCGAGGAGGCTTTATTGTCTAACTCGCTAAGGTCAATCTCCCTCTGCATAATTTTTTTTTTCAAGCGGGATAAGCCTGCTGGAAGAATGATAACTTACTATTTTTTCCTTTAAAGCTAAGTCCACTAAATTGAGTGCAGACTTTTGAGTGTGAGGCACAAAATTAACGCATTATATTTTCTTTCATTGCTATTTACGCTATAAGTTAGTACATTCTCACTCTTATCAGTTAGAAGCGCCAAATTGCTTTGAGCGATTCTTAATAGATGGAGATGTGTTGATAGGGAGCGGAAATAGTGTGTCTAATTAGTTTGGACACACAGTTGAAGAAAATAAAGTTGCAAGTTGAATGATGGTTCTAAATACTTTGCAACTATATGAGCTTGCGAAAAAGGGACAATCACTTCAAAATGGTTAAATATATGATGGGGCAAATTTATTTGTGTATCTTGTTGCTGCCTACATCCTAAAATATGTGTCTCCAAATGATTCTTCAACCTTTTATGAGCTTTAGTTTAACAACAAACCCAAATTAGTGGGTCTTCCTATGTAAGTTCGAGAATATGTGTTCTCATGTGGAGAATCAAGTCGCACGATTTAGTTTTCCCCTCAAAGAGATTTCTTGAGCATATGTGAAGTCTAAAGAGATCTTAAAACTATGCGAGTTGCAAGATCCTTAGGAGGCGCTCGTTTCTCTAGCGAGGATGTTGTATTTTATACTCATCTAGTAATCTCTGGGATAGTGGGAGCGACACTAAGTCAGTGGGAGCTAGTGTCTCACATGCAAAGGATTCTCAAATTCCACGAGTAAAAGAAGTGAATATGAAATATTCCCCATCATCTATATGAGACTGAGTGGGTATCCTTCAAAATTACTTTTGTGGATGTTGATGAGTCGATAGAATATGTGACTTCACTTGATGCCTTAAGTGGATAGTTGTTGCGAAGGAAAAGATGAGCCAAACGACTAAGAATAAAGTCTAAGAGCTTGTTAATCTTCTATCTAGATGAAAATACATTTGAAACATGTGGTTTCAGTAGGTCAGGTGCAGTATAGATGAGTTGATTAACATGTGTGTAGCTCGACTAATAGCGAAATGTTTACGCCTGTTAGAGGAGCATAAATGTTTTGAGATGTTCTCCCTAAGTGGTGAGATTAATTGTCTAAATTCGCCTGATATGTTATCTATTATTGCCACTTTCGTCTAGGTTTCTCCTGGATGATTGATGTTGACATAGTTCAGTGAAAATTGAATCAGGAGATCTATGTGGATCACCGGATGAATCCAAGAAATGGAGTAAGAGCGCATTGATTGCTGATCAAGAAGCTCCATCTTGACTTGAATCATCATTGATTTCATCGAGCTATCATTTTGATAGGCATACGATGGCCAATTAATTTACTGAACATATGTAAAAGTTGTATATCATTGTATATGGCAAAAATGTGATAACTGGAAAGAACATGGAGTTATCGCCACTAAGTGTTGGTTTCCTTTACACTCCATGGTCAAAGATCATATTCTTAGTCAAGAAACGATATCTTTGGAAGATGTAAAGAAATGCTAGCTAATTTAAGTAAACATTGTCGAATGTTTGATGTGCGCTATGTGTGTCCTTAGTAAGTCTTGTACTTAACAGTGTGATTAGTGAGTGGATATTGAAGTGATCCATGCGCTATTATGATGCCGACATGTGGATACTTAGATATCTTAAAAAATTGATCTATGATTTGCTAGAGGCAAATTTGGCATCTTGAAATGATGCGCATTGCGCGCACATCCATGATGTATTTTGTTGTCTTTGTGATAGTAAAACCACTTTGGTATATGGTTTGGGCGCCAAATATGGATGGTAGACCAAACATATTTACTCGAGGTTTTACTTCAATTAAGAGTTTTTGCGCATATAATATTGTTCTCAGGCATACTTCTACGAGCGGTGTAGGCCACATCCCTTTTTATGAGCCTTTGTTTAGAGATATGCTCCAAAGGCATGTGAGTCATTAGGGATTAAGTAGAATTGATAATATATCCTATGAGAACATATTGTGATTAATGAGATATGTTGAATTCTCATTATGTGTTTGGTACTGAATATGTGAGTTGTCACCAGGCTATGATTGACCTTCTCACACGGGCAATCGCCCTGGCGCTAAGAGAGCGAGCAGGATGAGACTCAAAAGATTGTGTCACATAAGGAGGTTTGCAATGATCGCCTTCGCACTAGAGCAGTGAGGAAGATTAATAAGTATAATTAACAGTCGCCTTAACTAGAGGTTAAGATGAGATCCGAGTTGATCGATTATGAAGTATGTCCAAACTTCATAAAAGCCTATTTGTAGCCAAATGTGCGAACTATCGTATGACACTTTGGGAGTGACTACTAGTAGTACGTAGGTCGGGCGCTTGAATAGTGACTTGACTAAGATTTGTATGATGTCTAGAACGTGACATGCCTAAATTGAGTGAGAGCTCCATCATAGCATGTATTCATACAACATGTGCTTTGAGGCAACCGCCTATGGGAAAGTGACTGAATGGGTCCCTAATTCATCACTGTGTGAGCCCATATTATCTTTTTGTACCCTTTGTGACTTTGGACTATGTCATGAGGTGTAAGCTTGATGATGCTACTTTAGCATGTATCCAATGGCTATGTGTAATTCGGTCTGTTGGAGCATGTCTAGGAAAGTTCTGAAGACCAAGCTAATTGGCATGTGGGGCCGAGGAAAAATTAAGTTGGTAAGGCACTTATGTTCTATGATTCATAGCCCGGGCGACTATGTCGAAATGTGTTTGACTAGTCATGAATATAGAAATATATTTGAGTGAGTCGAGCATGCTCTATTTATTTCATTGAGGGATCTAGATATGCTTGACTGGTGCGACCACGTGGTTTGGGGTACATAGCGAGTTATTGAGTTGTAGGGTTATGTTAGTTTGGTGATGACTTAATATAACTCTCCTCACCTATTCTTTCTCGCTTGGTCGCACGCCTTATTCCCTGTACGAAAGAAGGGACGTGAGATGAGAATATTATAATGTGATTCGAATGAGTCGGATCAGATATGTATGAGTGGGAGATATTGGAGATTACATCCATATCTTTTAAATAAGGAAAGATATTGGGGATCCTAATTGATTAGCATGTATCTTGGGATTGCATCTAATATGTCAAGATCCTATTATAATAGGGATTGAGATATATCGTTTTATATTCTCTCCCTATATTATTAGTAGTAGAGAAATTAGACGTCTCCTACGTAATATCAGAAATCTCTCTCCTAAAATTTCTCTCTACGGTGTTCTTCTTGGAGCATCACCAAAGTTCTCCAAGGGTTTAAGGTGTGCACATAAAAGTAAATAATTCTAGTAATTATTTACACCAATGAGAAAGACGGTTCATGATCTTATTCGTGGTCCAACCAATCTACGGGGTCCGTTCGTTGTTTGCGGTTTAACCAAGAGGAGGCTTGTAGGTGGCTTAATCATGGATTATAAGGAGGCTTGTAGACGGGCTAATTCTTGGCTATGTGGATCGACAGTTCTGCTGCAAACATGTATACTCGATCCACACTTTATGTGCAAATTTGTGGTTTACTTTTTAGTGCCATATTTGCTAACAATTGGGTTGGGTGTGGATCGGATCAGTTGTTGGGGCTCCGTCTGACAAATTCGATCTGTCACACCGTCTGACAAGAAACTAGCTCAACTTCTTTTTAATATTTACGAAAAATTAGGAAAAGCAACTCAAAGTTTGTAAAAGATATATTATACGAATTCTTAAGCTTACAAGTAAACTTTGATTGTAAAAAAAGTATTTGGTAGCAAGAAAATAAACTAATTAATCTTAATATTATTTTGTATACGTCCTGTTTTTCAAAATTTCTAAATTATGAGCAATATGATATGTATGTATCACTATGTTATTTAATTTACTGTGACGAACACACGATGTATAGTACTCTCAGTGCTAAACCCCAACCCCAGAAAAAGAAAAAAACAATGTTTCCAATTGAAAAGTAATTATGTATTAATTTCTTATATAATTAAAGATGTTCAAATGGATTAGTGGGGAGGGGCCGGTCCATTGTTTGCCAAAACCTGTCACGTGGGAGGGCTTGGAGGGCCGAGAAAATATCAAGGGAAAATAACACAAATGCCCACCTATTTAGTATCAGACCCTGCGAAATACTCATTTTTAATAAAAATTACCTAACAATATGCTGGCCGGTTTCTCATTCCACAAAATACGCTCCAAGCTATATCCTTCCCACACAATACGATGCACATAAAACCACCACCAAAATAGAACACCAATAAGAGATCCGAAAATGCAGCAACCAAAACAAGTGTGTAAACACTGTGCGAAGGAGAAGAAGAATGAGAAGACATCTGTTCGAGAAAGGAAAGAAGAATCGAACTGCAAATCAGGAAAAAGAAGAACATACAGTAACAAGCAGCAAACAGAAGAAGAAAGCAGGACAAAAAATAAGGTACCAAACACCCCGATCTGAAAAAACAATGCTTATTTGTTCTTAAAAAAATTGTTTACTTCACTGCGCATCAATTTCCACATGCAAAATCATGATTGTATATATATATCGAATGAAATTCAGATTGTACCACGAATTTGTGAATAGAGAATTTGATCAAAATGAATATTTCAAGCTTACAAAATGCTTATTTTGTTCGAAATTTAATACAAAATTTGATTCTCATGAAAATCTACACATCTAATTGTCTGGATCTCAAAAACCTATATGCAATCATTTAGATAATTTCATTTCAAAGTTGTTTCATTGTTGTTGAAAAAGTGTTTCTATTCTGCATGCTTCCCAAATACAGCACGTTGCTTCCCTCCGTATAGGAAAACTGTTTCATATTTATTTCAATGATGTTTCTGTCATGTTTCAAATATGATAATTTCATTGAATGCTATAGGTGCATGGACAAATTCCAGCAGTGGTATACCACAATGGAGAATGGGCAGAGAACAGAGATTATATCAACTTCGAGATAACGAGAATACTGATTCCAATAGATTGCACTTTCAACACCATAAATGAAATTTTAGAACAACAAATACATGTTAGCAAATATGAGGAAAGAATACAGATTAAGTACAAACTGAGAGAATCTCTGCCACCAGTAAAGATTGAAAATGACTTCAATCTAAAGTTCTACTTGGAAGCAAAAAGCAAAGAAGAAGATTGGATGAAGTTCCCTCTGTGCATAGATATAGTAGTCAATTCAGAAAACCAATACCTCTTGAAATCCAAAGAGACAAGCTTACAAGAAACAACACAACAAAATGCAATGGAAGGAACAAGCAGCATATCAGTAGAGAACTCAACAATGGAAAACATGGGCCAAAATCTCATTGACTACATCGACTATGCAAACTTAATCAGCAAAAATGTAGTCCAAGAAACGATGCAAATTCAAGAACCTAGAAATTTTGAAGAATAAATCCAAAGAGGAAATGTCTACAACAACAAGGAAGAATTGAAAAAACATATAAGTAGTTATGCATTGAAAAATCACATCAAGGTTAAGAAATCGTGCAACATACAATACCACATAAAGTTCTTGGATGAAAATTGCAATTGGCATTTGAAAGCATCATCAAGAACAAGGACAACAAAGTTCATAGTAAGAAAATACGACAACAACCATACTTGTCCACTCGATAAGAGAATGAATGATAGTAGACAAGCTACTACAAAAATGGTTGGAGACATTATCAAATCAAAGTACCTCAACAACATCAAAATAGTATACACTCCAACAAATATAATAAGAGACATGAAGGATGAGCATGGAATAAGTCTCGAATACAGAAAGGCTTGGAGATCAAAAGAGAAAGCACTGGAAATAATAAGGGGAATGCCGGATGAATCTTATCAGAAACTACCAGTTTATCTATACATGTTGGAGAAAACAAATCCGGATCGACTACTGAAATAGTAAAAAAAATAGGATAACACATTGTTCTTCATGTTCATGGCTATAAATGCATCAATAAAGGGATGGAAACACTATAGGCCAGTAGTTGTTGTTGATGGTACATTCTTGAAAGCAAGTTACAGAGGGGACTTTGTTGTCTGCATGCACATAGGATGGGAATGGGAGCATTTTTCCATTGGCTTTTGCAATAGTGGATTCTGAAAATGATGGATCTTGGGTCTAATTTTGCACAAAGATCAGACAAACTTTTGGTCTCAGAGAAGGGATGTGCATAGTCTCAGACAGACACATCAACATAGAAACATCAATAAATGAGGTACATATTGTAAATATTTCCTGAGGTGATGTTTCATAGATGCTTCAAATATATTTCTTTAATGTTTCAGATATAAGTTTCAAAAACATTCTCAATCACAATATTCTCAAAAAAATATTATTTTAATGATTATGTGTATCCTGAAGTATCCCATGGACTATGCATGTATCATCTCCTAAACAATTTGAAGGCAAACTTTGAAAAGAAAAACAACGAAATAAGAGAGTCATTCATAGAAGCAGCAAAAGCCTACACGAATGACGAATTTGAAAAATAAATGTCTGCACTTGATAGAGTGAACAACAAATCAAACCTTACTTGTCCATCATTGGATACGAGAAATGGATACGACTCCACTGTGACAACAAAAGATACCTTCTCATGACATCCAACATTGCACAGTCATTAAATGCAACAACTGTAGCAGGAAGACACCTACATGTAACAACATTGCTAGAGTACGTGAGATCTTTAGTTCAAGATTGGACATGCAAGCATCGAAATGAAGCAAGATCAACATTTACAAGACTGACAAAAACAGTTGAGGAGTATATGGGGAAAAACTACACCATTTCTCTAAATTTAAGAGTAATTTACTACAAATTTAAAACAGACTTCTTGTTTCAAAATTGTTTCTTCCATGTTTTGTTTCTGTTTCCGGTGAACAAATCAAATGATTTTCTCTTTAAAGTCACAAAAGCAGAGAAAATATTTGTTGTGGACATTGAAAAAAGGACTTGCACATACAACAAGTTTCAAATTGATGAAATTCCTTGCCCACATGCAATAGCAATACTAAAAGAATTGAATGAAGATCCGTACCAATACTGCTCGGCATACTACATGAAGGAAACATTGGAAGCGACTTATTCGGAAATAGTGTATCCAGTTCCACATGAAGATACTTGGATCATAACACCTGAAATCGAAACTCGGAAGGCAAGTCAAAACCTGGAAGCCCAAAGAAAAGAAGACACAAGGCAGCTTGGGAGAAAATTTTAAAAAATAAATGCGAAAGATGTGGGAAGCATGGACATAATAGACAGACATGCAAGAATCAACCAAAAACAAGATACATTTAATAACATTATATTCCAATTGCTTACATACATGTCAAGTTAGATAGATTAATAGGATATTACAAAACACAATTGTTTCAATAAAAACTGATACATGTTGCTTTATAGTTTCTTATATGTTTCCTATTTGTTTCCGATATTGGAATCATGTTTCATAACTGTTTCGATATTGTTGCACATTTGTTTATTGGTTGCACCTCTTCTTATAAAACACAAAACCAAGCATTGAAAAACTAAAAAATTCAAAAATTCCAAACACTCATGAATGCCAAAACAAACAAGACTAAAAGTTCATTTCACACAACCTCAAAATGATTCAGATGTTGTCCCATACATACTTCAAAATCCTAAAGAAACTGACGAAAAATATAGACATATTCAAAATAACCATACTAACAAACTGTTAAAAGATAAGTAAAACATAATGTTCCATGTGACCATAACAAATATCATACATAATTCTTCTTTAACAACAATTTCCTAGCATCACTAGGAAGTGGGGGATTGATTTCAAGATCATTGTCTCTTCATCTCCATTCTGCTTCTTCAACCTTGCATGGTTGTATAGCAAGTGAGTATACCTCATCCGTTCTCTTTCAATGTTGAAGTTTTCCTCCGACATTTCCTTCCCAGAGATAAATACTCTGCATAGCAAGCAACAAATACTCCGCAATCGCTAAGAAAAAAAGGAAGAGATTAAAAACATAATATAAAAAAATATAAAAAAGAAACAGAAATAAAATAGGATACAAACCAAAATATTACTTTTTCAGTTGAACATGAATATCTCTAACAACCACAATCTTGATTGGAGAATTAATCTCAGCAGAGTAAGGGCCAGAACCAAGAGCAATGTCCTGACAATCTTCGTAGAAGGCTACCATGGAAAGAAAATGAGGCAAAAACGCGCTATAGCTTTTAATAGCTTTCCTAGCTATTTTACAGAGTCTGGAGTCCACAATGAATTATACAGGTAAATAATTCTCTCTTGAATACTAAACCTCCCAAGAACCTAGTGTTCCATATCAACGCAATGAATAGGAAACAAGATATGATCTACCTTAGACCATGACTTTCCACAGCCTATATCAAACCCCATGATATAGTCAACCACCGAAGAATTCAAGTTAATCATAGAAGTGTCAAAATTCTTCTTCTTCCTCTTGTTGACATGGGTGAATTGGCCGTAGATACTTTGTATGTAAGATCAAATCCGTGGTTGTAAATCTCACAGCACTATGCCCGTATATATACTTCTTGCGTATATAATAGAACAACACGCCCATATGCTGAAAAAGAAGCAAACAAAAAGTAAAAAGACAGAAACAAAAATAGGGAAACAACAACATAAAAAATAGTAACTTACTAAAGAAGACAAATACTCGTCAACATAGTACAAGCTATGAAACCATGATTTTTGCTTCACCTCGCATACACCTAGCTTTAACGATGGATCAATGTTGTCATCTTCTTCAGAATAACATTTTGGCCTAAAAAATAAATAAGTGACAATATTATAATAATGTTTCATAATCGTTGCAAAACAGAATAAAAAATCTTACCCTTGCGAAACAAACCCTTCCGCCAGCCACTCATTCAAATCATCATTAAATTCATCTAAACCATGATAACCTTCACCAAGACTATCATCCAAGGGGCACCTTCCTTTAACCAAAACTACTGAGGGCTTCCTAGCAGCATCCAAAGTCATATCTTTCTCTGAGGAGTCAATTCCAAATCAATGTCCCCCAACTGAAATCCCTCAACTTTTTTCCCACTCACATCGCCAGATGATTCAAAGTGAGTGGTGAAAGGACTTCTCACAGCAACATAAGGTTTTGAAACCCTCTTAGCAACAAAAGATTTTGAAACCCTCTTAGCAACAGGGGATTGAGGAACAGATGTTGCATCAGAACCCTTGAGACCAGCCTGCAATAAAATAGGATACAAATGTCACTTCAATATCAAACAAACTAGAAACATTATTAGAAATAAACCGTTCCAACAAAAGCTCGAGTTGGGTAAGATCATCAGATTCTTGAGAACCAATGAAGCCATGTTCAGCATGAACATTTAGGCCCTGAGATTCAACACCAATCTCATCTGAAACCTTACTTGAATCAAAAGGAACATTCTCAACATTTTCTGCAAATTCCATTAGACCACTGACAGCTAGTCCCTCACCATCATAAACGATCCCTTTATCCACTGACAAATCAACTTCACCACCAAAAAGAATTCCCTCACCATCATTAACAAACCCTTCATCCATAGATTCACAACCAATATTAACACATTCAATAGCCTCTGATTGTTTTTCAAACTGTTCACCAGCAAGAGGACTATTGGTTCCCTCAGTGCTTTCCAAACCAGCATGGTCAATTGTTTCTTCAGAAAAAGGCATAACATGAGTTTTAACATGTTGATCATCCACTCCCAGGGACTCGTTCTCAGACTCTGAAGCTGATGACATTTTATTATATTGATCTCCAACATCTTTATCAGCTTCATCCAACCCATCACCAGCCTAAAAAGCAAAAATGAAAATATTATAAATCCAAACAAGAAAGCAACAAAGTCAAAATAATAATGAAACACAGGGGAAAAAAATAAGAGTACCTGAAGTTTCCCTTTAATGGCAGACAACTCAGAGAGAACAATTTTAAACTGCTCTTCCAAGAATTTGTTAATAGAGTCCTTGAAAAGCTTGAACTCATTGGACAGTCTCTCCTACTTTCGAACAACATCACCAGACTCCTTCCACTTCAAATTACCAATGACAAAATCCACATTAATAGAATTAAACGAATACTTGGACTCATTAAAAAATATTGCAATATACAACTACAACCTCTCTTCATCTGATGGCCAAATATTCATCAACTTCAACTAAAACAAAAGGAAAACAAACAAAAAAATAGTTAGAAACAACAAATAAACAGTTATGAAACAAAAGCGAAACAAAAGAGAAACAGAATAATAAATAATAATATATTACCTATTCGGCGGAACGGTTGAAAATCATCATATCGAGATCATCATACCTCAAATTCTTATCTATCCCTGAACCTGGACAACCCCAATTCAGTATACGAGGGATACTCTGTCCCATACGAGTGCAAATTTTATTGTTCACCTTTGAACAACATTCATAGAACCATATCTGGAAGGCCAGAGGAAAGCCTTTAATTCTGTAAAATTTAATGCGTTTAGCAACAGGCTTCAAATCCTCATCCTGAGGCTGCTTCCTATGCAACACTTGTTCCCTCAGTTCTCTGATTGTCAGGCCAAACAAATCTCTTCCCCAGGGATACGTGTTAAAAGCTTCACTATACACTAAATCAAAAGAAAGACATATTCACAGAAGTCCCAGTAGAAGAAAAGAGAAAAAAATGCAAAAAGTACAATACCATCATCTTCAAGGCATCATCATCATTATCCCCCAAACTTGTAATCTAAAACACTCCTCGATTGACTGCCTAGCTAGTGAACTTCATTGTACCAGGAAAATACTTCTGCAAGAACTCAGAAGTAATACCATCCTCACGAATAGAGGGCCTATCCCCAACACACTGCAGCCCCATGACTAGGGCAAACTCCCCAATACCAAATCTCAAAAGTTTCCCACAAACAGACACTAGTATCTCATTCTTCCTCGAATGAACAACCTGCCTCTCCAACAACGAATGCACAAGTTGATTTTGGAAATCAACATCATGCATGTCCAGAAAATAACCGAAACAAGTACGCCTAAACGCATCAAGCTGCGGTTGGGATAACTTATCCTTCAAATTTTTAATCACAGTATACCACTCTTCCGGATCAATCATATACTCATAACCCTAGAAACAACAATGAAACAACAATGAAATAAAAAATAAACAATACATCTTGTACAGAAAATTTTAAAAAATAATAAAAACAACAGATCAACAGCATAGAATCACAACAAAAACAACACAGAAACAAAAACAAAAAAAAAACACAATAAAACCATAGAACACTAAATAACAAAATAGATCCAATAATCTTAAGAAAAAAACACCATACCTCAGCAACATCCACGCCTCTAAATCCAACAATCTTCTTTTTAGATGATTTTACCTTAACAACTTGTTTTTCATCATCATCGCCAAGTTTCATCTTCCTCTTTTTAGACGATAAAGGAACTAGGGATTCTAATTTCGAACCGCTTCTCAGAAATCTTGTACAAGCATCAGCCGTCTTTTCCATTTTCAGTCGAAGTAGAAGAGATTTCTTAGGAGCCATGGTATAAATATGAAACCAAAAGGACACAAAAAGAACGGTTTCAAATGTAGCAGTTTCCACAGGCGGTTTCTAGAGAGGATTATGGAGAAGTTAACGAAGAAGTTACAAGAATCACACAAAAAGCAAAGCAAAAATGGCGGACATACAACGCGGGAAACTCAGGCGTTGAGATGAAAAGAGAGGAAGAGAAAATGATAGATTGGACACGAAGAGACTGCACAACATATTTTAGGGAAAAAGTAAAAAAAGAGCGTAAAGAAAGTAATCAAAAAGGTAGAAAATGATATGTTGGTATTACCGGGATTTGGGCCAAAGAGAGGGTATTTTGAGTAATTTCCCCAGGGTATTTTATGTAATTTCCCCATATATCAACCCAAACTCAATCCACTTTGGGCCGCAGGTTGGGCGCACCGGCCCATCCACAAATAAATAAATAACCAAAAAAAAATTTTGTTGAGAATTTATCCACAATACTAATTGTTATGTGTATATTTATCTGGATTAAATAAAAGTTGCATATATTTTGTGTGAAAAGATTTTTTAATTAGGCAAAAACTCATATAGGACCGTCTTACGGGTCACAATCCGTAAGACGGATCCTATTTGACCCGAGGATCCTGTTGACCAGGTCCGCGGGTCAGCAAGTCCTCCCTTTTTTTTCTTGTTTTTTTCCTTAGTTAAAGTAACAATTTTATGAGAAAAAGTATCGGTTATTTTAGATAAAGTATCATATTTTTTAATATTGCCACAGATTATGATTACATTACATTGAATGACAAATTAATATATCAGAGTTAAAGTAACACATTTTGTAAGTCCAAGCGGCTACGATAATCTAGAGGGGGGGGTGAATAGATTATCTCCATCTTTTCGATTTCGCCCTCTTTTTATAACCGAAAACTCAAAGATAATAATAAGGTGCGGAATGTAAACAACACACGTCGATTTAAAGAGGTTCAACCCACCTAGGGCCTAATCCTCTACCACCCCAGTATATCCGGGATGGATTTCGAAAAGAAAAAGAATTTTATTAATTACCAAAATTAATACAAATTCAACTTACAACACCTTGAAGAGCACCACTCTCTTCTTCAACACCACCTTTGGAGATTACCACAATCTCCCTTTGAAGATTACCACAATCTTCCTTCAACGGCACCTTGTGAAGATTACCACAATCTTCAACCTTGAAGAATACCAAATTCTTTAACACCTCAATAAGAAGATTACCACAATCTTCTTCACCTATCACCTAGATCATCCAAGTGTGTTCTTACCACAAGAACACTCACAAGGATATCTTGTGTTTGAATGATAACCAAAAATCAAGATTACAACTCAATAATGAATAATACAATTTGAGTGCGAAGTGTAATCAAGAAAAGCCTAGACCTCAAAGATGTGAAAGTGATAAGCTAGGCAATTTTACAACAAGAATAATAACAATGAAAGACCAAGTGTTTGCTTGAAGTGTATCTTGTTGTGTTGTATCTCAATTGTTGTCTAGGTTGCTCCAAAACTTCCTCTATTTATAGGAGATGATTGATCAAGCATAGGCTCCTCTTGGGGATTGAAAATCTACAGAAAAATACAATTAAAATCAAGAATATAGCTGTTAGAAATCAATCCCACAATTTAAGGAAATGTGTCTGCTGTCAAACGGTCATATTTTTGTTGTCAATACACAGGGCGACCGGTCGCACAGAAATAAGAGAAATAAGAACACTTTGAAAATTACAACAGGCGGCCGGTCGACGAGGCTTCGACCGGTCGACCCTCCTCAACCGTCCCCCTAATCAAAAATAGAAGAGATTTTGTTCTGTTTCAAAAACAAACTTGCAGTACTTCGGCCGATCATTGACGGCGGCCGGCCGACCGACCGGCCGACGCCTGATGCACCGGTCGACCGCTTGTTTTTGCTTCCGTCTCATTTTCTGTTTCTAAAAACATCTTCAGTACGGGTTGCCCTATAGGGCGGCGGCCGACGACACGAGACAAAATGTTGTCCAATTTTTATCGAAAATAAAACTCAAGAAATACTCCGAAAATATAGTAAAAACATTTTAAACCGATCGAGAGTATTTAGACAACATTTAGGGACCTGTTATAGGAGTAAAAACTCATTGATATAAAATCAATAAAAATGTTGTCCATTATTAACAAAAATAAACTTGAGGAAATACTCCTAAAATATTGAAACCTTTTAAATCATTTAGGAGTATTTGGACAACCTTTAAAAAACATTGTTTTGGTGATAAAATAAAATCATCAAAATTAAGATAAAAACATGTATCAAACAATCTCCCCCTTTTTGATGATTACAAACCAAAACAATTTTTACACACACTAAGAGAGCAATTTTAGAAATGATTTTCCGGTAAAAACATTTGACCGTTTGGAAGCAACCAAAATTTCCAAAATTATTAAAGCAACCAAATAGGGAGTAAATATTTTCAATAATAAGCACAAGCTCCCCTATCAACAAGCACATCAAGAATAATGTAAAAGCAATTATCCATAAGCTAAAAGCTTGCTAAAAGCTTTTAGCTTTTACAATTTGTTCAAGAGCTTATAAGCTCCCCCTGTCACAAAACATCATTATATAAGTCCATCAAGCAACAATTGGACTAAAAATAAATCACAACTTATGGCTTTTATGAGCCATAGCTTATAGCTTTTATTTCGAGCTTTTTATTAGCTTCTTTGAGCTAATGAGCCAATATCCTGTTTCTCCCCCTTTGGAATCATCAAAAAGAATGTTAGGATGGTGGAAACACCATACAATAATATCAAAGCACGCCAAAGGGACGGTTTAATAACCGTTTGAGCAATTAAAGCATAATAATCCAAGGAAAATGGGAGAATTGAAGCATAAGAGATCCATAAGCTCATTAGTTAGCAAAGAACATGATTTCAAAAAGATTTTACGACATTATGAAGCAAGAGAATCATGTAGAAGTTGAAAG
This sequence comes from Rehmannia glutinosa, assembly GCA_016081115.2. NCBI lineage: Eukaryota > Viridiplantae > Streptophyta > Magnoliopsida > Lamiales > Orobanchaceae > Rehmannia > Rehmannia glutinosa. Next base: position 42,448,914 of record CM071935.1, on the reverse strand, counting down.
TTTCATTGCGACATTTCAACAAACACCTTGTGTGCGTTAAAAATAGAAGAGGTTGTATATAACCTTTGTAAATGGTTTAAGCCAAAAATTTTCATATCATCAATCAACCTCATTCCAAAACAAAAAAATCATATGCAACAATAGTTCATCAAGTAAGGAGCTCAAAAGAGATTCTCAAGGGTTCAACCCAATTGAGATAAGCTAAGAATGATCAAGGCATTACAAATGCCAAAAAATTAGAACATATATCAAGTAATAAGTCATGCCTAAAACAATATATGTATCAAATGTCAAATGTCCCAATATATCCAACTAAGCATAATGATCAAAGCATTAAGAGAAGCACTTTTACCATCAAGTACTTCATACCAATTATCAAACAATGCATTAGAGTATTTTTACCATCAAATACTCCATCAAAGTCAAGATCATCCACAAGTCATTATCAACTTGCAATTTTAACCCTTTTAAGAAAAACAAGCAAATATCATTAGTACAAATGAGTTTTACAAAAGTTCATAAAAGTACAAAGCAACTTAAATGAAAATGCTAGAAAGTAAAGGGGTGGGGTAACATCATTCCTCATCCGAGGAGAAGCAAGATCCGGGAATTAAGTCCTTGATGAATTTCTTTAACTTGCCGATAGACTTTTGCATTTTGGAGGTCTTTTGCTCCAAAGCCTCATACCTCGTCTCATGAAAAGTCCTCATCTCATCAAATTCGGCTTGAGTATACCTCCTAGGCGGTTGAGCACCGGTATTACCCTCCGGATTGCTCGGTTCGCCCTCTTCCGCCAATCTTGCGGCCCCGGCGTCATCAAAGAAGTCATTAGGATCGGGAGACTCTTGACCTCTTCCTCTCGCCATTTTGGTTGGTCGGATTTCCATGTTCTTGCGCATAGTGACCATTTGGGCGATGTTATCAATGTCAAAGTCGTTTTGAAATACCTCCGAGTTACACTCCGACGAAGGTAGTCCCGATTGAATAAGAAGTTTACAAATCCAATTTCCCATAACCAACTTCTTATTACCTTGAGTAATGGACTCGATTAGACATTGAATAAGTATGGCACCAAAGTTAAGTGGTTCCTCCTAGCAATCTTATAAGTCAAAAATAATCCATATTGCTAGGCATCTTTCCCGACTTACCACAAATGCAATATGCGACAATGACCGATAAAATACGATGCTCAAGTGTCATTGCCAACAAAGAATACTTTGGCCATACTCCCAAATACGTCTTAACTTCTTTCATCGACACCCCCAACATTTCATCATTCCAAGTCCCACAAGAGAAATAATCCCAACCACCTTCTCTAACATGTAAAAGCCGCAAATATCATTGGGAGTCCATCTAAAATGACGACCCTTTATAAGCGAATTAACGGCAATCGGCTTTCTTTCATTATCATATTGCACCCACATATTAGCATAAAAATGTTGGATAATATCATCATCATACAAAACATAAGCATGCTCCCATAGATACATCCAACCTTGTTCCTCAAAAAATCCCCTAATGGTGGGATACTCATTTGTAAATGAGCTAAAACGACACATTTTAGTCCGAGCAATAGATTTACCTCCCATCCCCGAATCCTCATAGTACCATTCCGCATACTTATTGATGAAATTAAGAGCATTGCGAGAATTTGGAGCTTGAGTAACAAAAGATTTTTTACCTTTCGCCCAACGGCAATTTTCGAGCGAAATTGTTCCGCGAAGCTCGGTAATTTGGGCCCGAGAGAGAATGGGATTTTGAACATCATCGCCTTCTTGAGCCACGTTTCTTTGAGTGGCTCGAATATCCCTTTGTTCGGCTTCGTCTCGCCGATTTCTCGAAGTACCCTCTCCGCCCTTTCTTCTCTTAGAAGTGAGATTTTGATCGGTGGAATTTCTTGGAGGAGCCATATATGTAAGATTCTTGTGAAAATAAGAAGATTAGCAACAAGAATCGTGAAAAATGATGAAGAATTGAAGATTTTTAAGGGAAGGGGATGAAGAACGCTGTTATAGGGTTTTAGGGAAAAACTTGTCTGCTTTCTGAGAGAAGACAGAATCGATTATATGTGTAAAATAGGCCTGGGCGACCGGCCGAGGTAGGGTAGGCGACCGGTCGGCGACGTGCGAGCGGCCGGCCGCCTGCTTTGACCGTCCCAGGTAATTTTTCTTTCTCCCAGAGTTTTCTAAAATTCAATTTTTCACCCCAAAAGTTTTAAAACTTTGCAAAAATATAAGTTTGGACTATATCCAACAAATATGGGTTTAGGGAAAACATATACACGATAAAATCGAGACTAAACACGTAGTGCCTTTTAAAAGAAAATATTTGCAAGATCAATTAGGGGCACTTAAGGGATCAAAATGAAATATCTTGAAAGATATGTGCATAAGCATAAAATCGAGTTTAAAGAAAAATACGAGTAGACATACCTCGATGGTTTAAGAAACTTGATGACGTAATAGCCAATGAGTATGAAATATGTATCCTACACAATTCTTAGACAACATTTGCATAGAAAATACAAGTGTAGGCAAGTAATATGAGATATCAAAAAGAGCTTATGCTATAAGATTTCATAAGATATAATAAGCCATATAAGTCTAATAAAATGCTCAAGAGTTTTAGAAAATCATGCAAGGTCTCTTTTAAAAGTTTTGAAACTCATAAATATATAAGAGACCTATATTAAAAATAAATACTTGAAGATTCATTTTGCAATTAAGACACAATTAAAAGTATGCATAGATTTAAAAATAAAATGCATATACAAATGGGGAGATACGGTTTACCAATTACGCCGTTTCCATGGGTTGTGTCTTTCCCATTGTTGATGGTATCTTCCCATTGAGAAGTTACTTTGTTGATGATGACTTCTCCATTTCCAAGATTGGTTACCTTCCCATGGTTGATGGTTTCTTCTTCTTTGAAAATCATCTTGTTGATGATGTCTTTGCCATTTCAAGGATTGTGTTCTTCCCATTTTTGATTATACGCTCTTCTTGGAAATTGGCTTTGTTGAGAGTAGTTTCTCCTTCTTTGATCAAATGAAACGTTCATTTGATGTTTTCTTGGTGGCATGAATTTTCTCCGATTTTTGCTTTGCCGGGTACCTAATAGCACATTGTTTTGTGGTACCCTCATGTGTTTGGGTCCTTTGAGATTAGCTTTGAGACTTTTAGGTCTCCAACAATATTTAGAGCTATTTCTAGCCCGACAAGAATTAGCCGTATGACCCTTTTTGCCACAATAAAAAACAAGTAATAATTCTAGGAGCATAATGACCAATATGCATAGTGACTTGATCCTTTTTCATATGATTAACAACATTAGGCTTATGATCAAGTCCTTTATCACAATTATGAATATCAACAATATTGGACATTTTATTGGTACTCAAGTTGGATTTTAATAAATCCTTTTTCATGCAATCAATATTCTCAACAAGAGTACTATTTTTCTTTTTCAAGGTTTCTAACCTTGTCAAGTGTGGTGGTGTGAGCACATGATAGTGATTCATAAGAAGTAAATAAACTATCCTTATCATTTTTCAAAATATTGAATTCCTTTTTCAAATTTTTGTATCTAACAAGTAAGCTTTGGAATTCATTTTGAAGTTCATCATAATCATTTTGTAAATCACTATAATCATTTTGAATGACAATATCATAGGAAGTAGAGGGTTTAAGAAATACCTCATTTTCTTCATTGATGCCCATAAAACAATATTCAACTTCTTCATAATTGGAAGTTGTAGGAGGCTTATTCCTTAGATTTGAGCTTGTATGATCTTGAGAAGTAGATGCTTTTGTTTGACTCCTTTCATTTGCAAATACTCCATAGATGGCTTCTAATTTTTTCCATATTTCATGTGCCGACTTTATTCCTACAATATGTTCATATTCTAAATTAGTAAATGAACAATACAAAATATTTAAAGCCTTACCGTTTAAGGAGATGATTTTCTTTTCTTCATCATTGAGCTTTTTGAAGCCTTTTGAGGTGTATGGTGTATCTTTCGTCGGAATGGATTCTCCATTAATGACGGTGTTCCAAATGTCGAACCCGCAACCTTGTAGATAGCATTCCATTCTTTCTTTCCAAAAATTAAAATTCTTGGAATCAAATAGTGGTGGCTTGGTGGTGGAGGTGCCGGATAGATGAGCTTCGTTCGTAGCCGTTGATCGTTTCTCTTCACTCGCGATGTGAAACGAGCTTGCCAAAGAGTTTGGCTTTGATACCACTTGTAAGTCCAAGCGGCTACGATAATCTAGAGGGGGGGTGAATAGATTATCTCCATCTTTTCGATTTCGCCCTCTTTTTATAACCGAAAGCTCAAAGATAATAATAAGGTGCGGAATGTAAACAACACACGTCGATTTAAAGAGGTTCAACCCACCTAGGGCCTAATCCTCTACCACCCCAGTATATCCGGGATGGATTTCGAAAAGAAAAAGAATTTTATTAATTACCAAAATTAATACAAATTCAACTTACAACACCTAGAAGAGCACCACACTCTTCTTCAACACCACCTTTGGAGATTACCACAATCTCCCTTTGAAGATTACCACAATCTTCCTTCAACGGCACCTTGTGAAGATTACCACAATCTTCAACCTTGAAGAATACCAAATTCTTTAACACCTCAATAAGAAGATTACCACAATCTTCTTCACCTATCACCTAGATCATCCAAGTGTGTTCTTACCACAAGAACACTCACAAGGATATCTTGTGTTTGAATGATAACCAAAATCAAGATTACAACTCATAATGAATAATACAATTTGAGTGCGAAGTGTAATCAAGAAAAGCCTAGACCTCAAAGATGTGAAAGTGATAAGCTAGGCAATTTTACAACAAGAATGATAACAATGAAAGACCAAGTGTTTGCTTGAAGTGTATCTTGTTGTGTTGTATCTCAATTGTTGTCTAGGTTGCTCCAAAACTTCCTCTATTTATAGGAGATGATTGATCAAGCATAGGCTCCTCTTGGGGATTGAAAATCTACTGAAAAAATACAATTAAAATCAAGAATATAGTGTTAGAAATCAATCCCACAATTTAAGGAAATGTGTCTCATTGTCAAACGGTCATATTTTTTTTCTTTGTCAATACAGGCGACGGCCGCCGCACGAAAATAAGAGAAATAAGAACACTTTGAAAATTACAACAAGGCGGCCGACGAGTTTCCGACCGGGTCGACCCTGTCTCAACCGGTCCCCTAATCAAAAATAGAAGAGATTTTGTTCTGTTTCAAAAACAAACTTGCAGTGTACCGGTCGATCATTGGCGACGGCCGACCGGCCGACCGGACCGACGCCTTGATGGCCGGTCGACCTGCTTGTTTTTGCTTCCGTCTCATTTTCTGTTTCTAAAAACATCTTGAGTGCGGGTTGCCCTATAGGGCGGCCGGTCGACCACGAGACAAATGTTGTCCAATTTTTATCGAAAATAAAACTCAAGAAATACTCCGAAAATATAGTAAAAACATTTTAAACCGATCGAGAGTATTTAGACAACATTTAAGGACTGTTATATAGAGTAAAAACTCATTGATATAAAATCAATAAAAGTGTTGTCCATTATTAACAAAAATAAACTTGAGGAAATACTCCGGAAAATATTGAAACAATTTTAAATCATTTAGGAGTATTTGGACAACCTTTAAAAAACATTGTTTTGGTGATAAAATAAAATCATCAAAATTAAGATAAAAACATGTATCAAACACATTTATGAGTAAAAATATATATTTTTTGAGACAAAATATCATGTTTTAAGAGTAAAAATATATGTTTTTTAAATAAAATATTAGATTTTTTAATAATAAATACAAAGAAAGATGAATAATAAATATGATAGAGTTAAAGTAACACTTTTATACGTTAAAATATCTATTTTTTTGAGATAAAAGTGCCATGTTTTTTAATATAGTCACAAATTAGAAATGAAGGAAAGAAGAAAAAATAAAAAAATAAATGATATAGTTAAAGTAACACTTTTACAAGTAAAAGTATTTATTTTTTGAGATAAAGTAAGACATTTTTTAATATAATCACAAATTATGAATATACTACGATAAATATATATATAACAGAGTTAAAGTAACACTTTTATACGTTAAAATATCTATTTTTTGAGATAAAGTATCATGTTATTTAATATAGTCACAAATTAGAAATGAAGGAAAGAAGAAAAACTAAAAAATAAATATGATATAGTTAAAGTAACACTTTTATAAGTAAAAGTATCCGTTTGTTGAGATAAAGTATCAGATTTCTTAATACAGTTACAAACTAGGAACAAAAAAAGATGAAAAATAAAAAATAAATATGATGTAGTTAAAGTAACACTTTTATAAGTATCCATTTATTGAGATAATGTATCATGTTTTTTTAATAGACTTGGGTTTGATTCTTAGCCTTTACATTTATAGGCGTTTTTAATTTTTTTTTAATTACCAGGCGTATTTATGAATGGATTTATATAAATTGTTATACTAAAATTACACAATAAACACTAGTGTTGTAGTGGTAGAACACCACTTTAAGCCTGTTAAGGTCACGGGTTCTATTGGGCTGGGCGGGTTGCGGGTGCTGTAAGCGGGCTGCGGGTAGGATCCATTTTACGGAATAGGATGGATCCGTAAGACGGTGCTACAAGAGACCTACTCTTTTAATTAATGTAAATAATAAGTGTACAAAAGTTATTTCTGCAACCCGCGATTAAGCAATTTTATCTGACATGCAATTTAAATCACATTTGCATTAATATATATGTAGTTGTTTCGCTTTTTCACCTTAAAGAGGAGGTGCTAATTATTTATGTTAGGAAACTGATGGTGTGCTGCCAATGGCTTACTAATTTATATTTCTGAAGGTAGGCGTCAAATTTGTGAAACAATGCGGTAACCTGACACGTACTTAATATGAATTTAGCAGGTACATATACAACCTTTGCAGGTTTATGTTAAAATCGGGTCGGACACGGTTAACACGATAAATAAATAGGTCACGTCAGGTCGATCCGCGTGTCGACGCTAACCCATATAATTTTATAGTAACATGTTATTTTTATATCTTGTGATGTTTTAGTTGGTTATATGATGATGGACAAATTATTTAATAAATTTTCTAATAATTTAATGCATTTTTTATTTGTAATTTTAGCTTTTTCTCTAATATTTTTATTTTTTCGTGTCAACTTTAAATTATACAGATATTTTGTGTCGTATCGGGTTACCCGTGTCATAAACGGGTTGTGTATCTTGAAACAAATAATTAAACGGATCGTGTTCGCGTTTGTGTTAAACCTGTAATACCCATGTCAGAACACGAAATACGACACGATTGACACCCCTAGTTGCAAGTGCCAATGGTCTAATGGTTTCATTCTATCTATTAGCACGGTATTGTGCATAGTACACTAGTTGTAGTGCACTTGGTGTTTGGATATATAACAAGTGTCTCATTTTTTATATGGATAAATGACAAGTGTTTTGTTTTTCAAAAGAGAGACACTTGTATCGTAGATCTATAACAAGTGTACAAACATCCGATGTAGCATCTACTGACTACCGGACCCTATTAGCATTATTAGAAAATCATATCTTTTTTTCTTCGAAAATAGACAACTGTTGCTTTATGTAGCAAAAGGACAAGTACATAGAAATAATTTCATTGCAAAACGTTATCTGAATATAGACAATCAATTGACAACTCAATAAAACTTGAATGGAAATTTCCATTGTTATATAAAAAAAAAGGTGAGCGAAGCTGACCAGACTCAACCTGCCGCCTATTTAGGCCCGCTTCCTCTATGTTTGGCATGGTGGGGCATGGTGGCCGGATGGACTTGGCCCATTTTGACAACTCTATTTATAATCGTGTCATACTTGTTTTTTATTTTAATTTTTTAAATTGATTTCTATTTAAATCTTATTATAATTTTAGAGCCAAAGAACATTTATCATTTATAAAGATTACGCACATTAATGCTTCTATCCCCTCATTATTTTTTGGCAATTTTCTTTATCCATAGTTTTAGTTGCTATATATTACTATTTTGGCATTCTTTTGTGCTCTACTACTTTATTATTATAATTAGTATCTTATTTATTAACTCAATATATTATTTTCTTTAGTTTGCACCACAAAAGAACTGTATTGAGTAGTAGGAATTTTATATTTTTTTCTTTATTTTCATCACTTAATTATATTAATCATTTTATGATGTTTATATCGTGAAATTATTGGATGAATTTGTTGAAATAACTATTTTTGTTTGTTTTTATTTGATTAGTAATAATCTATTTTTGTCCTTTTGATAGGTTATTGATTAGACAAAAATATCTTTATTAGATTAAATTATAGAGTACATTCCATAGTTATATACTGGTTGATCAATTTTTAATTCACTTGTTAGTACATATTGTAAAGCAAACTGCTAAAAGAATTTGAACTCTTTACTTGTTAAATAATTATTCCGCACGATAGATGTTCTAAAGTTTAATAAATTAAGGATACTTTTTTTTAAAAAAAAAATAAGAATACTTTCCAACGCAAGTATAATAAATTTAATTTTTTCATTATATAGAAAAAAATTAATTGTGTGACTTTGATTATCATCCCCCTCCACAACAAATTTTAGTTCTTCCTGGTAGGACTTATGTGTACCCATCACACGGATCTGGATTCGTGAGCCAGACCCATATACCCAAAACCACAAACCAAATACTCAAACCCATATATGCAATAGACAAAGACTTATATAGGACCGTCTCACGGGTCTCTATCCGTGAGACAGGTTGGGTCGATCAAGTTAATAGAAAGTTCGCGGGTCAACAGGGCACAAATCAACAAAAAGTCAACTGTCCGCCAAAAATATTCCAGTAATACTTTTTGAGAAAAAAGTAGTACTTTAAGACAAATAATACTTTTGAGCAATAAAATAATACTTTAATTAGGAACATGTAATACTTTTGACACAAAAAGTGATATTCATTGTTAAAATTGGTGCTAAAGATGATTGATATTTTGTAGTTCAATAAGTAATATATTTTTCGCTTAAATATTTAATACGTGTAATACATTTCCACTTAAATGTGTAATACTTTTCACTTAAAACTCTAATAATTTTTAGTTCAAAATGTATATTTTGTAGTTCCACATGTAATAACTTTCTCTTAAACATGTAATACTTTTCATTTAAAACTATAAATACTTTTAAGTTCAACATGTAATATTTTTTACTTAAAATTCTAATATTTTTCAGTTCAAAATTTAATAGTTTTTTAATTCAAATTTGTCATAATATTCACTTAAAACTATAATACTTTTCAGTTAAAATGTAATATTTTTCAGTGGTAGTTTTCAGCGCTATTTTCTTTTTCCTCTTTTTTCATCTTTTTTTTCCCTTCGTCTTCTCCGTCGTTTTTCTCTGTTTTTCTTCTTCTTTTCCCTTCATTTCATGGCAAAACCAAAGTTCCAAGATAATAAAAAAAGATTCATATTAGAAACTTAAAATCTCCATTAATGGTGTATCATGCCCTCGTTAGCCATTAGCTTTTTCTCTATATTTGAATGTGATTTTCTATTTCTCTTGTCAGATCCACGATCACATTTTGCTTATTGGGGCCCTCATCCACCCTCCATAGAATGATTACATTCATATATAAATAAATGCCCCATCTTCAGCACTATATTTAACATATTGTATCACCTTTTCTTTTTTTATCAAAAGTATTACAATTTTCAAATAAAAGTATTACTGCGCGAATTTTGGCGGACTGTTGATATTTCATTGACCGCGGATCCGCTGTTGACTGGATCCGAACTGACCCGTCTCATGGATAGAGATCCGACCTTCTCTATGCAATAACCTCCAAAAATCCGCCTTCCACTTACCAACTCCATGCAAAAGAAAGAATATGTAAGAAAAATTATATATATATATATATATATATATATATATAGGATTTGGATCTGGTGAGTCCACATAAATTATGTGAGTATGTGAGACCAAATCCAAAGCGTTGATTTAATTTTTAAATGGTCTAGATTAAACAGTTTTTTATCATTTTATAATGGTTAATTATTGGAGAAAAAGACATTTTGGTAAATACAACTTATATCAATTATTAAGGGAAAATTATTTTTGGTAGTGGTTTTTCACATTGCTATAATTTAGGGAACGATTTTTAGAAGTCTTCTCTTCCAAACCTTTTCTCTTGGCTTTTCTCTTCCAATTCTTTTCTCTCCCAAATCTTTTTACACGTCTCCATCTTTATGAGAAAAATCTCAATCTCATGAAAACTCCAATCTCCATAGCTATTGTGAAAAACCCCACCAGAAGAGCATCTCCATCGATATGTGTTAAAGATTTCTCAACATCTTTGTGAAATAGAGAGAAAAATGGAAGGAGAAAAACAATCGGGTTCTTCATTTGCTTCTGATCTCTTTGGGGCTAAGGATTCTTCGACAACTGGTTCGTCTTCTGGGATTTTTGGTTCGATTTTTGCGCCTCCTATTAAGGTATTAAAGGCGGTGCTTTTCTTTTTCTTTTTTGAAAATTATTTTGTGATTTGGTTCATGGGTCGTCTGCATTCTCGTAGTTTTAATGATGGTTTGTAGTTGCGATATGTGTTAGGGGCATATGATAGTATGGAATTTGTTTTAATGGCTTCTTGCGTTGAGGAGGCGCTTGATTAAATAGATCATGTTGTTGTTCAACTATGTGCAAATGCTTATTGATTTTCGTAATAATGCTTATCTATGTTCTTCTAAATGCATAATTAGGATCTGTTGTGGGTTTTTTGTTATTTTTTATTTACTGATTTTACTAGTTGAAAAAATAAAGTTAGTAGACAGGTAGATTAACGAGGCTTTCAACTGCTTATTGTTGTTGATAATTATGCTTATGTATGTTTTATATTATGCTTATCTATGTTTTATATTATGCTCTCAAATTAGGGGGTAATTAGTATTGCCATATTTTTTTCTAAAGCTGGGGGAATTGCTTATTGTTGTTGATAATTATGCTTATCTATAGTTTGATTTCTGCTTATATATCTTATATTATGCTTATGCTTGGTTGGTTTTTATGCTTATAAATGTTTTGTTTGTTAATAGATATTTTATATAAATGACTAGTGTCTTTTTTTTTGATAGATTTTCTGTTGGAAATGACAAAAATTGTAATGAACGAGCAGATGAAGTCGAGTTTGGGACCGACGAAGGAGTTTGCCAAATCGAGTTAGGATCACAATGGAACGTTGTTGTTTCATACTTTTGATCTGAATGTTGAATATTGTAGTATTTTATAGCCATTTTAAATATGGTTGGTTTGGACGTACATGCGTAGTTGATATATGAATATTTTCTAGTTAGTGTCGTATATATTTTCATGGTTTTTTTTAGATACTGTAAGCAGAATTCAATTGCTTTGTAAGCATAATTCAGTTGCCTTGTAAGCAAAATTCAATTGCTTTGTAACCAGAATTCAATTGTTTTGTAAGAAGAATTCAGTTGCCTTGTAAGCAAAATTCAATTGCTTTTTAAGCAATTATTTTCGTGGTTTGATGGTATTGTAAACATAATTCAATTGCTTTCTTAGCACCATAACATCCTATCACAAGCAATACTTTACGCACAAATAAACAATTGAACATATGGGATTGTAATAACCAAATTTTGCAAGAATGTTGAATTATTTGCTCGAAAAGTACTACATCAATCACAAATAAGTTGAGTACATAGTAGTAATAAACATTACAATAACCACACATAGACAGTTTGTAATATGTGAATAAGCAGTATTAAACAAATAAATAAGCAGTCACAACATATTCTCGAACACATATTTTATTTATTTATTAAGAATTATTTTTAAAATGGTATTCCGTTGTTGATATTATCAAAATTTATTCCTTCGTCTGGAGTCATATTTTCGTCTCATTCTGGTATCCAGTTCGGAGATGAATTCGATGTTATTTTCAATCCGCTGTTGTGGCACATGTGCAATCCCAACTGATTCAAACAAAATAAATAACTAAACAACGTTAGAATATACATAAGCGTATAGTTATGCACATATAAGCAAACGTCTAGTCATAGCTAAGCAAAGTACCGAGTTAGAACAAATGGGGAAGTAATAAAAAATTTGAATACATACAAGCAAGTATTCGTGGATACATAAGTAACATTTTAGTATCACCCAAGCAAATTTCTGGGTTGGAAAAACCGTCAACGTTTGAATGAATAAGAGTCCATATAAGTATAAATTTTTAACTTTTTTGCATAACATGATAGTTCTTCTCAAAGAAACTATTATTAATGTAAGAGTTTAAAACACAGTAAAAACTAAGCAACATTTTGCATACGTATGAGCAAGTATTTAAGCATATATAAGCAACATTCTGGCCATATCAAGCAATTTTTTAAAAAAAAATGGGAATGGCGAAATTTCATGGGATTTTCTAGATTTAGCACATGGAGTTAAGGAAACATATCATCAAAATTGTTTGGAAATCAACTACACGGCGTGGGTTGAATGAAGGATGCCACCAATTGTGGGTAACTCCCCTATTTTCATGGGATTTACTAGATTTAGCCAACCTCCCTATTTTTATGTGGACTAATTTGCCCCCATTTTGACTTTACAATTTATTTTATTAACATTAATCAGAATTAATAATAGCCATTGAAATAGGTAGATATGTGGTCTGAATTTAGTCTTATGTACTCATATAATAGGATATAACCCTCCCTATATATATATATATATATATGTATATGTGCGGCTAAATTGCAATTTTGCAAATTGCATGATTTTTTCAAAACATGTCCCTAAATTTCCACCACCTATAGTTAGGGGACCAGTTTTGTCACCCCATATATAGTTAGGGGATCAAAATTGCAATTTAGCTTATATATGTCATATAAGATCGGATCTAACTGGTATTTCACGTGAATCCCGCTTTACTATTATCCTTTTTTAATGATTTATCAGGTCCAAATGTTGAACAGATTCCTTTTATTGGAAACTGGAAATGGTAAATACCAAGGCACAAATCTAGGCCATCAGGTTTTGTTGTCGTTCACTGCATCTGTGGAGTCCGGGGAAAAGTGTGAAAAGAAAGCAAAGACTCGTTTTTTTTTTTTTTTTTTTTTTTTTTTTGCAGGTTCTCTTTTTGTTGAAGAAAAATGAAAAGAGATTGATCTCCCATTTGCTCCTCCCTCCCTGGCGCCAGGCCGCCAGCATTACACTACCAAAAAAAATGCATTTAGTAATTAATGCTAAAAAATTTCACTTAAATGACACTTACTAACGCTTTTGAAAACTTCGTGAGTTATGTTGTTAAATTTGATGTCATGAAAATTAATATTCGTGACGCTATTGATGCTACTTTTGTCACAATTACTAATGATTTAATATATTTTAAAAGAAGCTTTATTGACGCTAAACGCGTTGTAAAATTTAGGAACACTATTAAGCGCATCTTTAAATCGCGACGCTTTAGAAATTAGTATCATTAAAATTGTGACGTATTTTTTATGTCTAGCTTTTGTAAAATTGATTATAGGTCACTTATATACTAATTATATTTTTGAAAAATTTTAAATTTAATATTTAATTTTTGACTTATTTTTAATAAATTTATTGTTAGTCAATTATACACCACATTGTCTCAACTTAAAAACTCTCACTATCACTCTCTACACTTCATTAATCTTTCGATGTGGGATATACATTCTAATTTTTTTTACTTTGTAACGCTTTTTACTAAGTCTAGTCATTTTAATGACACAAACAATCAAGCTTAAGTAAATTTTAAAAATTTGGCGACGAATAAAAAAGTGCGCAAGTAAAATAGAAAATGTCATCAATGTTATGACTCTTTTGCTAATCGTTGTCATTTTAACGTCGCCGGTGCTTCGCCGGCTGTGATCTCCATGAGATCGTTGGACATGTTAAACTTCGAACTTCTTACCTCCCCCCATTCGTATTTAGTCTTCCCTCCCATCGCGATTGTCCTCAACGGTCGTTGCAACTCCGATTCTCCTCGCGTCGACGTCGTCATCAATGGCTGTTACATCTCCGTCCGCGTCTGATGCTCCGATGGGTTCCCAGGTTGCTATTTCATCTATTTTGCCTTGTTACGGTATTCCCCCTAGTTTTGTCCCTTCGCACGTGACCCCAAGCCCAACCCCCATGCACGCCTTTGCGGGGCTGGTTCTGCCGGAAGTCTACATGGCGCCGTCCAAGTCACAACAGGTCTCCTTCGTGGGGCCTGCATCACCTTTGTTGGATATTAGGGGGGCGACTCCTCACTCCTCCAATGTTGTCCGCTATTGGAGAGTCCCCTTCTGCCTGCCGCTATTCATGGGGGGTACGACCCCCTTGGGTGCCATTTTGGAGGGCCGGCTACAACACTTCCCTCCAAGACCGCCCCCCAGGGGGTGATGACCCCTGGGCCTCTGTCTGCCATCCTTAAAGCATTCCTCCTACATGCCCTCCCACGACAACTACTCAAATGGGTGGAAGCTCCTCCCCCCATGCATCGAACCATCGACTTTCGGCTTATAACACTAATAACCATATCAATTTGGTTAACTCTTTCGCGAAAGTGGTTTCAGGCAATACCAATTCATCGGATCATATTTTACCCCAGGCCCCATGTAACGCTACTTCATTTTCCCATATGGTTTCTGGTAAAATGCATTCTATCCCTAAACCGGTCAGGAAAAGGGATTATTACTCTGTCACTATCGATGAAAATGTGTACCAACAACGTTTTGCCGAATTTTCTTTTTCTTTGATTGTGCGGGTTATTTTGGGGAAAGGTAACAAGCCATGGCCTACTTTGCTGCTTCATAAAAGGCTATCTGAGCTATGGGACATTAAGAATGATTGAAAACTAATTCCCTTGGGCAAGGGATACTTTTGTGTCAATTTTTTTCATGCGCATGATCGAGCTCGGGCTCAACTTCGTATCAATTGGGCGCTTAACCCGGGTACTATTCGGCTTTCTCCATGGGTCCCGGACTTCAATACTTACAAAGTGCACACTTCTATGGCCAGTGTTTGGGTCCGCATCTCGAGCTCAGTTTGGAATACTGGGATCCTAATACCATCATGGGGATCGCCAGTGCCATTGGAAATTCGATACAAATTGATCAGAGATCGCTTGATGGTTCTTTGGGGCATTTCATACGTGTGCTGGTGGATACTGATCTTGCAAAACCATTGGATGATCACATTTGGTGGAAAGGGTTGGCCAATGTTCCTTTGTGTCGGTTAGTTATGAGAAACTCCTGGAGTTTTGTGCTTAGTGTAACGTTACGGGACATTCCAATGCTTCTTGCCATCTTTCTACTACGGGAAAAACTACTACGGATAGGCGCACCAGCCCTTCTCATGGGCGTTCCAAGGCTCTAGATGGACGTCCAAATTCAGTTCAACGTGGTCGCTCCGGAGTCCACAAAGTTTATCGTCCTATGCAGCAGAACAAGGGCAAGGCCATTGATGACTCAATGGGAAATACGGGTTTGACTATGCATGCAGGCTCCCCTTCCTGCGCAATTGTCACTTGCCCTCCAGACGTACATCTTGGCAATACTTTTGAGGCTCTTGACTCAGAGGACGCCCCAGATCAAACAGCCGCGGATTCTCAAACATATTTTCCAATTAGGGAACTGGTCCCCAAGGCGCCTTTTTCCAACACGGTTCCATTCTGCCTATTACGGTTCAACATCCATTGGAGAAGCCTATTCGTGTGCTTAGTCGTGCCTTCCGGGATAGCTCCCTGGATTCGGCTAAATCCAGATTACCCCAGAGTGTTACTAAGGGTCCACCACCAACAATTCATGACATCACAATTGAATCGGATCGCCCTGGGCCGAATGAGTTAGATTTTGCAGCGTCAAAGAGATGGGCAGATAACGCAGTTGAAGTGGCCAACGCTCAATCGTCAGATTCTGCAGCACACCACACTCATGTCTTCACGGTGCGTTCGACACAGGCCGCACCCCCCTGTCTAAGTGAATAGCATCTTCTGGAATATCCGGGGGATTGGGAACGTTGCTTCTCGCAATGTTCTTAAGGCTTTATGTCAGAAACATAAACCTTCTTTTTTAGCTATTTGTGAGCCTAAGGTGGACGTTTCCTCCATTTTAGATTCCTATTGGAGTAGTTTGGGTTTGAGCTTCGTCACTTAAAGTTTTCATGCTAACGGTCGGGCTGATATTAAGGTCTTCTGTGATGCTAGTATATCCGTTCTGCAGCAGGTTTGGTCTTCTTCTCAGTGCATTGTTATGCAGGTACAATTGGGGTCTATGGTTTTTCATATTGGCTTTGTTCATGGTTTGTGTGATCATATTTCTCGGCGTGCACTTTGGTTGGATTTGAGGAATTTGGGTCTCACTGATCTGTTGCTTATTGGGGATTTCAACGCTGTTTTGGGACATCATGAGCGCTCTGGCAATGGTATTTTATCCCAAGCCTCTTGTCAAGATTTTAGGGACTTCTTGGAGGATGATGGTTTGTTTGTGGTGTAGATCACGGGGAATTGATTTACTTGGTGCTCCCCCCGAACGCCTCTATCTCTAGTTCAGGCTAAGTTGGATCGAGCCCTAGTAACGTGTCGATTTTTCTCTTTTTGGCAAGTTGTTAAGGGCTTGGTTCAACCTCGCATTGGATTGGATCATCACCACATTTTGGTTTCTTGCTTGTCTTCTATTTGCAGGGGTCCGGCTCCATTTCGATTCCAGCATATGTGGGTTTATCATGATTCTTTTTGGGATCTGGTGGTGTCTTCTTGGGCTTCCCCATGTGCCACGCCCAACCCCTTATTAGGCGTCATGTGGAAGCTCAATAGGTTGCGTTAGGTTATTAAGACCTGGAATAGGGATGTGTTTGGTGATATTAATTGTCGGGTTGAGAATAAGATAGAGAAGGTTCGGCAGATTCAGGCAGATATAGAGGCCTCTGGTTTTACAGCGGCACGATGGGACGCTGAGTTCAACGGCCATAATGAGTTGTCTCACACGCTTTTATTACAATCTGAATTCCTTAAGCAGAAAGCCCGTTCGGCCTGGCTTAAGGATGGGGATAGTAATATAGCATTTTTTCATCGCCGCAGTCAGATTCACAGTGGTCGATTGGGGATCCAGGGCCTAATGATCGATGGTAATTACTCAGATGATACGGCTGTTCTTGGGAGTCATATTATATCCTTATATAAGGAGCTTTTTGCAAATACAGGGGGTAGCACTTCGGATTACTCTATGGTTGATCAGGTTATTTCTCCTGTTGTGAGGGATTCGGATAACGCCGGCTTGAAGGTTTTTCCTTTGGATTCGCAGATTAAAGATGCGGTTTTTGATATGGGTTCAGACAGTTATCCTGGCCCGGACGGCTTTAATGGGACGTTTTATCGTCATTTCTGGGATGTTATTTCGGCATATGTGTCCGCCGCTGTCCGTTTCTTCTTTATCAACTCTTTCTTACCTCCGGGGTTGAATGCTAGTTTTTTGGCACTCATTCCGAAGACTAAGGATGCTAATTCTATTGAGAACTTTTGGCCGATTGTCATGACTAATTTTCTCTTTAAGATTAACACCAAGATCTTGGCTACTCATTTGGAATCGATCATTTCTGCATATTTATCTCCTACATAGTTTGGGTTTATTCCGGGGAGGTAGATTCACAATCGTATTGCCATGGTCTCTAAATAGTTCAATATCTTGCATGGTCGATCGGATGCAAATATGATCTTGAGGCGTTTGATACGTTGTAGTGGGGTTTCTTACTGCACGTTTTGCACCGCTTTGGTTTCTCAGAGATTTTTATTCACTGGGTGGATGTTATTCTTCGGTCGTCCAGAATATCAGTGCTACTTAATGGGACGCCGGTGGGGTACTTCTCCTATTTTAGAGGGGTCAGACAGGGTGATCCTCTATCCCCGTTACTTTTTTGCTTCGCGGAGGAGGTACTTAGTAAATTTATTTAGGCTGCGATTGCTCAAAATTGGTTAAGACCGTTCATTGTGCCTAGACGGATTATCTTCCCATCGTCCATCTTATACGCGGATGATATTGTTATAATGTGTGGGGCTTCTTCAGCCAACGCCCGAATCCTTCTCCAGATCCTCACCCTATATGCTGGTATCTCGGGCCAAGCTTTCAATCCTCTGAAATCTATAGTTTACTTTGGCTCTCGGGTCTCATCTCATGTACGTGGGAGGGTGCAAACTATCATGGGGATCCAGCCCAGAACGTTCCCCATAGTATATTTAGGCGCACCGATTTTCAAGGGTGCCCCTAAGGTTGCGGATTTACAACCCGTCTTTGATAAGGTCATCCTCAAATTCAAAAGATGGAAAGGTTCTTCTCTTTCCCTTGCTGGTCGAGTTTGTCTTGTTAATTCGGTGATTACTAGTTCTTTTGTGCACACCATGATGGTTTACAAATGGCCTTGATCCGTGCTCAGGCAAATGGAAAGGGCCATGCGTAACTTCATTTGGACTGGGGATGTTAATACTAAGGGATCGGTGGTGGTTAGTTGGAATCGGTGTTGCACGCCTCGGGCTGAAGGTGGGTTGGGTGTTCGATCGATTATGGCGGCGAATGCGGCTTTTTTAATGAAATTGGGCTAGAAGGTTATGAACTCAGACTCGATGATCTTCAACACCCTTAGGCGGCGCTACTTGACGGCGGATGGGGCGGTCCGGAGGTTATTTATCCATTCTTCTATCTGGGCCAGGATTAAACCTTGAATTTCAGATTGTTTGGATGATTCTCGTTGGATCCCAGGGGCTAATTCCGATGTATTATTTTGGATTGACAACTGGTTGGGTTACTCTATAGCAGACAGAATTGGTATCCCACAGGAATACAAACACTTATTTTAGCATCGCATTTCAGACTACTTTTATGACGAGTCCTGGCACTTCACCTTCTCATTTTTGGAGGCTTATTGGATCTGGTTCCAGATATTGTGCGAGTCCCCATTGCCTCTTCCTCGAGGGATACGCGGATGTGGCTAAATTCGGAGGATGGTATGGTTACTTCGATAGCAGCATATTCTCATGTTCGTCCCCACTATCCGGCGGTCAAGTGGGGTTCTTGGATTTGGTTGCAACACATCCCAGAACGGCGATTGGTGGTGGCGTGGCGGGCTATCCACAATCGATTGGCTGTCTTGGATTTATTATGGGCCAGGGGGAGTTTTACTGGCCCCTCGGTTTGTGCTCTTTGTTGTGCATTTGCAGAATCGGTTGACTATTTATTTGTCTCTTGTGTCTTTGCAGGGGATCTCTGGAGATGGATTTTTTATTCTTTTAACGTTCACCCATTTGAGGCTCATAGTTTTAATGAATTCCTGGTGCGGCTAATGAACTTTCATTTTAGTGAGCAGGTTGTTTTCCTATGGCGTGTGGCTATCCTATCCTGCATCTGGCTCATTTGGCATATCCGGAATGAGTTGGTTTTTCACAACAAACTCTAGACGGTGGACGCGGCTACTCTTCATCTTTGGTTTCTCATCGTTGAATCATCTTCATTGGATCGGGATGCATGCACAACGACCAACAGGACCTTCTCATCCTGCATAGGTTGCGTGTTCCTGGACGGGCTAGACAAGCACCGAAGATCGTGGAAGTTAATTGGCAAAAACCCCTCCCGGGATGGATCAAGGTGAATACGGACGGTAGTTCTTCGGGGGCGCCGGGAAATCTCACAGCTTCCGGGGTTTTCTGGAATTGTAGAGGTTTCTTTTGGGGGTGTTTCGTGAATCATTATGGTTCAGGCTATGCGTTTGAAGCTGAATTGGTCGCAGCAATATGGGAGATTCACTATGCTTTTGTCAAGGGCTGGACACAACTCTGGCTGGAGTCGGATTCAATGTATGTGATGAACTTGCTGTAGAAGATATCTGCTGAGGTCCCATGGCGCCACCTTAGCAAATGGCGATACACCTTACATCTTCTCGCTCATATGAATTTGGTGGTCTCACATATTTTTTGGGAAGGCAATCGGGTGGCAGACATGCTGAGCAAGAAGACGAATTACGGTACATGGTGGGGTGCCCTTCCTGAGGAGCTCGTACATTATCTCACTGATGACTATATTGGCCAATCCAACTATAGGTTTGTTAGCTAGTGCGTCCTGGCTTCTGGTTTCTTTTCCCATTTTTGGACGTTTTTCATTCATGGGGGGGACTCTTTTTCCTGCCAAGGGTTTTCCCCACAAGGGTGGGTTTTACCTTGGGAGGTTTTAACGAGGCCCCAACCATTCAACCATTTGGTCGGTTTGTGACCATTTCGATTTCATTTATGACAATGTTTTCAGGCTTACTTTTGGTTACCTGATCAGCCTGTGATCAGGAATACTCTCTTTTCCTTTTTTTTATATATATTTTCGAATTTATTCAAAAAGGACATGAATAAAAAAATGTATGTAAATTTATAACGGAAAAATAAGATTTTAAGTCCTTTAACTTGGACCCATTTGCAAATTAGTCCTCTATGTTGTCACAATAGAGTTTTTTAACATTCAAATTTTTAGATATTCAGTCCTTTAACTAAACAATTGTACTTTTGGTCCTATAACTTGACAATTTTCAGCAATTTAGTCATATCTCCAAATTTTATCTTGAACTTTTAGATGAAAATAGTCCATTACGACCATATCAGGCTCAACATGCTTATATGTACATAAATTAAATAACCCCTTAATGAATTTTATACATCTTTTGATCGAAACCGCACCAGATGTGATGGTTCGCAACGCCACCAGTCGAAGTTGTAATGTTACTAGGATTCATGAATGGTTTTGATGTGTTGTTCCTGGTGATTTATCAGATTGTTTGTAACATCTGATTTAGCCAAATGTAGATTAGATTATATGCAATTGGTCTTTTATAGTGTTGCAAGGTTTTCCTTCTTACTCCTGCGATTGCTTGTTCGACATATTAGTTATCATTATGTTCTTGTTCATACATCGTCAAGATTTGACGATACTTCCTGTAATAAATACATCTTGGATATTTGTTCAGATCGATCAATTTCTTAGAGACAAATCTCCTCACCAAAAATTAATTATAGCAATACAATAAATATTTTTTAAAAGTTCTTAATAAACCTAGGCTCTGATACCATCTTTAAGTACTAGGACGAATAGATTTGGAAAATTGAGATAAAAATTTCTATTTAAACTTAATGAGCAAAACGCACAATGTCGTAACATTTATGACCAAATTTAAACTAAAGATGCGTACAGGGCCATAAAGCTAAAGATTCAAACATATAGGACTAAATATCCAATTTCATACAAATTTTTAGGACTGAAGCTCTAACCTGCCAAGATAAAGGACCGAATATCAAAATAGGCCAACTTACAGGATGAAATTAGATCTGTTAGACGGTCTGACAACAGACTAACCATTATTTCATTATTTATTTGCCAATTTACTTGGAGAAAATTGATATAGAAAAAATTAATTGTTATGTGAGTTGTCAAGATTTTGTTGCAGATATATTTACTATTTTATACAAGGGTTTAGTTGCCAAGTTGATTTACTTTAATTGTATTAAATGACTATATGATGTTACGTGCGGATCACAAAGTTATATATAGAGTATACATATACGAGTTTAAATATCCCCACGTTGTCGGCCCACCAATTATATATGTTGGCTTTTCAAATTTGTTAGACATGTCATGTGGTAGTAGCAATATTTAAAGAGGGGGTCTCTTATAGAAAAGTCTAACGGATTAAAATTATAGAAAAGTCTCACGGATCTTTAATCCTTGAGACAGGTCATCTGACCCGGACCCATCATACCCGCGGATTCGGGCCTATTTTAACTAAAAAAAAGGAAAAATTACTTGGAGAAGACGCAGAGGACAAACGACAGCAGAAGAAGCTCAACTCTAGGGTAAATCGTGATACTCCTCCACTGCACATGTGCAAATCACACGTGTTAATTTCAAAATTGTCGATCTCTCCCACTCTGTCCCTAAAGAACAACATTACTATGTAAAAAAAAAAAAATTCTCCATTGATATAGCTTGCAAATTTTTTGGTACAATTATTAAAATTTACGCACAATGTGTTTGATGATTTGACTATGTGAAATTTGATGCATTGATTGTTCTTTCTAGTGATGAAGATAATATATAAATCACTAAAGGTAATATAAATAACTTATCCGAATAAAATTACTACTTTCTTATATTTTTATGATCTTTACTGGTTTACAATGGCCATTACTGAACAACATAAAATGGCAATAGCTGAAGGTATTATATTTTACTGCAAAAGTATTATTTTTTACCGAAAAAGTATTACCTTTTATAATATGTGAATTTTTTTCTGGTTTAATTATTACATAACACCGTGAATGTAATATAAACAACTTATCCGAATAAAATTACTAATTTCTTATGTTTTTATGATACTTATTGGCTTACATGTATAATAATGAACTGCTAGGTGAACCAATTGATCCAATGGCCATTACTGAACGACATACAATGGCAACAACTGAAGGTATTACATTTTACTGCAAAAGTATTATTTTACTGAAGAAGTATTACCTTTTATAAGATGTCATTTTTCTGGTTTAATTATTGCAGAGCACTATGAACGTAATATAAATAACTTATCCAAATACAATAAAATTTTCTTACATTTTTATGATACTTATTGGTTTACATGTACAACAATGAACTTGTGCTAGGTGAACCAGTCGATCCAATGACTATTACTGAATAACATACAATGGCAACGACAAAAGGTATTACATTTTTATGCAAAGTTATTATATTTTTATCGGAAAAGTATTACCTTTTATAATATCATTTTTGTGGTTTATATTATTACATCCAGGGGGTACTCTAGATATATCCGGCTCTCTTATTGGTTAAGAAAAAGCATAATTGAATATGTATAAGTTTTATCGTGACCATGATCGTGTACTTGGATTTAATGTATGTAAATCGACCTCTAAATGTAGGGATAATGGAGTTGTGACAGCAGAAAAGTACTTCGTATGCTCATGTGAAGGAACAAAGAGAGATATATTTTGCTATTACAACACTGACTAATTCACTGAATTTCTCTGAGCAAAATGAATCATCTGATGTTTCAAGTTCATCTAATATATTACAAGATCCTGCTCGATCTATTACAAAGAGAAGAAGAAAAAAGATAAAGAGAAATTTCGAAAAGGGCGAAAAGAAAACTATTAATGTGTATGACGCTATTCAGGCCAAGTAGTTTGGTTACAAAACTCCAAATGCTTGATTATTTTAGTGAAATTAGACTATTCTATCCAAAATATGCATTCATTTTAAGTAATACTTTATACTGAAATTGCAATACTTTTGCAATTATTCCTAATATTTTTGCAATGCACTGATACTTTTAACTTCTCTTGTTGCAATATGTTGTGTGTGCCATCACATTAAATATTCCGTATGTTAACAAACGATGTCTACCAAAATCGAACGAAAAACAACAAACAAATATTACTTGATAAGGGTAAAATATGGTCTGGGCTGACCTACCTAGCAGTGGGCTGATTTGATAGGGCCCAGTGTATTGGACCGACCTATTAAGCCCTGAGCACTGGATTGATTCGTTAAGGCCCATAGTATTGGGCCGACCTGTGTAAGGCCTAGATTATTGGGCCGATCTGCTAAGCCTTGAGCGTGGGGCCGAACTGATAACGCTTGCGGTATTGGGCCGATCTCTTAAGCCTCACACGCTTAAAGATGACATGTTGTTATTTAAGGGCCTAATTGGTCTGGTGCATTTTAGAGGGACTTCGAGGATATGAGGAAGGAGGCCGAACTGGGGCTCTGAGGATGCCTTGGAGATTTCAAGGGCTAAATATTAATACATTGGTCCGACGTGTCCCAAGGCAGGTCGGAACTAATGTCTTGAGGGCGTAAAATTAGGGTTTTAGGAGATCCGATACTAATCTAATGATGACTCTGACACCAAATCGTAACGGAATTCCGGATTTTACGGAAACCCTAATCCTAGCTAAGGTATAAAAGCCCAAGCCCAGGTTCACTCTAAACCTAATCTCATTTTTTCTTACTATTACATCGCTCTTTCTCTCTCTTGCCTTTTGTTTCTCCTCCAAGTCACTAACTTAAGCATCGGAGAGGGTACGCCGGAGCCCCCCTTGGAAGGTGATCGGCGAGAGGAGGTCGTTTTTGGGAGCAACCAAGTGGCGCTGTCTGTGGGAACATTGAGCGGAGACGTGAGCTTCAAGCGATGGTTATGAAAGATATCAGGAGAAACTTGGAAGATGATCTGAATCATACGCCATTGGGAGACACTCCGGGCGGAGTTACGCAAGAAGACACCAGGTCTCCACCTCCGCCACCTTCGGTGGAGGGCGGAGGGCAGCGGTTTCCGAGGGCTGGAGTGGATGGGCATACACCCATGTCTAGTGGAAGTGTTGATTTGGGCTCAATGTTCTTTGAACAGTTGGGTGGTTTCATCACTAGGGCCGTTGAGCAAACGGTGGAAAGGCGGCTGAGGGAGAGGCTTCTGCCACCAACTCCGCTTGTGGTCCCTCCTCATGTGGTCCCCCCGGAGGTCGGGGAGAGAGGTCGGAGGCCTGTGGTGGCAGAAGAGGTGCACTCATCGAGGGCGGAGCCCACATCAACTGAGGATCAGGATTGGTCGGAGCGGATGGTTGACCTCCATCGCGAAGTAAGGGATATTCGTCGGAGGGTGGCAGGAGCGCTGGGAGCGGCTTCAGTCTGAGTGCGGAGGGGAACTCCCTTCTTGGATGAAGTGATGGAGGATGAGCTTCCATCCTCCTACCGAGCTCTGAGTTTTGAATACGATGGTACCACGGACCCGTGGGATCACCTCTGTCGTTTCCAGAATGCTGCTTTACTACACAGGTTCACGGATGGCATGATGTGTAGAGTTTTTCCTACCACTTTGACGAAATCAGCTCAGCAATGGTTTAGTCAGCTCGCCCCAGACTTTATTAGAAATTTTGATGATTTCAGTTCGGCATTTCTTAATCAGTTCACGAGTTGTCGTAAGTACCAAAAAGCGCCCCTGACTCTGTTTAGCATCAAGCAGAGGGAAGGGGAAGGACTTCGGAGCTATATATAGAGGTTCACTGCGGCTAAGTTGGAGGTGCCTTCGGCTAGTCCGGAGATTTTGGCTAATGCCCTAGCTCAAGGCCTGAAAGATGGGGAGTTTTTCGAGTCTTTGGTGATAGAGCCAACTAAGACTTTTGACGAGCTGTTAGCTCGGGCTGAGAAGTATATCAACCTGGAGGAGGCGAAGAAAATGAAGAGGGAGGAAGGAGAGAAAAGAAGGGATAGGAAAGAAGATCGGGAGGATAAGGGATCTCAGAAGAAGCCGAGGTCTGAGGCAATGGGTGGACGCCTAAGGTACGAGAAGTATACGCCATTCGCTGTTCCTCAGGGTGAGGTGCTCATAGCTATTGAGAGACACCCCGACCTGAGATGACCAAAGGCACATGCGGAGGCACCAGTAAAAGCGAAGAGTAAGGAGTTCTGTAGGTTCCATAATGAGTATGGGCACACGAAAGATCGGCGCACACACTTGAGGGATGAAATCGAGAGGCTCATTCAAGTATTCATCTCAGGGAATTTGTGTACATCGACAAAAAAGAGAAAAAAGGGGAGTATAAGAGGGACAACCGGGGATATCATCAACCTCGGCGGGAGCCGGAGCGTAGGGGGGAGGAAAGGGAGGAGCTACCTCCACCTCCGCCCCCACCTCAGCGAGAGGTCATCCAGATGATTGTTGGAGGGCCGACGAAAGGAGATTCGAGGTGAGCTCGAAAAAATTATGTGAGAACAGCGACACCAGATCGGGTGCAAGAGCAGCTGAAAATGGAACAGGTCGGGCCGGGGCCGAGTATCCAATTTGGGCCGGAGGATAGCAAAGGTATCGTGACACCTCATGGTGATGCTCTTGTGATCACGGCGACGATCTCTAATTATGATGTGCAGCGAGTATTTGTGGATACAGGGAGCTCGGCGGACATCCTATTCTATGATTGCTACAGGAAGATGGATCTCCAGGTCGGCCTAGAGACGGTGGACATGGCGCTAGTCGGGTTCGCTGGAGGAGTGATCCAACCAATAGGTATGATTACTTTACCTGTCTCTTTGGGTAAGGAGCCTAATCGCAAAACTTGGATGATTCGATTTTTGATAGTAGATGCTCCTTCTACGTACAATGCTATGTTGAGTAGACCATCACTAAATGCTTTTCAAGCTGTGGTGTCGGTCTACCATCTGAAAATGAAGTTCCCTGTGGGGGAAGAAGTAGGAGAGGTCGGCGGAGATCAGTATATGGCTAGGAGGTTATATGTAGAGAGTATTCAGAAGGCGGAGATGGGGTGTGTTTTTGATGATGATAGAAATAGAGACAAGCTGATTAGGTTGGACGAGCCGGTGGAGCATGTCCAACCTAATGAGGAGATGATAATGGTCGAGCTGGTGCCAGGTGACCCCGATAAGGTCGCCAAGATCGGGAAAGGATTATCTGATGAGTTAAGGGAGAAACTGGTGAGGTTTCTAAGGAGCAATGTGGATGTGTTAGCTTGGACAGCGGAAGACTTGGTGGGGATGGATCCGAGCATTGCTGAGCACAGGCTCAATGTCAATCCGTCATACAAGCCGGTGAAACAAAAGAAAAGAAATTTCGGTCCTAAGAAAGATGCAATAATTTGAGCGGAGGTGCAGAGGTTGTTGAAAGCAGGGCATATCAAAGAAATCCAATTTCCAGAATGGCTATCCAATGCAGTGTTGGTACCAAAAACAGAGGATGATTGGCGCATGTGTGTGGATTTTAGGGACTTGAACCGGGCCTGCCCAAAGGATTACTATCCATTGCCCCGAATCGATCAGCTTGTGGATTCGACGTCGGGGTACGAACTGCTTAGTATGATGGATGCATCGCAGGGTTATCACCATATCAAACTAGCAGAAGAGGACCAAAAGAGGGTGAGCTTCACCATCTCCTTTGGCACCTTTTGTTATGTGGTAATGTCATTCGGGTTGAAGAACGCGGGAGCCACATACCAGAGGTTAGTGGACAAGATGTTTGAGGGGCAGCTCGGGAGAAACATGGAAGTATACGTGGATGATATGTTGGTCAAAAGTATGAAGGCTGGGGACCATTTGCGTGACTTAGCTGAGACATTTGACACTTTGAGAATGTACCGGATGAAGCTCAACCCCAAGAAATGTACTTTCGGGGTAAGGTCGGGAAAGTTTTTGGGATACATGGTGACGGAGAAAGGAATAGAAGCCAATCCGGAGAAGGTCAGAGCCATTAGAGAGATGGCACCACCTCAGGATGCCAAGGATGTGCAGTGTTTGACAGGTCAGTTGGCAGCTCTGAACCGGTTTATTTCGCGCCTCGCGGAGAGGAGTTTTCCCTTCTTCAAGGTGTTGGGAAAGGCCAAAAAGTTTGTTTGGGATGAGGATTGTCAGAAAGCTTTCGAAGATTTGAAAAATTATTTGGCCGATTTGTCATTACTTACTAAGCCATTGCCAGGAGAGCCCTTGTACCTGTACCTTTCGGTGGGAGAACAAGGGATTAGCACGGTCCTGATCAGAGAGGAGAGGTCGGTTCAGAGGCTGGTATATTATGTCAGTAAGGTATTGAGGAATGCCGAGCTGCGGTATGCGGAGATTGAGAAGGCAGGTTTGGCCTTGGTGGTGACGGCAAGGAGGCTTCGACCGTATTTTCTCTTGCACAAGGTAATCATCCAAACTAATCTTCCTTTGAGAAATGTGATGAGCAAGCCCGAGGTAGCAGGGAGACTAGTAAAGTGGGCTATTGGATTGAACGAGTATGATATTGAGTTCGAGAACAGGTCGACCATTAAAGCTCAAGCTTTGACGGATTTTGTTCAAGAATCAATAAGGGATAATAGCGGAGAAGGAGCTTAGGTGATTTATGTGGATGGTTCTGTAGGGAGCTCGGGATGCGGTGCTGTTATTGTCTTAATCAGCCCGCAAGGGATCAAAAATGATTTTGCTGTGAGGTTGGAGTTCAAACTATCCAATAATCAGGCGGAGTATGAAGCATTCATCAGAGGGATGCAAATGGCCATGGAGATGGGGGCTACTAGAATGATTGTTTACATGGATTCTCAGCTCGTTCATAAGCAAGTTACTGGGGAGTTTGAAGTTAGGGAGGAAAGGATGAAGAGGTATGTGGAAGCATACCGAGCTTTAGAAGGAAAAGTGAAAGAGATCAATATATGTCAGGTCCCGAGGGCGGAGAATGGTCGGGCGGATTTTTTAGCAAAGATGGCCGGTTCGGCCTTGGAGAATCAAGCGAAGCAAATCACGCTTTTGATGGCAAAAGAAACTGTGTTGGGCATGGAGGTCGGAGAGATCGAGGAGAAAGAGGATTGGAGGTCGGCTATCATAGCCTATCTAAAAGAGGGGATCTTGCCGGGAGGTAGGCATGAAACAACTCGGCTAAAAATTCGGGCAACACGCTTTTGCATTATTGGGGACAAGTTATATAAGAGTGGCTTCTCCATGCCCCTGCTGAGGTGTTTGAGCGGAGAAGAGGGTACGTATGTGCTAAGAGATATGCATGAAGGGTGTTGCGGAAATCATATGGGAGCAAGAATTTTGATGAAAAAAGTGCTGAGGGCAGGGTATTTTTGGCCTTACTTGAAAGAGGAAGCAGAGAAACTGGTGAGAGCATGTGAGAAGTGTCAGATTCATGCACCTTTGGTACATCGGCCGGCAGAGGAGCTCGTGACTATGAGCTCGGCATGTCCATTTGCAAAGTGGGGGATTGACATTGTTGGTCCTTTTCCTCCTGCTTCAGGTAAGAGGAAATTCTTGATTGTAGCAATTGATTATTTTAGCGAGTGGGTGGAAGCAGAGCCCCTTGCAAAGATAAATGAGGATGCAGTGATGAAATTTATCTGGCAGAACATAGTGTGTCTGTATGGAACACCTCAGATCTTGATATCAGATAATGGAACTCAGTTCGCGGGGGCAGGGATCCTAGCTTGGTGTGAGGAGTTGAAGATTAAGCAAAATTTCACATCGGTGGCTCATCCATAGGCCAATGGGCAGGTGGAGGTGACCAATAGAATCCTTGTCCAAGGACTAAAAGCTCGGTTTGAGAAGGTAGGAGGAGCATGGGTTTGGGAGCTCAGTTCGGTGTTATGGGCTTATCGAACTAATCCAAAGAAAGCAACGGGTGAGACCCCGTTCAACCTAGTATATGGAATGGACGCCATGATACCGGTGGAGATTGGGATGGAAACTCATCGGGTTCAAAATTTTGATGAAAACGCTAATGAGATGATGATTCGAGAGGCGCTGGATACCATTAATGAGAAAAGAGAAATGGCATTTTTGCAGATGGAATGAACGCGAGGAAGGATCAAGGCAGCCTATGATAAGAAGGTGAGGAAGAGGGCCTTCCAGGTCGGGGACTTGGTTCTGAGAAGGTCGGATGCTAGCAAGAATAAGGGGAAGTTGGATGCAAATTGGGAAGGACCACTTCGGGTGGTTAAGGTGCTGGCAGGAGGTGCATATGAGTTGGAGGAACTTGATGGGCGAAAGCTTCCGAGAGCATGGAACAGTTGTAACTCGAAGAAATATCATTCCTAGAATAGAGGAATATATGATGTAATGAGATCACTCGTTTTGAATGAAATGACTTGCTTACCTGAATTATGAGTTCGAAAAATAAAATTGGTAAAAAATGACAAGTATTTGGAGCTCAGCTCGAGCTAGTCTCCAAATACTTGGGGCCACGATGCCATGCAAGGAGATCGGCTCGAGCCAGCTTCCTTTGAAGAAATTGACAAGTATTTGGAGCTCAGCTCGAGCTAGTCTCCAAATACTTGGGGCCACGAGGCCATGCAAGGAGCTCGGCTCGAGCCAGCTTCCTTTGAAGAAATTGATAAGTATTTGGAGCTCAGCTCGAGCTAGTCTCCAAATACTTGGGGCCACGAGGCCATGCAAGGAGCTCGGCTCGAGCCCACTTCCTTTGAAGAAATTGACAAGTATTTGGAGCTCAGCTCGAGCTAGTCTCCAAATACTTGGGGCCACGAGGAGCACAACATACCAATCTTTTTTGGGTAAAAAAAAAGAGAGAAAATTAATTATTAGCTCAGTTCGAGTAGATGCCTTGTGATGAAATAAATCTAAGCTACTGTAAAGAATGAAAATGCAAGAATAGAGATCGGGAAAATAACATTGCATTACTTGTCAAAAATAATTACATAAAAAAGGAAATACAACAAAAGCAATATAAAAATCCCTAAGTGTTAGGGGCAACATTCTCAGGGGTCAGGTCGTCTGTGGAGATGGTCACGTCATCCACGAGGGTGATCTCGGGATCATCATCTTGAATCTCCTGGAGGGGTTGGCTGACCTCCGGGAGGATGAGAAGGGCCCCCTAAGCTGGAAGCAGGGTGGAGGATAAATGGAGCAGATAAAGATTCTATGAAAACCTCCACCGGAGCTAGATTGAGATGCTCCGCTTCATCAGAGAACACGAAGCACTTCGGGTTAGGAAGGATCCTTCTGGGACCTCGGTAGTGATACCGCGCTCCTTGAGCTGAAGCTCAGCCTGATCAAAGGCAAAGGGGTAATACTCCATAGCTGCTGAAGATATGACTTTGATGAATTCCCTGGAGCTTAAAAAGGCTTGCTTCACCCTCTCCCAGACAGCCTGAACTATGGAAGAGCCCTGGGGGGAGGTCAGGAAACCTTGACGACCGACTTTTATACCCTCGGCCCGGGCTTGATCGGCAAGGGTAGTGCAGCGGATTTGAAGATCGCCCACCTCAGTCTTGAGGTCAGCATTGTCAGTCTCCAAAGCCTTAACTTTGGTCTCAAAAGAAGCCACGGTGGCCTTATGGACCTCCTCCCTCTCTTTGAAACGGCGCACCTCCTCTATGAGTTTAGTCTCCCGAGCTTCAGCCGAATGCACTCCTTCTTGGTAGTGTTAAGCTCAGCAACGATGGAGGGGTCGACGAAACCGACTCGAGCTCAAGAGATTAGGGAAGCAAGCTGTGCCTCTGCCTGTAGGTCCCAAGTGGTGAAAGTAAGGTTTAGAAGGGGGGGTTGAATAAACCTTACCAACTTTTCGATTTTAGTCCTTTTAAAATATTACAGAGTTAAATACACAGCTAAGTCCTTGAGGGACAACTAAGTTAGTTAACCAAATAGAGTTAACCACTCAACGCACTTCGATTGAGTTTGTTGATAGAATAACTCAAATTTGTTTAGTCTAAACCTTAACTTGGTTGATGATGATTTTCAGCGGAAGACTTAACACCCTTGAATTTGGTTTAAGTTTGTTTTAACACTTGGTTTTAGCACTTTGTTAATTATCATTTGGATAGCAAATTATCAAAGTGAAATAAAATGATATGCGAGAAATTAAATGCTTTGAATGTAAATGACACAATAATTTTTATAGAGGTTCAAGATGGGGTAATTCTTCTACTCCTCTTTTCTCCAACTCCCCGGAGGAATCCACTAAGTATTGATCGTAGTACAAAGTGGTTATCAGTCCGGATACAAGTCTTGATCACACAAACTAACTTGATCCTTTGGGACTCGATCAAAATGCCTTGGTCACACAAACGGCTTCTCATCCGACTCGAACTTCTTCACGGGCGGCGCCTTGCTACTTCAGCTCACTTGCTCAAGCTTCTTGGATTTGATCACGAAGCCCTCCAATAACTTGAGACTGGTTCGACCTTGAACCTTTCTACAATCCTCCTTGGAATGTAGACCCCTTTTAATTCTTCAAAAGTTTTCTCTTCAATAGTTTGAAGTTGTCTTTCCTTCACAGCTTGGTGTTGGATCGATTTCCTTCGAAGTTTAGGCTTGAGGATTTGCTTGAATAACTTGAGAATATTTTTCAGGTTACAGAATGAATATTGCTTTCTTGTTCATAGTTCTGGTAATCAAGGTAACCCTTTCTCAAAGTGATTCCTCAGCCTTTTATAGTGACTTTCAAAAATCTGCCCGTTTAAGAGATAGGCTGATTTTCAAAAGTCACTTGTGTTTGTTGGCTTGTCTTGTTGCTGTCGTTGATGTTGACATTTCCTCGTATTAAATGAACATTCAGCTTTTCAGAGTCTAACATAAGGTGCAGTGCTTCCCATTGGTTTATTCCTTTTGCACGCTTTTGGGACTGAGCACTTTAAGACATGGCAGCATGGAAGTATTACTTGATTAAGTAATATTCTTGACTTTTGTGCAACTGATTCTTTTCAGTTAACTTCTCTTTGCAGCTGCTTTTTCCCCAGGTGACTTGAGTCTACTCCAATGATTTGAAGGACTCATCTGTCACTTCAACTTTGTCTTGACTTGGCTTCTTTAGCTGACTTGACTGACTCTTCTTACAGCTGTATCTCAGCTGATACTTCTTCAGTCGAGTTCTTGATATCTCTTCCTTACCACACTCAGCTGCTTCACAGCGGAGTCTTCATCCTAGTCTTCAGTTGATTTCTTGTATATCCAGGCATAGCTGACTTGACTCAGCTCGTACAACCCTATCTATTACAATACAAATTACAAGAAAAATGGGGTGCCAACTTTCTAGTCTAAGTTTTACATGGCATTCATCAAAATCTAAAAAAAAATTCCCAACACTGACTTTGAGTTATTCAGGCAAAATGCGCTCACCAGCTCAGCATCACTGAGCTTCTCTAAGGCAGTTCGATCAGGGTTTAGGGAAGTTGCCTTGAACATATTGGGTGGCAAAAGTCCCATCAGTGTTCTTCTGGATGGAGTTCCCCGTGAAGAAGGTCTGGTTGGGTGTATGAATAGGGGTGCGAGAGAGAGTGAGAGCAGCAGCCGGGGAGGGGGTAGTCTTAGCCTTCTTGGCTGCGCTGGCGCTAGTGCCAGCACCCGATCTCTTTGGAGGAGGAGGTCGGATGGCAGGATGAGCCTCGGGACCGGTCAGGTCAGCTATTACAATGGCGGCCGAGTCAGGTCGCCGAAGTGGAGAAGGCTGACTTCCCGGGCTTGTAGCAGTAGCACCGGCGGAAGGAGGGAGTAAACCGGAGGCAGCTTGTCGCTCCTCCTCTTCCTGCTCGGCGACCATCTGTGCCATGAACATGTCTCCACAACAAGGAAAAGTTAGCCAATGAGCAAGAATGAAGTGAATTAACTATGAAAGAAAAACAATAATAGTTACCAATGTCACAGGGTAAGGGAGCCATGATGGAGCTCAGTTCGAAGTAATATAGGAGAGATGGAGTTATGAGGTGAGAGAGGTCATATTTGACCAAGGTAAGTTTATTTATTAAAGACTGGAGTTCGGGATACCGATCTTTGGGGTTATGTTTACGCTGGAGAGGAAGGTTCCAAGTCCAGGCAATAGGAAACCCCCAAGCTCGGGGAGAAGAGATGAAAAAATATTTATCCTTCCAGAATTTATTGGAGGAAGGATATTTACTAAAAAATTGAGCGTCACCTCGGGATGTGATATAGAAGAGACCCTTGGTGGTTGAGCTCTTTATTTGGAACAAAGCAAAAAACAGTTCGAGAGTAGGCTCTATTTCTAAGTATTTAGTTAATATTAAGAAACCAACGAGGATGCAAATGGAATTAGGGGCTAACTGGTTGAGAGGTACACGATAGAGGTCGGACACCCCAGCCATGAATGGATGAATGGGAATTCGGAGGCCACCCTCTATCTGACCTGCAAAGAAAGCTAAGGCATTTGGTGGAGGTCGGTTAGGGCGATCTGAGCTGCTGGGTAAGGATAGCTTGAAAGAGGAAGGAATTTTGGCACTCCTTTTTATAGATTGGAGATTATGGGCTGTGAGGGTAGTCTCTCTGAAGTCATGGGGATATACAGGCAAGGGACCCGAGCTCAGAGCTAGGATCTCTATTACATCGGAGTCCGTGTCTGATCCAGAGCTGGATTCAATGGCATCAGGGTTCGAAGGACGAACTCCGGCAAGAGGGAAGGGTTGTGAGCCGGAACCCGTCTCGACGGCCCACCATCCTAAGTCGGCGATTTGTGGGACCGATGGAGTCGGAAGAGAAGAAGAAGATGCCATCATAAGAAAAAACAAAGAAGAAGGAAAAATTGGAAGGGAAAGGTGATTACTTACTGGATAAAAGTAGAAGATTGAAGGAGAAAATGGACGGGGAACTTGAGATGCACAGAAACTTGCCGGAATCTGGAGACATGCCACCGGAGAAGGACGATATTGGATGCTTTAGGAAGGCTCTGTGAATGTGTGTGAAAAAAGTGAAAGTGAATATAGAAGGCGGCCTTTTATAGGGAGAGGAGAGAGACAAAGGGGTGTCTTAGTTTTCGAGGAGGCATCACACGGTTCACGAGGCACCAGGGAGTTGAAAGGACATCCTTTCAATCGCATCAACGTGTCAGGAATTTGAAAAGCTAAAGGGCGGCGAGAATTTGAAAAACCCAAACCCTAAGAACAGGTCAGCTCGACCTACTCGCAACTATGGTTGACACAGATCTACCCATAGTTGGGGGGAGGAATTGATAAGGGTAAAATATGGTCTGGGCTGACCTACCTAGCAGTGGGCTGATTTGATAACGCCCAGTGTATTGGCCCGACCTATTAAGCCCTGAGCACTGGATTGATTCGTTAAGGCCCATAGTACTGGGCCGACCTGTGTAAGGCCAAGATTATTGGGCCCATATGCTAAGCCTTGAGCGTGGGGCCGAACTGATAACGCTTGCGGTATTGGGCCGATCTCTTAAGCCTCACACGCTTAAAGATGACATGTTGTTATTTAAGGGCCTAATTGGTCTGGTGCATTCTAGAGGGACTTCGGGGAATGAGGAAGGAGGCCGAACTGGGGCTCTGAGGATGCCTTGGAGATTTCAAGGGCTAAATATTAATACATCGGTCCGACGTGTCCCAAGACAGGTCGGAACTAAGGTCTTGAGGGCGTAAAATTAGGGTTTTTAGGAGATTCGATCCTAACCTAATGACGACTCTGACACCAAATCGTAATGGAATTCTGGATTTTACGGAAACCCTAATCCTAGCTAAGGTATAAAAGCCCAAACCCAGGTTCACTCTAAACCTAATCTCATTTGTTCTTACTGTTACATCGCTCTTTCTCTCTCTTGCCTTTTGTTTCTCCTCCAAGTCACTGACTTAAGCAACAAAGAGGGTACGCGGGAGCCCCCCTCCGGCCCCCCTTGTGTAGGTTTCATGGAGGAGTTCGTCTTGGAAGGTGATCGGCGAGAGGAGGTCATTTTTGGGAGCAACCATTACTGAATAAGTAGTACATGTATTTTACACAGATTTACTCTTGATTCTAGAGATAATAGACTATTTTGTCCAAATTATACATTCATTTTAAGCAATACTCTATGCGAAAATAGTAACACTTTTGCAATTATTCATAATACTTTTACGATGCACTCATACTTTTAACTTCTCTTGCTGGATATAAGATCTTATTGATGCATGTGTGTGCCAATACATTTTAATTATAGGTTGCATACACGCAAATGAACATGCTTTTTTAAAATGTATCAATATACCAATATTGCGAATAACCATTTTTCCTGCAAAATATATAGACTAATTAACCACCAATTTTATCCTGACCACCTGCTTGTAGCTTAAGTGGTATCACTAACCCTTTATATGGGTGCTAACCAGGGTTCGAACCCTGTATCTTTCAGTTTCTTTGAAATTTACCTCTTCTCCTCCAGCCAGTATTCCCAACTTATTAAAAAAAATGCCAATTTTATCCTAAAAAACAAACCAAAGGTAACCATACATTGTTTTAAAAACCTAACCATGTTTCTAGATTTCCCCATAAAAGCCAATACTCCTGCCATATTTTTTGTATTATTTTTTGCATAAAAACTAATTCTTCCTAGCCATACATATAAATTTTCAAATATCCATAACTCAAAACAGACCCATTTACAGTTCTTGGATTTCACAAAAGTTCATTATAATCATTTTCTAATTCTTGGATTTATTGTTCTTCTTCTTTAAATCAGCTTCCTTCCTTTTCAAGTCTGCATCTATTCTCTTTTTATCCTCAATCATTTGCTTCAAATCAATTTTTTTTTCAAACAAAAATTATGTAACAAAACTGCTACAAGAAAATAAAAAAATTGGAAGTTAAACAACTAATAATATTAAAAAGTAACATTTTTTGGGAAAATATTGATACGTTTGGACTAAAAACTAGAACTTTCAGCACAAATATTAATACTTTTTAACAATATTTATGCACATAACAACATAACTCTGCTTTCATAACAAGTAAATACTTCTGCACAGACAAATTATTCTTTTTCAGAAAAAAGTAATACTTATAAGAAAATTATCGATACTTTTAGCAACATGAAAAAAACCCGTGAGGCTCCAAATTTTTATACCACAGATGACACGATTCACATATATTTTCTCGATATAATATTTTATTATTCTAGATCGATGTGCTTACATAGATAATTTATTCTTCTATTCTATTTTCATCTTGATTTAGTAAAAGGTGTTATTTAAAAATATTTTCTTTAGTATATGAAAAACAAAACTCTCGTCGCCATATTTTTTTTAATAATGACGACACTTGTATTTAATAATTTTCATCAAGCTACTATTGCAGAATAAATCAAAATGGTTTCTATTTTGATAAACTTAGTATTATTGTGCAAAACTACTATTTTTGATTTAAACAACCCTACTATTAAATTTTTGAGATTTTGAAATAACAATACAATTTGAAAATATTCTATACGATAAACTCAATATCTTTACTCAAAAATCTATTATCTTGATTTATCAAACTTGTATTATAAAAGTTTAAAATTCTGGGCATATTATAATAGTTCTTAAAACTATTTCGAAGAAATATGATTTCGTCCCTTACGAACAAACCTTTTCATCTTTATGTTTTTTGAAAACTATCTATGTTCGCCAAAACTTTGTTTTGGTTCATACAACTGCAAGTGTACAATGTAGTTTATAGGATAATGGCAAGTAAGGTCGTATTCCTCAGGGATTGAAGCTCGAAACACTTAGACTACAATAACATCGTATTCCAATTTTATTGAAGCGACCGAAAATCAAGTAATTTAATAACTAAAAATCGAAAATAAGAAAAATAAATAAAATAAATTTGTGAACCCCACAAGTATTTTCAACATCATTAGGAGGAACCTTAGGCACATAATCTCAACATGTTTTTTTAATATTAAATCCGAATAAAGTTTTAAAAACCAATTCATGCAATTCTATGGGTTCAAATTCCTAATATCATTTACTCCCCTGGTCTGGTGGTGCGTAAACAGTTGATTAATAACAATTGTAGTCTGGTCAGATCGTTACAATTCTTATTAACTCCAAAAAGATTTGTGAATTGAATGACTCTGTCCTCTGTTTTCTTCCTTTCTTCACACAACCGTGTGATTTTCACAACACCAGTCCACACAACCATGTGAGGCTACACGGTCCGGCTGTGTGACTTGCTTTTGTTCCCTTTTTCCGTCATTTTGATCTTCTCTTTGCATTCGGCAATCTTATCCGGGCATCCCTACTGATAGTTCTTTATTTTAAGCTCCGTTTCCGGTAAGAATTACAAGAATACGGAGTATCATGCCCTTTAAAGGAAACCAAGTAAAAACATAGTAAAATGCGTGCAAATGCATCAATTATATATCAATTTAAGCCCCAAATTGCACGTATATTTTACACACATCAAAATCCCCCCAACTTAAAGCATAGCTCGTGCTCGAGCAAATTTAGAAAAATAATATAAGGGGTAAAAACGAACGAACACCCAAGAACACTATAAACATTAAATAGCACTCGACTCCATACTCAAGGGAACCATGCAATTCATCATCAAGAGATCAATTATTCATAAACGCGGCACTATTAATACTCTTTCGGGTACTTGTCATCGCGACTCACAAGAAGATAGTGTATCACTCGACTCTCAGAAGTGTATGGATAGTGGTTACGCTCAAATTCAATTCAATGAAAGTAGAACTACCATAGGCTTGCAAATCGTCTAACATCTCTGCCACTTTTGTGTGCACAATCTAAGAATCAAAAAGGACTTTTATTAGGTTGTAATGTAGGCTCTTTGGTAAGGGTAGAGAAATTTGGATTAAGTAACTTGGCTTGAGCAAATATAATTTAAGCATACAGACTTGCAATTCACTAACCCAATTTCAACATCATATCGTTTTTTTTTTTTCAACTCAATTCCACCCTTATTTCTCATTTTTTTCATTCTTAGGCCTTTTTGCCTTTTTTTCTTTTTTTTTAGCCTCAAGCTCTTTTTTTTGCGTTGCTTGATTTTTTTATATAATTATTCAGAGATATTTTCTCTTTCGAGCTTCATGTATTTTTTTATTTATTTACCCTGATACTGCTCATCCCTCTTTCTTTTGCTAACTTCCTCTCTTTTTCATAAATTTTCACCACATCTCCCCCAAACTTATTCATTTTCTATAATCTTAAGAAATTTTAGGGATAAAAATGTATAAATTTTAAAGATCAATGTGGCTCGGAATAACTAGGGAATCATGAGTTCATAAGCAGGCTTTTTAGGGATAAGTTTTGGCTCAAAATTGGCTAACTAGGGAATCATGAGTTCATAGGCAGACTTTTTAGGCTAAGTAGGCTAACAAAGATGGCCTTTAATCATTTTCAAAAATTGCACACACAGATGGCTTCAATGAAGATACCAGATCAAGTTCTAGAGTTCTATCAATCATGAATGACACACTCAAGAAAGAAATAAGTCTGCATAATATAAAGCAGTTTAAGGCACAAAAGCTCACAGGTTTATTTTTCGCAACATGCTCAAATACCCAATTTTCTTAACACATGCCAAGCAAATAAATAACTTTTCTCCCAAGAATTTATTACATTATTCTCCCAAGTATGTTATCCCATGCCATAAAATATTCATAGTAAAATCATAGCATTTTGGTGTTCTTCGTAACCTAGTCTTTTGCTCTCAGAAGCTCTTCTATTCCTTCGTTCCTGTGTTATTTGATGTGTTTTTGCTGTATGAACTGATGATTTTTCGTGCAAGACTTGGTCCCCTTTTATAGATGCTTGGAGAGATCGCTTGTAGAGTTGGAATGGGAAGCAAACTCTAAAAAACGCGCCGAAACAGACCCCACATGGTCCGGCCGTGTGGGTCCACACGGGCATGTGGCCTTGGGCTTAGCCCTTTGTCGCACGGGTAGGTGGTGCGGCTGATAACCTTGTCCACATGGCTGTTTGAGTTCACACGGTCTGACAGTGTGGACCTGCTCCGTTCTCTGTTTTCTTCCTTTCTTCACACAACCGTGTGTTTTTCACAATACCAGTCCACACGACTGTGTGAGGCTACACGGTCCGGCCGTGTGATTTGCTTTTGTTCCCTTTTTCTGTCGTTTTGATCTTCTCTTTGCATTCAACAATCTTATCCGGGCATCCCTACTGATATTTTATTTTAAGCTCCGTTTCCTGCAAGAATTACAAGAATACGCAGTATCATGCCCTTTAAAGGAAACCAAGTAAAAACATAGTAAATATGCGTGCAAATGCATCAATTATATATCAATTAAAGCCCCAAAATGCACGTATATTTTACACACATCAATCTACTACTAAATTAGTATTTTAAAAATATAATACCTTTGTCTTGAAAGCTCATTTAGTATAAAATTTCTATTTTCAAAAGAATAGTACTTTAGATTTATTCTATAAAAATCCAATTCTTTTTATTGAAAATAACAATATCTCATTTTTTGATTTTGTTGAGTTACTTACTACTTGATTTAACTAGTAGATACATCATTTATAATTAGAATTATTTTATTTTTTGGTGCATGTTATTAACACCTATTTTCACTTCTTTAACGATTGTCAATTCTTTCAACTGTTAACGTGTTACATTGACCGGTTGGATTTCTTTCTTAACGACTAGCTATTAATATTCTTTTAGTAAAAAATTCATTTATATATTTTGTAATTATCGAAATTAATATTTATATATTTCAAAATAATTTTATAATATAATTAATTGCTTGATTGATATTTTTGACTTGTACTATTGATTGTAATTTTATTTAGTACCTTTGATGATAAGTGATGATACAATACTTGGAAATTATTAGACAACTCATAACTTAGATGATTTATTACATAAGTGATATATATAGCCTATAGATTAAGAAGCTTGACTTATAGATTAATAAGCTTGACTTAACTGATCTTTCGACTTGATATTTAACACAAATTATCACCAATTGGACAAAATGGAAGCCTCAAATTGTTTATAATTTCTTAAAATCCCACTCAAGCAAACATTCTTTTAAAATTTTCCCAACACCCATACCTCTCCTATTTCCCACAAGATACCCACTTAAACTAAGCTTAACCCCATACCTTTGACCCACTCTTGTCTCCCATGCAACCTATATTTTACAAGACACAAAACAAAAACCTCCCATTTTACCTTGTTATGATCGGCCATACGCTCTTGAGGGAGGAGTTGATTTCATTTTTTTCATCCAACACTTCAACTCAACTCTCCCAAACCTCTCTACTCTTCCAACACTTTCTTCTCCTAACACTTAGACAAAAACACAAGAATTTCCCTTATTTTTTCCTAAAATTCGAACCATTGTAAGCAAGGTAAGGAAAAATTGTTCTTTCATCTTCATCTTGTCTTCTTGAGACATTTAAGCCTATGTCCTTCATTTACTTACTTGATGAATTTTTCTATTTTGAGGTACACTTACAAGCTCACATCTTGAAGAACTTAAGGAAACAAGATTTGGTCATTAGCTTGAAGAGGACCTTCAAGTCATTTCTAGAAACAAGACAACAAGGTAAACATTATGGTTTAGTATTACCTTTTCTTTCCTCTTTTGATTTCAAATTTTAACACCAAAATATGGTTTTAGTGTGGAAATTGGGGCTGACGTTGGAAGCTTGAACCAAAGGTGTTAAGGTGTTTAGAAATTTCCCCATTTTAGGCTCAACTTGCAAAACAACACAAGGTCAGTGTAGAATTCTTGACCTTTACTCTAATATCTTATTTCTTACCTCAAATCCTTCAAATCTTAACTCCAAATTCTTGAAAATTTCGGACCTAGGGCCTGCCTTGAAGTGCTGGAACCATGAAGTTGGAAGCAAAAAGAAGGAATTCAATTTTAAGGACACAATTTGAAGATTGTTAAGGTGGGTGAAATTTGTTTTGAAAAACTCAAATAATTTTTTAAAAATTGCATGTAGTTAAGATGCAGTTGAAGGCTAATCAAGGCAAAAAAATGGCGATTGAGAAAGCAACAGTACCAATGAGCTCTACTGAATGGCCTTGTAGGGTCGTAGAGTCGCTCGATCGCCCGCATTAGCTGTCAAGAGAAAGCTTGAAACATAAAACGGATTTTCTTGGTTTTCAGTGCATTCTGAATGAGATCTATTCCAGAGAACAAGGACTAAGAGTAGACCAATAGACCAGAAAAGAGTAGCTATGAGGGCGGGACTACTCTTTGAGCTCCTTATAAGCCAAGACATTGCTAGAGAGATAAGGAACCTCTCCACCTGGGTTCGTCATAGGTACGTTCATTTCATTGGCAGAAAGGATCCAATCCATAAAATAAACATGGAAATGAAACAAAGTTCGTTTCCTTTTGTCAAGTAGGTAAAGTAGGCATACAAACTAATTTGCTTTAGACTCTATTGGAACAAAGCAAAGAAGGAGGCGGAATGGAGAAAGGTGAAACTTGCATGATATATATAAATATGTATTGCATGTGTATTTCAAGTATATATGTCCAACAATTCATAAACATATGCTTGCTATTTTGCAAAAATAGTTGCATGCATGTACATATCTATGAATTTCTTGACGAATTCTTGAATGATAGGTTAATGCATGCCTATGTACTTGAAATTTCATGTTTTATTTGCTTTATTTTCTGTAAAACTTGAAAATATATGAAAAATTGAACTATTGGACCTTATATGCAAAATTGGCAAAATTGGAGGACTAAATTGCAAATTTTAAACACTGTGGGATGCCTCTGTAAAATTTCAAAATTGGGACTGTACAACATTTTAAATATGATATTTTAAGATAATAACAAAGTTTTAAAGGTTTTGAGATGATAAAAACCAACATTTGAAAGCCTAAGGACTTAATTGATGAATTTTGAAAATTTAAGGGCTAAAAATGAGATTTTTCAAACTGTGCAAGGACCTTTCTGTAAAATTCAAAAATTTTAACTTTTGTTTACTGAAAAACTCATATTTTGAGTAAATCCAAAAATCAAAGTGTTTTGAGTAAAGAAAACTATTTTTTATGATTTTGAGGACTAAAGTGTAAAATACCAAACTCAAGGGCCAAAAATAAAATTTCTAGGATTAATACAGCCCATGTACCTGGAAAATCACTTAATCTTAATTTGATAACATATTTAACCCATTTTTCAAATTTCATA
This sequence comes from Rehmannia glutinosa, assembly GCA_016081115.2. NCBI lineage: Eukaryota > Viridiplantae > Streptophyta > Magnoliopsida > Lamiales > Orobanchaceae > Rehmannia > Rehmannia glutinosa. Next base: position 42,406,413 of record CM071935.1, on the reverse strand, counting down.
ATAACTAGACCCCAAATAAGCCTAAAGGGCAAAAAACTCAAAAATTAGACTAGAAATAGAATTTTCAAAAGTTAAGGGACTTAAACTAATATTTTTTTAAACAATACTTTTGTACCAATAACCCTCTATTATAAGTGATATTTTAAAATTAGAATCACATCAAAATCCTTTCCGGTTTGTGAGATCCAAATATTTTAAGTTCGGGGCCAAAAATGACAATTTTGACAAAAAGTGGACCAAATTATAATTTTTCAAAAATTTGACCCCAAAATCTTTGAAAAACTTATTCTATGAACAATTTAGGGAATCTAGGAACTGACCTTACATTTTCTAAGGTCGAGACCAAAACTTATTCGATTTCAAACCCGATAAATACTAGTTTTTCAAAAACGGGGCTACTTATGGAAATTTTCTTTTATCAAGGACCTCAAATTATTTATTTACCTTGTTACAACCCTGAAAATTTACTGACTTATATTTATTTATATAATTTTATTTTTCTTAAAAATTCTCGTACCTTAACGGGCTCCTTACCGAATTTTACGCGTTACACGTGGGGACTTCCTCGCCTTATAACCATTTGAACTTTCAACGAGGTTGAAACCTCCCGCATAAGATACCGAATCCACCAAATCAATCGAAGCATGGTTTTCTCCCTATAATTAGCTTCATTTAATATATTTACACCATCAATACTAATAAACACAACCATATATATTTTAATGTACTTACACTTGTATTGGTTTTTATGATCCGCATGTTATATTCGACTGCTTTGTTGACATATTATAACTCTGTGAACCTACTTGCTTGAGTCAACTTGGTGTGTCGAGCTCACAGTCGAAGTGGACCACTTGGCCAATATAGTTCATGCATTTCATGCTATCTATGGCATCACATGATGCACTTCATAATATATAGCATTTAACAATAAAGTTTTTCCATGATATTAGTTCTTAGCTTCAGATTGGTTGATTGTGTATTCAAATAGGAGGGTTTAAGTGTCAAACTATCACATATCGGTAGCTTACGCGTGGTTAACATTTGGAAGTACATGAACTATAAAGTTACACATGGCAATTTAAAGGTAAAAGGTGGCATGGACATAATTATCCGGATGAGATATAATAAACTAATAAACTAATATTACATATATATAATATATGGTTACATGTGTGATAAACTATAATCAATATACATATATATAAATATATCTAACATAATTGTGAGTTTACATATATATATATATATATATATATATATATATATATATGTAGGGATGAGATCTTGTGTGGCGACCTCTTCTTTCAGTGTGGTAGTGTGGATTGATCCCATCTATCCACACCTTTTATGCAATGGTCCGATTGCTATTAAAAATAATCGATTTATCAATTAATTAATATGTGGAAAGTGCATAATAGTAACTAGCAAAAAATGCCATAAATCACGCCCCTACAATCAAGAGATTGATTAATATCATGTTTCTATAACTGAAATTGCGCACCATTTTAATAGTTGAACTGTACACCATTTAATAACTGATTGTACATCATTTTATATCTAACAGTGCATAATTGTATAACTAATTGTACATCATCTAAAGGAACTATAAATACAAAATTGTGTAACTATCTTCCCATTTAATAACTTAACTGTGCACCATTTTATATCTAACAGTGCATCATTGTATAACTAATTGTACATCATCTAAAAACCCTATAAAAGACAAAATGGTGTAACCACCTTCCCATAATGACGACTTACAATCATGGATGTGATAAAGATCATGTTTCCATAACTGAATTATGCACCATTTTGGTAGCTGAACTGTGCACTATTTAATAACTGAATGTGCACCATTTTATATATAACAGTGCATCATTGTACAACTAATTGTATATCATCTAAAGGAACTATAAAGACAAAATGGTATAACCATATCCCCATTTAATAACTTAATCTGCACCATTTTATATCTAACAAAGATTGCATCATTGTATAACTAATTGTATATCATCTAATAACCGTATAAAGACAAAATGGTGTAACCACTTTCCCATAATAACGCCCTACAATCATGGATGTGATAAAGATCAAATTATGCACAATTTTAATAGTTGAACTGCACCATTTAATAATCGACGATGCACCATTTTATATCTAAAGTGCATCATTGTATAACTAATTGGACATCATTATGAGTAAACCACAATTGAATGAAAAGCGGGAACAATCGTAACATCAAATCCCATAAAAATCCCTAGGATTTAATGGTGTACAATTAGCTATACAATAATGCACTGTTAGACATAAAATTGTGTACAGTCAGTTATTAAATAGTGTACAGTTCAACTATTCAAATTGTGCACAATTCAGTTATGGAAATGTGATATTAATTAATCCCTTGATTGTAGGGGCGTGATTATGGCATTTTGTTATTTACTATTATTCTCTTTCCACCTATTAATTAATTGATAAATCGATTATTTTTTAGCAATCTTGACCATTGATTAAAAATGTATGGATGGATTGGATTAATCCACACTGCCACACGGTAAGCCCCGTGCCACATTTGATCCTAATCATATATATATATATATATATATATATATATATACGGGTACATATATATTTATACATATATATATGTACAGAGAGCTAGATTCGAGACTTCTCGGCGTCAAAAATAATAATAATAATAATAATAATAATAATAATAATAATAATAATAATAATAGGAGAGAAAAGAGAAATAGGTGGGTTTTCAAGTCATGTACTGGTAAGTTGTCTCTCAAGCTATCATTTCTTTATTTAATTCATAGTTAAGGTAATACATGGATAATTTAGAATTTAAATTTGACTTTGTAGGTTGTAAAAGCTTTGTATTTAGTTTACATATAATTAATTGGTAACAAAGTTATAAGAAGTTAGTACTAATTGAAAGAGGAAAGATAGCATGATTAAGTTTGTCTTTTTTGAAGCACCAACTAGGAAAATAATTTTGGGTGGCCTTGTAAAATGAATAATAGATCAACTATATGATTAGTGTTAATTTCCATTTAAACGACTTTCAGAAGTTGAGTAAAAGTTTGTGATTGAATAAATTGAGATATTTGAGAGCAACTGTCAACAATGAGTAAAGAAAGATTGTAATTAATTATAAAAAGAATAAGTGTGATATGTTTAAAGAACTAGTAGAATTTTATCTTTATATAAATCTTTTAATTTTGGGAGTGAGGTAGAATAAATGGCCCAATTGAATGATGCCCAAAATAAATCAGGAATTTAGTGATTAAAATATGTCAGTTAAAGGAAACAATTAAATATATTATAAATTCAGAAATTAAGGTGATTAGGAATTTGGTTTTTAATGAGATTAGGTTTAGTAAAGTGTGTTGATGGATTATTAGAAATTAACACCTTGTACAATTACAGATTGTTCACACCTAATGGGTGAGAGCTACAACTAACAAACCAGTAAGTAAGGCTCAATCGTGTAACGTAAGTAAAAATCCATTTGCAACTATAATGCATGGACATAGTATTGTTTGAATTAGTTGTATTATATGTGACTGTGGTATCTTGTTGAATATATGTGGGTATTATATGTGGCATAATTGGCTAGGATGATGTTGCAATATGGTGCTAGGTGAGCAGTTGAACATGTCATTCGCAGCATTTGCATGTGCATGTATATTACAAGAGAATATTCGCATGCACGAAAATATTTTCAGATAGAAAATATATGTTTGCTGACCACTGCTAGGGCACTGAGGCATGCTGGGCATGCTTATGATATATGTTTAGGTACAACAGGTGGGATACTTCCTGGTGAACACAGGGCTAGTTAGGAGATGGGCTCTTGGTGGGTCACAGGAAGATGGTCCATTTGTGAGTACATATGTATGGCCCTACGGGGTGGGATACTTCTTGGTGGACACAATGGACACAAGTAGGGGATTCGTGGCTGGGCCGCGGGAGAATGGTCACATGTAGATCCATACTGATATTATTGGCCATTTGATTATTATTGTATGCAGAGCTCTTTTCCGGTGCATAGTAGTTGGGTTAGGGGCCCAAATGAAAGAAAAATGATTTTAGTGAGTATTTTGATTCATGGATTTACATTTTAGCATTACATGTTGGAAAATCATTGTTATTATTTGGACATGCATGATTTTTACTTGTTGGGCTTTAGCTCATGTAATTCATGCATTGCAGGTGATCATAAGAATGCCTGAGCTTTTGGCTTCTTATCGATCTTGAAGCTTCTTCAGGTTTTGAGGATCATGGATATGGATGACGACCTTTCGGGCTTGTTTTTGGGTTCATTTTGGTTTTGCTTCCGTAGTGTTATATGGAGGAACTCGTACTGTTTGTAATTGTTGAAACTGTATTGTAAATATATGTAAATAGTGTGTTGGTTTGAGTTCTGGGTTAGTATATCTAGTCATCGTGTTTGCATATAAACAGGGTTAACTGATCTTTGCTTTTAAATGATAAAATATTTGTTGCAGTATATAGGTTTACTTCGTTGTTGTCTCATTATTAAATTTACATAGGGAAAATGAAAAAAATCTTACATGTTTTAAATAGAGTTTGTGGCGAGTTGTGCTATTTATATTTTTCCTAGTAATAGAAAAAGGTTGGGCGTATAGATCGGTATCGAGCCCGACTACACGTTATGTATACTATCCATGTACGTGAACTCAAAACTCGTGGAGCATAGCAATGCAAAGAAAGTTTTATTTTATTGTGTGATGCATTTTAGGTTTCATGAAATTATATTGGCCATGTTTTATTAGGTTATCCTAAGACAGTATTTCAGTTATGGTGAGAACTAGAGGTGGGGATAGAAATAAAGGAGGGGAGACACCTATACAAACTAGGGATCGAGAAAATGTCATAAATTGCCCTACGGAGCTCATCTAGCGACAATCTGAACAAATTCAACAACTTATCCGTTAGAGGGATATAGCTGGAGAACAAAGAGCAGAAATGAATCAACCACACCAAATGGCAGATTAAGTCGAGATGGTAGGGGAAAGATTCCGAAAGCTAAATCCACCAACCTTTGAAGATGCATCAGATCCCACGGTAGCAGAAGATTGGTTACAAAGCCTAGAGAACATGTTCCAATACAGTAGGGTCCCAGAAGAAGAAAAAGTAATGTGTGCTTTGTTTATGCTTCGTGGAAGTGCGGGAAATTGGTGGGATACGATGAGGAGCATAGAAGATGTCACAACAATGACCTGTGAAAGATTTAAAGCACTATTTAGAAATAAATACTTCACGACTTCTGTTCGTGTAATGAAGATGAATGAGTTCATACAACTACGCCAAGAAACTATGACTGTGGGGGATTATATTCGCAAATTTGAAGAATTGTCCAGGTTTGCCACTCATATGGTCAACATTGACGTACTAAAATTAGAGAGATTCCTTGAAGGCCTGAGGCTGGAACTATATAGAGATGTCAGCATGGCAGTAATTGAAGGAGTAACCTATTCACAGATCGCTGAGAGAGCATTGGTGGCAGAACAAGCTGATTTAAAGATTTTTCGTGCCTAGGAAGCTAAACGCCAATTCAAACAAGGACAGGGACATAGATGGATTAGAATCCGGAAGAAGAGAGTTTTCCAAGTTCAGCAACAACAGAAACCTAACTTTCAACCACGACAAGGACAACAACAATGGGAACAAAATAAGCGTCAAAGAGCTGATCAGGGTAAGACAACTATACCGCTACCTTTTTGACGTAAGGGCAAGACTCAACACGCTGGAATTTGCTCGGTAGATACCAGGAAATGTTTTACGTGTGGGATGCCAGGACATTTTGCTAATGCGTGCCCAAATAGGTTGAATTCTACGGGACAAAAGAATGTGCCAACCAGAGCATTTACTATCTCCAGAGCAGACGCAGGGGCGAACCCATCAGTGGTGACAGGTAAACTTCTTATCTTTGATACTCCAATATTCGTGTTATTTGATTCGGGAGCTACACATTCATTTGCATCCACTGAGTATGTGAGAATACTGGATAGGACACCTGATGTAGCTGAAGTAGGTTACAATGTAACAATTCCTGGGAGATTCAAAATCAAATTTTGAGAGCTTGTTCTATTCCAATCGAAAATAGGGAACTTTATGCTTATTTGATTGTGTTAGCCATGAATGACTATGATATCATTTTGGGTATGGATTGGTTATCAAAATATGGTGCTACAATCGATTGTCAGAAAAAGACAGTGACATTTCAACCCCCAGGAGAAGACCCATTTATCTTCGTTGGAATTACGAGTAACTTTAGATTTCCAATGATATCAGCACTAAAGGCACAACGTTTACTGAATGTTGGCTATGAAGGATACCTAGCAAGTGTCCCGAGCATCGACGAACAACATCAACCAACCCTTTATGAATTTTCAATAGTGAGAGAGTATCCCGATGTATTTTTAGATGATCTTCCCGAATTCACCCGATCGCGAGATTGAGTTTGTTATTGACCTACTTCCAAGAACGTCTCTAATCTCTAAAGCTCCATACGGCATGGCTCAATTGGAATTGAAGGAACTGAAGATACAATTGCAGGAGTTGCTAGATAAAGGCTTCATTAGACCTAGCTTCTCGCCATGGGGTGGTGCGTCGATCCTATTCGTGTGAAAGAAGGATGGTACAATCAGATTATGTATTGACTACCATGAATTGAACAAAGTTACAATTAAGAATAAATACCCATTACCTCGAATGATGATTTGTTCGATCAACTTCAAGGTGCAGCAATATTTTCGAAGATCGACTTATGATCCGGGTACCATCAGCTGAATATAAAAGAAGATGATATACCCAAGACAACCTTCAGCACAAGGCATGGAAATTATGAATTGCTAGTGATGCCGTTTGGGTTAACGAATGCCCCAGCAGCTTTAATGGATCTGATGAATATGATATTTAAAGATTTTCTAGATTAATTTGTTATTGTGTTTATCGCTGATATCTTGATCTACTCTAGAATAAAAGAGGAGCACGCTAAACACTTTAGAATAGTGTTAGAGGTCCTGAAGGCAAAACAATTATATGCTAAATTTAAGAAATATGAATTCTGGCTAGATCAAGTAGTATTCTTTGGACATGTTGTGTTCGGAGCAGGAATCTCGGTTGATCCAAGTAAAGTCGAGGCTATCAATAATTGCCCACAACCTACAAATCTTTCAGAGGTACGTAGTTTTCTTGGTTTAGCTGGCTACTATCGCTGATTTATGGAAGGATTCTCCAAGATTGCTTCTCCTTTAACACAATTGACAAGAATAGTGTTAGAGGTCCAAGATTGATTCTCCATTCAAATGGACGGAAACATGCAAACAAAACTTTCAAGAACTGAAGAAGAGATTGACTTCAGCACCTATTCTATCAATTCCATCAGGTACTGGAGTTTTTGTAGTTTATAGTGATGCTTCGGAAAATGGTTTAGGGTGCGTATTGATGCAAAATGGGAAGGTGATTGCGAATGCGTCTAGAAATTTGAAGGACTGTGAAAAGAACTACCGTACGCGTGATTTAGAGCTTGCTGCAGTGGTATTTGCTCTTATGATATGGAGACAATACTTATACGGGGATCAATGTGAGATCTACACAGACCACAAGAGTTTGAAATACTTCTTCACACAGAAAGAATTAAATATGAGACAACGACGATGGTTGGAGCTAGTAGGACTACGATTGTGTGATCAATTATCATCCCGGTAAAGCCAATGTTGTAGCAAATGAGTTGAGCCGGAAATTAACACAAAGCAATGCGATTGCGGTTCACATTCCGAAACCAGAGTTAGTGGATGTCCAGAAAATGAACGTGGAGATTGTATCACTGGGGTCCATTGATGCTAAGTTGGCAGTGTTAACACTCCGACTGCTTCCTTGCCATTCTACTTCCTTGCCTGCTGCAGCTAGTGCTATAAATTTAGATTCCATAGTGGAATGTGAAATAAATGTTTGCTTCTTAGAATCCCAGTTTATAGCAACTCCATCTAAAGTAAAGATCCAACGAGATGTAGATTTATTATCATTTACACTAGTAATCCAACATGCATCTGAATATCCTTCTAAAATTGCCCGATAACTATTTTAAAATAATGCAAAATTCATAGTCTTCTTCAAATATCTTAACACCCGAGTAATAGCTTTCCAGTGATCTACACCTGGTTTACTTGTATATCTTGATAATTTGAAAAGTGCAAAAGCTATATCAGGTCTTGTACAGTGCATGGCATATATTAAACTGCCTATGACACTAGCATAATCAAGTTGTGCAACTGTTCTATTTGAATTCTCACATAACTTGACACTTAAATCATATAGAATATTAAACTCTTTTATTCACTCATTGACTTATGGCATATCCATGATCAAACTTCTTAACTTTAATTCCCAAAATAGTGTTAACCTCATTGAGATCTTTAATTTTAAAAACTAAAGTAAGATACTTTTGGTTTCTGATATGCGTAACATATTTATATTTACTATCAGTAAATCATCAACATAGAGACATAATATTCCATAGTCATCAGTGAACTTAGAATAGATGCACTTATCAGCACTATTGTGTCTAAAATCATTTGACAAAATTGCTTTGTCAAATTTTTCATGCCATTGTTTTGGCGCTTGTTTTAGACCATACAAAGATTTAAGTAGTTTACATACTTTGCTTTCATTTCTTAGAAGTATAAACCCTTCAGGTTGTTTCATATAAACTTCCTCACTTAAATCTTCATTTAAGGAAGCTGTCTTAACATCCATTTGGTGAACCAATAATTTATTAATAGAAGCTAAAGCCATTAACAATCTAATGGATGTTATTCTTGCTACAGGTTCATATGTATCAAAATAATCTATTCCTTCTTTTTGTGTAAAACATTTTGCTACCAGTCTTGCTTTAAAGGTTTGTATAGAACCATCAGCATTGAATTTCTTTCTAAATACCCATTTGCAGCCTATAAGTTTTGAACCTGCAGGCAAATCAACTAGGACCCAAGTATTGTTTGACTTAATTGAATCCATCTCATCATTTACAGCTTCTTTCCAGAAAGCTGCATCTCTCAAAACCATAGCTTCTGAAAATGTTTATGGATTATTTTCCACATTTAATAATGGGTATTTTATTCAATACTTTTGTTCCATCTCCTTCAACTAGAAATACCAATGACTCAAAAAATATAAAATCAGGACCCAAATTCTTCTCTTTTCTAAGTCTTTGGCTTCTCCTAGGATCAACTGTTATTTCAGTCTCCTTTCTTTTCACATTTGGAGTAGCACTTTGTGCCTTCTCACTTAAAAGATCTTCTTGAGAAATATAATCAGTAATGAATTTATTCTCAAAGAACTCGACATGGATAGACTCAACAATAACATTCGAATTTAAGTCCAAAAGTCTATATACCTTAGAATGATATGCATAACCAACAAAAACACTTTTAATTCCTCGAGGTCTTAATTTCGTTCGTTGAGGGTCAGGAACTTTATAATATGCTAAACACCCCCACACCTTAAAATATGACAAATTTGGTTTCCTTCCAAACCAGACCTCATATGGTGAAACATGACTTATTTTAGAAGAAATTCTGTAATGAATATAACATGCTGTAAGTAATGCTTCACCTCACAAGTTATTAGGCAACTTAGCATTTAGAAGCATAGATTTATCATATCTACTAGAGTTCTATTCTTTCTTTCGGCTATACCGTTTTGTTGAGGTAAATAAGGTGTAGTTCTTTAATGAATTATTTCATGATCACCACAAAACTTATTGAACTCATTAGGAAAGTGTTCTCCTACTCTATCCCTACGAAGGATTTTAATCCTCTTTTCCTTTTGATTTTCAACTTCAGCTTTATATTCTTTAAACTTTTCAAACGCTTCACCTTCTGTTCTCATAGGATACACATATAAAAAGCTGGAGTGATCATCGATAAAGATAATAAAATATCTTTTACCACCTCTAGCAAAGTTCCATTTAATTCACAAATATCAGAATGCACTAGTTCAAGAATTTATGTATTTCGTTTAACTTTTGGAAAAGGCTTTCTTGTCATTTGGCTTAAACGCATAATTCACATTTTCCAGAATGATCATCATAATAAGTATTATAACCATGCTTAGACATATATTTTAAATTTCTGAAATTCAAGTGACCTAATCTAGCATGCCATAAAGAAGAAGAACACTCATCAACATAAGCAAATATAACGTTTATTTCATTGATACTTAGTTTTAACATGCCATCATAAACATAGCCTTTTTGTTGAGTAATTGGCCCATTAGCTTTAGAGCTTGGCCCATGTCTTATGTGTGTTGGCCCAACAAATGTAACCCAAAGCCTCCACCCATTTCTTATACCCATTGAGTAACCCGGTCATGGGTTCGATCGCTATGCACACCGTTTAATATGTCCGTGGATCCTTCATGTGTAATGTCGAGCCGTTGTTTATCATTCATTTGGACTATTAAATGGCCCCATCCGAACCCTAATCCTCATTCTCGTGGTTTTTCACTCTCTCACTTATCTCTCTCACTCTAAACTCTCTCGAATCTTCTTCCTTCTCATCATCATCTCTCGTGAAATCCGATCTCTCATTGGAGTTTCGTGACATCTTGAGTGTTTCTCGCATCCTTGAGTGTTTTTGGCATCCTTGAGTATTTTCTTCTCTAGTTCACTTCCTTTGCGGGCGGCCGAGTTGGGGCCAAAACTAGGGTTTCGGGAAGATTAGGATTTGGTGATTCGGCTTCTCCTTGGGTCTCTCGGTGTAGATCCGGGTTTTTACGTGGTTTTGTGGAAGGCTTTGTGGTCCTTTCTATCTTTGGTGTTCTGCGGATTTCTCTGGTGACTTACCGTGGTGGTTCTTTGGGAAAAACTGGTCCAAAGCCGAATCTATTCTATATTTGATTTCTAGAGTTTTATCCCTTTATATTCTTAGTGTTATATTTTCTTTACTTGTAATTTTCAGTTCCTTTGGTACTTTACTTTCTGCATTCGAGTCTAGAGTATATTTATATTAATAGGTTGGATTGAGTCTATAATTTATTTTGGTACTTCGTATATCAATCTATTGAGGCAGATATATACCCAACAGTGGTATCAGAGCACCTATCTGCCTTTTAGTGGGTTGGTGCTTCTGGTTCTTGAGCTTCTTGGTGGTCTGTTGGCTCCCTGGTATATTCGGTTGTGGTGAGAACCCAATGCTGGCTCCTGGTTGTAAGGTTTTCTTGTTCTCTTCCTCTCTATCTTTGCTTTCAGTACTTAGTTTAGGGAAACCCTAAGCATAAGCCACTTGACCCAGTGCCTTGAGTGCAGTGGAATCCTGAGGTGCGAGAGGGGTCCACCTGGTTTTAAATTCCTTTCTGTTGATCTTGGTTTATTGGACTCTGTGTGGTCCTGTGTGCCCTTTATTGGTTACTTTGCTTTGTGCTGGACTTTGTGTGGTCTCTTACTTGCCTCTTATTTTTTGTTGTCATTTTTAAATTGGACTCTGTGTGCTCCACCTACTTATTGCTTCTGCTGTGTCTATTTGGTAATTGTGATACTTGTTGTTGTGTTGTATTCTTGTGGCATCCTCTGTGGCTTTATCTGTGAATATGGCTGGTGTATCTCGTATCATATGGAACCCTTTAATGGGAAAAATGATTTTTCTATTTGGCAACAAAAAATGAAGGGGATTTTAATTCAACGCAGAAATGTTTTAAAGCTATTGATCAAAAGTACTCTGATAAAGACACTGCTGAAATAAAATCTGAGCTTGATGAATTTGCTTAATCATCCATTATTCTTAATCTTTCTGATGCTGTTTTGAGAAAAGTTGGCAAATTAACATCGCCAAGGCTCTTTGGGAAAAATTGCAAGAACTTTACACTCGAAACTTCCCTCAAAACTCTTTCTACTAGAAAAGTTTTTCGATTTAAACATGGTTTGACTAAGGAAGGATATGGATGAGAACTTGGATGTTTTTACAAAATTGATACAAGATATCAAATTCACTGGTGATAAAAACATTGATGATTTTACCCCTATTGTGTTGTTGAATGCTATTCCTGATTCCTATGTTGATGTGAAATCTACCATGAAGTATGGTAGAGACTCTATTACCCTTGATACTGTGATTAATGGCCTTAAAAGTAAGGAATTAGATCTGAAAATATCCAAGGGGAATCAACAGGGGTCAGGGAAAGTTATGCATGTCAGGGGTAGAACTCAGAACAGGAAAAATGGGAATAACAACAACAAAAACTCTGGTGGAAAGAGAAGTAAAAGCATAGGGAGGTCCAGTTCTAGACCTAAGAACAATAGGAAGTGTTATAACTGTAGTGAACATGGCCATTACATAAAAGAATGTACTAAATCCAGTAATAACCAGAACAATAATCAAAACAATAATCAGAACAATAAAAACCAAAGCAATGATTCTGTGAACTTGACAACTGGCAATGATCATATGGGTGATGTGTTTATGGTGCATGAATTGCATGATTTTGTGAATGTTGTGCCTTCAAATTCTTTTAGTGGAAATGGTTAGCTAATTGATTTTGCTTGCACATTTCACATGACACATTTTAAACACCTATTTGCCACTTATGCTTCTGTGCAAAATGGATCTGTTTCCATGGCTAATGATAAGAAATGTCAAGTTATTGGTGTTGGTACTGTGTGTTTGAAACTTTATCTGGTTATGTTTTGACTCTGAATGATGTAAGATATGTCCCCGATTTGCCTAATAACTTGATCTCTTGTGTTATGCTTCAACATGATGGGTATGAGGGAAGATGGGGTAAGGGTTTGATGAAAATCATGAAAGGTTCCTTATTATTGCTAAAGATGAAATTTGTATGTTTGTTATGCCGAATATGTTCCCTCGCATGCAAAATTATGTGAGTAATGTGAACTCTATGACCAATTTGAACTCGTGAATAACAAAACTGAACTTTGGCATAAAAGGCTTGGTCACATAAGTTCTAAAGTACTTGAATTGTTGCATAAAGAAGGTTGTTTTGGTTATGATAAACTTACTTGTGTGCCTTCTGACTTATGTGTTTTTGGTAAACAACAAAGAGTTAGCTTCCCTATTTCCTCTTACCCAAAACAATCTTCTTGCACTGATATTCTTGAATACTTACATGCTGATGTTTGGGGTCCAGCTAGTGTTCCTACCCATGGTGGGAACATATATTTTCTATCTGTGATTGATGATTTCAAGAAAAGTGTTTGTATTTCTTGTGAAAAACAAGTCTGATGTTTTTGAAAAACTTAAAAATTGGAAAACCTTGATAGAAAATCGGACTGGAAAAAAGATTAAGTATTTGAGAACTGACAATGGATTGGAATTATGTAACCAACTCATTGATCAACTTTGTGTTGAATCAGGTATTGTAAGGCACAAGTTTGTGCCTTACACCCCTCAGCAAAATGGGGTTGCTGAGAGGATGAACAGAACCCTTTTGGAAAGGGTGAGAAGCATATTAAGCACTTATGGTCTTTCCAAAATGTTCTGGGGTGAAGTTGTTCACACAGCTGCCTGTGTGATAAATAGATCTCCATCTGTACCTTTGAAAGGGAAATACCCTGAACAAGTTTGGTCTGGTAAACCTGTGGACTTTTCAAACTTAAAATTTTTCTGTTGTTCAGCCTTTGTCCACCAAAAGGTTGACAAACTTGATCCAAGATCTTTAAAATGTGTTTTTTTGGGATACCCTGAAGGGGTCAAAGGGTACAGTGGTCTAAATCTGAAAATGGTTTCAAAGTTATAATCAGCAGGGATGTGGTTCTTAATGAATATGAGTTTCCTTGCCTTGATGTTTCTAAAACTACTTCCGAAACTCAAAACCCCACTACTCCTAATAAGGTGGAGCTTTCTACTATGCCTACTACTTCTGTGAATAATAATCCTGATATGATTGATGCTGAGCATGATAATGTGAATACTAATGATGTGCACAGTGATATTGAGGATGATAATGCTAGCTTGCATGATAATGTGAATGATAATGTGCATGATGAATTCCCTCTAGTTGACACTCATCTAAATCATGAGCATGCTGATAATGATAACTTGAATGACTATGTGTTAACTAGAGATAGAACTAGAAGGAACATTAAAATTCCAAACAAGTTTGCTGATTTTCACTTAATTTCTTATGTGTTCTCTCTGTTTGAATCAATTGAAAATTCTGAGCCTAAAACCTACTCTGAAGCTGTAAATTCTGTTAACTCTGTGAAATGGCTAAGTGCTATGCAAGATGAGATGATTTCTTTGTATGTTAATAACACCTGGGAACTTGTTCCAAAACCTGCAAATTGTTCTATTGTTGATTGTAAATGGCTGTTTAAAGTTAAACAAGAGAAATGAAGGTCTTAGATACAAAGCTAGATTAGTAGCAAAATGTTTTACTCAGAAAGAAGGAATTGATTACACTGAGATTTTTGCACATGCTGTGAAGTTTGTAACTGTGAGAATTATGCTATCTTTAGTGGCTCAATTTGACTGGGAACTAAAGCAACTTGATGTTAAAACTGCTTTCTTACATGGTGATTTGGAAGAAAAAAATTTCATGAAACAACCTGAGGGTTTTGAAGATAAAACCAAACCAAACCATGTGTTCTTATTGAAAAAGTCTTTGTATGGATTAAAGCAATCACCTGACAGCAGGAATAAGAAATTTGACCAAAGGCATGCTTGATTTGAAATTCTGTAGAAGTCAATTTGATCATTGCTTGTATTTCAAACTTGATGCTAAGTCCTCTGTCTTCTTACTGATCTATGTTGATGATATGCTTTTGACTGGTCCTTGCATTAAGACTGTTGACTATGTGAGAAACTGCATAAGTGCTAAATTTGATATGAAATTCTTAGGTGATGCTAAGAAAATTCTTGGTATGAATATTGATAGGGATAGAAATAACTCAGTGATTTATCTTCATCAATCTTCATATGTTGAAAAGGTTTTACAAAAGTTTTCTATGAGTGATGCAAAATCTGTGAATGTCCCACTTGCTTCTCACTTTGTGTTAAGTAGGGATCAGTCCTCTAAAACAGATTCTGAAATTACTTCTATGCAAAACATTCCTTATGCTAATGCCAATGGATCTGTTATGTACTTAATAGTCAGTACTGGACCAGATATTGCTTATGCTATTTCTTGCCTTAGTAGATTTATGTCTAATCCTGGAATGGTGCATTGGAATGCTTTGGAGTTGTTACTGAGATATCTTAGACATTCAACTGATTATTGCCTTAAATTTTCTAAGTGTGAAAATGGTGTTGTTTTAAAAGGATATGTGGATTCCAACTATACTAATGACAAAGATAACTGAAAATCAACAACTTCTTATGTTTTCACTCTGTGTGGTTCTTGTATTAGTTGGAAATCTCAGTTACAACATATTGTGGCTCTGTCTACTGCAGAATCAGAATATGTAGCTGTAACTGAAGCTTTGAAAGAAGCCTTAAGGCTAAAATGACTTGTTTCTGAAATTGGTTTTCTAAAACAAAAGGTTGTCGTATTTTCTGACTCTCAATCTGGTATACAACTTTGCCAAAATCCAGTTTTTCACGATAGAACCAAACATATTGATGTTCGTTTTCATTTCATAAGAGTCATTGTTTCAAAAGGTTTGGTTAATCTTGAAAAAGTGGCATCTGAGTATAATCCAGCTGATATGGGTACTAAGTGTCTACCCTTATCAAAGTTTAAAACTTGTTGAAAAATTCTAAATTTTGACACTGGAGACTAGGTTGTCCCTTGGTGATTACCCTGGGCTTGCAGGCTTACTTTGTGTTTGCTTGTAAGTCCAAAATTGTTGACTTAATGCTTGCCTTGTGCTTTTGTTAGTCTAACATAAAAACCAGCTTACTTAGTGTTTGTTGGTACTATAATGAGCTTAGTGCTTATTATGGTAAAGCCCTACTTAGCTATGTGTTGGGTAGGCACTCCGGCAATGATGATGACCAGTGTAAATTTTTCCCACGTTTATCTAAAGAAATCCAATGAGCCAAAGGTGGAGATTGTTGAGTAATTGGCCAATTAGCTTTAGGGCTTGGTCCATGTCTTATGTGTGTTGGCCCAACAAATGCAACCCAAAGCCTCCAAATTTATTTCTTATACCCATTGAGTAACCCGGTCATGGGTTGGGGCTCAAGGCACCCCGCTTTAATATGTCCGCGGATCCTTCATGTGTATTCTGAGCCATTGATTATTGCCCCTTGATCGTGGCCATTCATCCGGACTATTAAATGGCCCCATCCGAACCCTAATCCTTATTCTGTGGTTTTTCACTCTCTCTCTCTTATCTCTCTCTCTCTAAACTCTCTCACTCTAAACTCTCTCGAATCTTCTTCATCATCTTCTTTGTGAAATCCGATCTCTCATCGGAGTTTTTGTGAAATCTTGAGTGTTTCTGGCATCCTTGAGTGTTTTCTTCTCTAGTTCACTTCCTTTGTGGACGAACTGGGTTGGGGCCAAAACTAGGGTTTCTGTGAAGATTAGAGTTTGGTGATTCGGGCTTCTCCTTGGGTCTCTAGGTGTAGATATGGGTTTTCTGTGTGGTTTTGTGGAAGGCTTTGTGGTTCTTTCTGTCTTTGGTGTTCTGCGGATTTCTCTGGTGACTTATCGTGGTGGTTCTTTGGGAAAAACTGGTCCTGAGCCGAATCTATTCTATATTCGGTTTCTAGGGTTTTATCCCTTTATTTTGTTAGTGTTATATTTTCTTTACTTGTAATTTTCAGTTCCTCTTTTGTACTTTACTTTCTGCATTCGAGTCTAGAGTATATTTGTATTAATAGGTTCGATTGAGTCTGTAATTTATTTTCCTACTTCGTGTATCAATCTATTGAGACAAATAGATACCCAACACTTTTCCTACGAATACATTATTCTTAGACACAATGACTTTATATGCCTCTAGAACTACTTTAAAACCTTCCTTATAAAGTATATTTGCAGACATAAGATTCTTCCTAACTTCTGGCACATGATAAACATTCAGGAGAGTAAACTTTTGTCCAGAAGTAAACTTGATCTCAACAGTGTCTTTTCCCAAAACTTTTGCTAGATCAAGATTTCTCATGAGGACTTCTTCTGGTTCTTTAACCTCTTCATAAGTTTTGAACTGAGCGCGGCTATTGCAAATATGATTAGTCCAGAAAAGAAGGAAAAGTAGGAGTTATCAAATGAGCGAGGGCACATTGGGTTTAATTAGAAAAAAAAAAACTTAAAGTGTCGTTTAGTCCTAAGCAACCGAGGCCTAAAGTGTACTTAAAGGCATCAGTTTTCTTTTAAAAACTGTTATCCGAAGTTTTAAAATTAATTAAATAAAAATAAAAGAGGTTATAGGTGCTGATTTTTATTAACAACTGATGTCCAATGACTCTGTTTTAATGTCAAAATTGACACTGCCCCTCTAAGGCATCGATTTTCCACGAAAAGCAATGCATATTTGGTGATTTTTATAGGCTTTTATGTACTAGTGATCCCTGAATATATATACACATATATAAAGTATAATGTCACATTCAAGATTGGTACAAATAGATTTTGAGAAGCTAGTAGTGCACACCCTACTTATCTAGCTCTATGTGATGATTGGAAAAGTGAAATTTATTTGTTTTCACTATTATTCTAAAAATAATACAATTAAACCTCTACAAATTAATAACCTTGAGATTGTTAATATTTATTAATTTAGCGAGATATTAAATTAGCGAGTTATTTTGCTTGTTGTCCCCAAGTCGGGACCGACCAAAAGTATTATTTAAACGAGATTATTAATTAATCGAGTATTAAATTATCGAAGTTATACTGTACTTGAGAGTTAGGGGTACCATACATTCTTATTCTTATTAAATAAAAGGCGTAAAGAAATAGCTTTCATGCATCTAAATAATAAACCAGCATTACTATAGAAGGAATATTATTCAAATACGAACATGTCGTGGACCTCCGAACTCTGGATCTAAGATATGAATCCATATACATTTTTCAATTAAGCCAATCAATACCAAGACTCTTTATTTTCAATCTGAAAATAACATATACCACGCAAAACACAAACCTATCAAATAACATATAAACGTGGCATACTGATTTATTATTTTACTAAATGACGCCAAAGAGGCGAGTGATGTGGTAGGCAAGTAGCTTATAACAAGACCCATAAATTGTGCAACACTAAAAGTACCCCGTGGTGTGAGATCACAAGTAATAAGATATGTTACTAACTCAATGTATTCTTAGAAAAATTATTTTATTACCTGGTAGTGAAAAACGAAATTAACAATGATTTGAAGTGCCAGAACAACTTTTCTAAAGGCAATATTATTTTTACTGTGGGATTAAAAATTATTTGAGGCAATTTGCTTTAAGATACAAACAAAGCCCTTATATTCTTCTGAAAACAAAGGAGAAAAGATTCAGTGTTTTTCCTTTCTGTAGAGAACTTATATATTTATAGAAGATGAAAGGTTTGGAATAAAAGGGCACAATGTTTCATTTTCGAAATTACAGTCACAACTTTTCAGATTTTGACTGAATAAACTGAAAAGACACAACCATTCAAGTTGTTGTAATTTTCGAAAATAATAATATATTTTATTTTCAAATCTGAAAATAAAATTGCAAAATATTTATTAATTTTTATTCAAGCAAGTCATATAAGCACAATCAAAGGCCCATTTGGACTGGGCTAATCATTCTTATTAATAAGACCACCTATTTTCCTCTATTAAAACAAGACTACTTATTGACAAGTTATCTATGTGGGACAAAAAATCACACTACAATGACACTACAAATTGAACTAGTCCAACATTACCTTCATGCATAATTGCAAATAATATTGGACGTACACTCCTATTTCAACTTTCTGAATGGTCTGAGGATTTCCAGGAATTGAATAGTTTAGTTGTCCCACATTGATTAAATAGAGGAAAATAATGTTGTTTATAAGCAAGCCAGCTACTCCTTATATAACCAATTGGTTTTAGGATGGAACTCCCTTGGTAGACTTGGGCTCTTTTCTTCATATTGGGTACGCTTTATGTGTGAGACCATACTTTAACAAAGGCACCACCAAAGTTTGCAGTGATATTTATCTCATAAATTAAAAATTCAAATGAAATGCCATGATGAATAGAAGATCCGCACTATAACATAAATGACATTAGGTAACACAAAATTATAACATTTTTTATATAAGACACTTTATGTAACACGTGTTTATAACACTTTTTACATTACAATATTTATATAATACTTTTGCAGTATTTTATCAATATATAATGTTTATATGTAATATTTTTAAATAAGCAACACCTTTTAAGTATCATTTTTTTCTTGTTGTTTCGGTTGTAACACAAATAGGTATTACTTTAATTAAACAACACTCAAGGTAATAATATATTTTATTAATTAAAACACAATTTTGACTATATTTTGGTTACACAAAATTACATCGATTTCATTAAATACTCCCAACGATTTATTTAATTAATTGATATCGCAAAATAGGTGAAGACAAAAATAGTTACTAGAAAATAAGAATTTAGACGCGTCATGTACTCTATTTTTTAATGAATTTATATTTTCTTTTTATAAAGTCTTTTTTTTTTTACGTGGAAGATTAATTCCATTATAATATCGATGAAAAATCCGTAGATAAATATTTTATTATTATATTTTATTTTTTAAATTTTTACTTGATGGAAACAAATTTCATCGGTGACCTTGTTTTATTTTATTATTTTTTAGAAATTATTTACCCACGAAATTGATGATGTCGGTAATTACATATGATTTTTTTCTCGTTCAAATTACTTTATTTATTATTATTTTTATTTATATTTTTTACAATTTAATATATTTTTAAATCAATTTCATATTTTCAGATTTTTTATTTTTATAGATGAAAAATTAATCAGTCGATAATTTTGTTTTATATATTTGTTGTATTTTTTTTATTATGTTCTTTAATATATAATATAATATGATTTTTAATATATATACTATATAATATAAATTTTCATATATATAGTGTACAAAATAATTTTTAATACATATATAATATATAATATAATCTTCAATACATAAAGTATCTAATATATACATGTCATATATATAATATAATCTCAATATATATGTGTGTATGTATATATATATATACAACAATGAAAAAGTTGTCATAAAAATCAACTTAGCTTAGTGGAAAATTGCCACTTCTACACATAATAGGTCTTGGGTTCGAAGATTCTTGGGGGCGAAAAGACAAAGAACTGCAAAAAGTGCTACATTGGATTCACTCTAGAAGTGTTTTTTTCAAAATGTTACAGATAGAAAAAGTGCTACAAAAAAGCATTGCCTAATCAATAATAATATTTTATGGCTATTAGACAATATTTTTTTGGTGTTACCTTATGTCACTTATGTTGTATTGCCGTCAACAATGACTTGTAACTATTATCCTCGAGATTAGTGCAAGATCTTAGTGCATTATTAATTAAAATGAGTACACCTAACAATATAATTTAGTATGCTTCGATTTGTTCCCTCAAAAAAAAAAGTATGCTTCCACTTATATTTATATTTATATGTATAAAAAAATAATTGTGTCACAGTCATCACATGTTACACGACGTTAATATTCATTGGGATTCTAATCCCTGGAAAGTCATCTCTTACAGCATAATTAAATTAAAATGACCACACCTAACAATATTATTTAGTCGCTACTTCGACACACACATATATATATATATGAATAGGATCAAATGAAACTATATAATTAGAGTGAGACAGTATGGACTAATCTTATCCACAAATTTCAAATTTTAGATGGTTGAGATTTACCCAATTTAATGGCTTTTTTTTATTTTTCTAAAATCAATTACGGGTAAGATGGTAATTTTATTATTGGCAATTTCATCCCCATTTGGTATCAAAAAACCTTCTATCGCCCCTCCACCGCCACCACTCTTTCCATCGCCCCTCCACCACCTGGCTGTCATCCGCCACCATCACCACCGGCGTACCTTCCTCATCCACCGCCAGTCTCTGCCCCATCTTCGGCTCCCCTGTACCTCCCTAAGAAACCTTCGTTCCCTGCTCCCCCTCTTTTCAGTCGGGTGAGGCGTCACCTAGGGCACCAAAAATTCCACCACCGCCGGCAGCCGTCTTCAACCCCCTATTAATCCAGGTATAAGCATTACCACCTCAATATAAAACGAGTCGACGATATGCTTGATTCGGGGATGGTGGAGGAGTTAGCCGAGTATTTTTTAAAGAAGGCGATCGGAGTGCCGGAGTTCGAGAGATATTTTTGGGGTTTCAGAATAAAGGACATGATTGGAGGATTGGTGAAGAAGACAATGCTGATGTGGAGAAAACGAGGGCCTTCGAGGAGGCAGTGAGGATTGTTGTATACTTATATGTTTTTTTGATGTACACTTATATGTTGCTATATAAGTAGTTAATTTTTGATGTATGTATTTATGTTCTTTGTATACTTATGTTTTTTGTTGTATACTTATATGTGTTTTGTTGTACACTCATATGTGTTTTGTTGTATACTTATATTTTTGTTTGAAAATTGTAATATGCAGTACAAATATGTTAAATATACAGCATAATAGTGTTAAATAAACAGTAAATATATGTTAAATATACAGTACAATAATGAGCGCGGTTTTCTCTCTTTATAACTTATTTACTTAATCCATGGTCTCCACATATTAATGAACGTGATTCTCTCTCTATAACGATTCCTTAATTCACTCCCCCACATGTTTTTGTTTGACCATTTTAATATGCGATAAAATTATGTTAAACATACAGTAAAATAGTGTTAAGTATACAACGCAAATCAGTAATAAATGTACATCATACTGCATGGCAGAGTACATGCGGGATTTTCTCTCTCCCAGCGCGGTTTTCTCTCTCCCCACGTGATTTTCTCTGTCGTAATAACTGCTCCATATTTGGATGGTCCCCCACATGTTTGTTTTGACAATTTTACCCTTTTTAGGATTTAATTAAATGGTTAATATATTATTATCCCAAATTATTTCTAGCCTTTGATGTAAATGAGGTAGGGTTGAGATTAGTCCACACTGTCTCATCATAAAATGTGGTCGCATTGGATCCTCCCCCTATATATATATGTATGTATATAAGTAAAGAACAATCTCATGTTAGACGGTCTAACAGATTAGACAAATCCAATAGCTAATTGAATAGATCTACTCGACCCGCGAACCCATCACTCACCCCGAGCCTAACCCTGGAATATCTAATAATTTTTAGGATTCAACTACAGTGGAACTACTAATACTTTTTACTAGAAAGACTAATAGTTTTCAGAGGAATTACCAAAAATCTTTTAGGAGAAAAAGCTACTTTGTTTCCAGGAGAACTAGTAATATGTTTCAGGGGGACAACTAAAATTTTTGATGGAAAAGACTACTAGTTTTTAGGGGGACTATTAAATATTTTCAAGTGAACTACGTAGTAATATTTTTTCAGGTTGACTACTAGTATTTTTTCGATGAAAACCTAATATTTTTCACAACTCTCGTGATACTGTATCACTGTCCAATATTACAAAACTAATACTTTCATCAAGTGACTATGTACTAATACTTTTCAGAGAGACAACTTCAGATAGACTGCTAATGTCAGTCCCTGGATATTACAAAACTACTATTACAAAACACCACCGGATCGAATTTGGGATCCGCTCAAGAGATTTTGACCCGTTAGATCGTCCGACATGAGTTTTTGTCATAAAATGTAAATGATTGCGTCGATCGTCGATTTTTACACGACCTTAATATTCGTTGGGATTCCAAATCCTCAAAGGTCATAAGTTGGCCCCGCCTATTTCAATATGAAATATTTAACAGGGATAATATCTACTCCAAATATTTTATCCACAGGAAATTTTTTGTTTGTATACTTTTTCAAACTTATTTTTATTGAAGCTTGCAAGAAAAAATTCGTTGCACTGACAAATAGGGGATGGTAAATCGTGTAATTGTGTGGAAACTATAATGATACGACATGATACTCAAATACGAATATCGAATGATAAGGGAGTAACATTACACGAACACGAACACAAATTTTTCATGTTGACACGACCACGACACAATTTGACATGCCCTAATTCAATAAAATAAAAAAGCAATTGATTAAGTTTGAGCGATACAATATATTAATACATGATAAAAAATTATACGTAAGACACGTATTAAAACACACGATACAAACTACAATGCAAGGTGTCCAATAAAAAATTATAAAATAGCAAGTTATCGTATCACTAATTGGTAAATGTGTTATTATCAGATACATTTTGAAAATAGATCATGTCAATAACAAATTAATAAGTCGTTATTAGGTTGCCGTTTTATTGGTTATTTTTTGCCGTGTTTATCATCGAATACGACACAATATTTTTGTGTCTTTATCATGCCAATACGATAAGGATTTGAACACAATAAGGCTAAAAACTAACCCATTATATTTTCCGCATAGTTTTTGTGCTTATGTCAAAATTTATCATCCCTACGGGCAAAGTGATAAGATAAAATTTTTGGGTCCATTAAAGATAAGGAAATACCATCAAAACGTTTAGCGGCAGAGAGGGCTTTTGCCGTTCTGGTTAGTTTTGCAACCGATAATAATTTTTTTTTGTCACAAGTATGAAATAAATGGACGGTGTTGTTAGCAGCAAGTTCTAGCTTTCTTTGCTAACACTAGAGCTACAAAATTGGCCCTGGTCTGATGGACCACAATGTCAAGATATGCTTATAGAGTTAAATTCAACTTTATTTTTAGGATCCTAAAAAAGACAAACATACTTTCTAGCCCGACCCAAATGATCGAGCTTTGATCGCCCAACACGATTTAGGCATAAAGATGAGATTTGGATCAACATGGCCGATCAAAATGGTGGATCGATCGAGTTATGGGCCAAGTTTACCATGCCTAATTTTTCTCGAATTATGGGCCAAGAGACGATTAAATACGCCGAAGAAAATGACGAAGTACAAAACACACGACATGCCTATGTATTCTTACACGGTCGTGTGAATTGTATCGTACCATTTTACACGCCCGTCTGACTTGTTTGATGGAAGGATTTCAGAGACAAAATACACGACCTACTCGTATGAAAGTACACGGCTGTTGGAATTGATTCGAAAAAAACAGACCTCTATCAACTACGGCGCGAAGGTTCAAGATTGTGAAGACATATCCATCTACACAAGAGGGTTTTATCATCATAGTCGAGGGCTTTTGTTCTGTAATTCATTCCATGTTTAACTATTTGTTTTCAGATTTGTCTATGAATTAGCAATCATTGTTTCCTCTTAATTGGTTTCTTAAATTCTATTTATAAACTACTTTAGGAATTGAACCCATAGATACACAATTATTGGTTTTGATGAAACGTTAATTGGAATTAATATTGATGAATCATGTTAAGATCACAGTCCTATGATTGCTTTTCGCATTTGTTTGATTTCTTATGAATTTCGTGTTTTTATAATAATTAGATATTTTACTTGATAATTTTAGGATTAATTTTGATAAAATTGGAATACGATATTTACTATACTTTATGTGTTTCGGATTCAATCCCTGGGGAATACGACCTTGCTCGTCGTTATCTACTAGCTACATCGTAGACTTGCGATTTAGTGAAAAGATTTTCACGATCATCGGGAAGGGTTTGACTAGCAAAATTAAGTTATTCATATCTAAAACAATTTAAAATATAGGGTTATTGATATTTTAGTACATGACCTATAGGCACTTTGCTGGTTTGGTACCTGACATTTCGGAGTTACCAATTTAGTACCCATATTTCACTTTTTTTAATAAATTGGTATCTATTCACTTTTAAGGACGAAATTCCCCCAATAAACATAAGTATACTCAAAATAAACTTTTCAGTATACTTATTTAAATTATAAAATTAATTAAATTTTAATTAATTTATTTAATAAAAAATAAAAATAAGTTTCTCAATATATTAATGAATTTTCAGAAAAAAAAATAAAATTAATTACATTAAATTAGTAAATTAATAAACATAAATTAAAATTTAATTAATCGAAAAGAAAAATTAATTAAGTTAACTAATTTTAAAAATTAAAATGAAAATTAAATAATTTTAAAATTAAAATTAAGATAGTAAATAAGAAAATCCTAGCAATTTTTTTATTAATATATTAATTTTTAATTCTTTTTTTAATCAAATTGTAAAATATAATTAATTTGATTTATTTTATTTTTTACAATTAGAATTTAATAATTTAATTTAAATAATAATAAGTTATTTCTTAATTAAATTTATTTCTTAAATTTAATAATTCTAATTAAAACTTAACTTTTTAACAAAAAATAAAATAATCTTGGGGGCATTTTCGTCCTTAAAAGTGAATAGGTACCAATTTATAAAAAAAATGTGAAGTATGGGTACTAAATTGGTAACTCCCAAATGTCAGGTACCAAACCAGCAAAGTACCTATATCAGGTACTGAAAGATCAATAACCCTAAAATATAACACTAAATTGATACTTGTTTAAATTATATTAATTATTAAAAATATATTTATTAGAATTTATTTCTATATCTATATCTATAGAGGTATATATAATTACAAATCTATTTCTAAAAATATTTTCTTGTCTAAACAACATTCTATATATAATTTTATGGTAATAGTTGTAATTTAGGTAAGTTTTATTATATTATATATATATATATATACAAAAGTATAGATGTAATAAATAACACTAAAAATATTGGTTAGTTTTGTGTCTGGCGTTATTAAAATTAGAATTTGATAAAGGCAAAAACTTATATAGGACGGTCTTATGGATCATTTTCCATAAGACCAGGTCATCTCCCAAAAACGCTCAACCCACTATTTGTTTTTCGGTTTTTTCCTCCTTCGCCGAACAAGACTCCTTTTTCCCAACCCTTCTCCCTAGATTTCTCTCTTGCTCTTTCTCTCTACTTTTTTTCCTATTTGTGGTTCTTATTTTTCCCCTTCTTCTTTGCTATCTCTCCCATATTTCTCTATCTATATCTCTTTTTTCTCTTTGCGTTGATTGGTATCTTGCTAAAATGTTACCGCATAACACACAAATTCTTTTGAGCACTTGATTGTTCTCCTCCTCCATCGTCTCTCCCCGTATTTGTATTTGTGTGTGAATATTCATGTTTTTATGAGTAGAAGTATCGGTTTTATGAAATAAAGTATATGTTTTTAATATAGTCACAGATTAAGAATTTAGTAGAGTTAAGAAGGAAAAATAAACATGAGTACAGATTAAAATAACACTTTTAAGCCTAAAAGTATCCGTTTTGTGAGATAAAGTATCATGTTTTTAATACAATCGTAGATTAGGAATTTAATACATTGAAGAAACGAAAATAAATATGATAGAGTTAAAGTAGCACTTTTATGACTAAAAGTATCCATTTTTGTGAGATAAAGTTTCATATTTTTGCTATAATCACAAATTAGAATTCAAGAAAATGAAGAAGAAAAAATAAATATGACATGGTTAAGTAAAACTTTTATAAGTAGAAGTATAGATTTTTGAGATAAATTATCATGTTTTTAATACAATCAAAGATTAGGAATTCAATATAGTGAAGAAGGAAATATCAATATGATAGAGCTAAAGTAACAATTTTATGAGTAAAAGAATCCATATTTGAGATAAAGTATATTTTTAACACAATCACATATCATGAATTCAAAAGATAATGATAAAGGAAAAATAAATATGACAGTTAATGTAACACTTTTACGAAAAAAAGTATCCATTTTTTAAGATGAAGTATCTTGTTTTTTAATATAGTCACATATTAGGAATTCAAGACAATGATGAAAAGGAAACATAAAATATGACGAGTTAAAATAACATGTTTATGTATAAAAGTATCTATTTTTTAGATAAAGTATTATGTTTTCTAATACAACCATAGATTAGGAAGTCGTGCGAGAAAGAAAGAAAAAATAAATATGACATGAGTTAAAGTAAAATTTTATTAGTAAAAGTATTCATTCCGAGATAAATATTTTGTTATTAATACAACCACATATTAAGAATTCATTACATTGAAGAAGGAAGAATATATATACCGGATTAATAACATAATTGTATTAATAACACTTTTATGTGTTAAATTATTTGAGATAAAGTATTACGCTTTTTTTCTTTGAAATAATTGTAACTAATGTTTATTTTTTTGCAATTTGGTATCAATATAGAATCCAAATCTCAAAAATTCATATGGATCAACAAGGTAGATATTTGTGCTACAACCACAATCTAAAAATTGGGTGATGGAGGAGAGAGGAAAATAAAGAGAGGGAGCGAGAGAGAGAGAGGAGGAGAGAGGAAAAGAAGGAGGAGAGAAAAATTTAGGTTGTGATCGCTTGTAATTTCAATCCGTTCATTTTCATTTTCTTGGTGAATAGTGATGAATTTCTTTTTAAAGTGAAGATTGGATGTGTAGAGAAAAACTAATGATTGTGTTGTGTGATGGAGAATCTTTAGAGATATTGATTGTTTGTGAACTTTTTTTGTTAAAATAATAGTATAAAATATAATGCAAAAGAAAATTAAATAAAAATAAAAAAATAATCCAAAATAAAAGCGAATCTGAGATCTCATATTATTCTTTTTGTTAAGATTAAAGGAAAAGTAATAAAAAGATTAAATTAAAGAAATTACCAAAATTCATATGAATAGGATACAGAGAAATAAATAGTATTGTTAAGGTATTGGGAAGTGTTACGAGGGAAAAAGAAAGTGAGTATATTTTGAAGAAAAAAATAAATTTTGTTTACAAATAAAATTGTTTAACAAACAATTACACGTCTCACAAAATTTTCTCTTAAAGATGAAAATTATGGAAATGAAAAGTCAAGCAACCAAAACCATGTGTTTTTTATTCATTTATGACGAATCCATATCAGGATTAATCCGGCGAATAAGGATCCAAATTGCAGTCTGTAGCTCCGCCCCAAATTCATAACCAATAAAATAGATTAACATCCAATACAACTCCAGGTTGTTCAAAACATAAGGATTCCAAGAACTAGGACAAATAAACAACTAAAACCTACAAAAAAATTAAAAAGAGTTGCAAATATTTATTTTTACAAGTTAAAATAGTTACATTGTCGAACGGACAAATAAATCCCTCGGAAAAATCTTTGTTCAATCCTGATCCAAAGGAAGTCTTCGTGCGGTCTTATTGTCTCAAATATTCGGTCTCTAAAAGTTTATAAAATCATGGGGTGAAATAAACAAGCTCGGTGTGGGGTAGAGTGCAATATTTGTTTAATTGAAAGTGAAGTATTTCTTTTTAGCGTGAGGCAAAGTACTTGGTGTTCCCAAAGATATTCATGTATGCGTGATAATGGTATACATAAGATTCATTTACCCAATAAATAGAACATATAAAGATTAATGCTTGCAATGATGTGAAGCACGTTATGTAATGAGTTAATGGCATGCAATAATGGCTTTGCTTTTCAAACGGACAATTAGAAGTCTAATT